>SKCR01033413.1:0-101099 GCA_019454045.1 Zanthoxylum bungeanum | reverse complement strand
TATATTCTGAGAATTACAACAATGTTCCTCTAGCTTTATAACGTTTCCCGCGTGCTCTCCGACTGATTGACAGGCTCTCTGCCCCAAGACGAATATCGCCGAAAGCAAACCTGCGGCCTGTCACATTAACTTGTTTTCTCCACTGTCATACGCAACAATAATGATGACATCCTGTAAATAGCCTTTGACTAATGACACGTATTGGAGGGAAAAATCCAACTACTCTGATCTCACGTCGATCTTCAAGAGGTCGGCCAAGTGATTTTCCGAGCTTCCAAAGTTGTTCCCGTCCGGACCAGAAATAGTGGTGTTCATAGGGTCGGGTTCATAAAAAAATTTGTAAAAATTTGACCCGACCCGACTCGAAATTTTCGGGTTGGGCAACGGGTTTGATTCTCTTGACCCGACCCGACCCGACCCTATATAAAATTATTATTTTTTTAAATTTTTTTATTAATTTTCTAAAATTATTATTATTATTTTTAAAGTTTTTAGTATTGTTTCATTTTTTTATTACTTTTTTGTGTTAAAACTTTATATATATGATAAATTTTGGGACATAAAATAACTAATATTTATATTTCAAAATAATTAATTTTAAATTTTTTTTAAATAACCCGACGACCCGACCCGACCCGAACCCGATCGGGTTACATTTTGCCACGACCCGACCCGCGACCCGATTTTTGCTTGACCAGACCCGATCGGGTCTAACAAAATTTTGAAAGACCCGACCCGTGAACACCCCTAACCAGAAATATCTGAACTCGTCAACCCGTTCCAGGAGGTAGGACAGAACCAAATCGAGCTTCCGATCTAATGTGGTCGTCCTCGATTCAGATGTTGTCGAACTCTGAAGTCTGTGTCATGTTATATCCTTTGGTCGGTCATCCCCGAAAAATTAGACCCGAGCTCCACGCCGGGTCGAATAGCAACACATACCCTCTGAGCATTGAACATCCGGACGAGGAAATTTCCCTCTTTGCCCTCGCCGAACTGTTCAGATACCTTAGTCGCAGAAATCCCCTTTAACATTTGTCCCATAATTCTCAGTTCCATCGAGTGTATGAATTGGTATCGGGAACTACAAAAATATGAAGTGTGACATCAATCAGCTGGTGGCCGGTTATAGGAACAAAGCAAGAAACAACCTTGGTCTCAGCGTCCTTGGCCAAAAAAGATTCTGATGTCTTTCAAACGACTCATCAACTTGAAACAAATCCTCATTTTATCCTTCCGGTTGTCGTCCCTCGAGAACTGCAAGTCATCACATCTTCTTAAATGCCCATCAAATCACATTTAAAGTTTAACCCGAGTGTGCCACTTGTCAAGAACCCGTGGTCTTCCCGCCAAAAAATCAAATCAATTGACCGTTCTTCGAGACAGCTAAATGTCTTTCAATCTCAACCATTATAATCTGATCAGATGGAGTCTGAGGGCGACACACGGCGCACATCCGAAGCCTTCCTTGATCCAATGGCCACAAATGCACCGAGCTGACTATAAGAATGCCAGACAATATTTTTTTCTCTCTTTTATGAAAATCACAACTCTCAAACTACAAAAGCTCCCCGTTCGTGAGACCAGCAACATTCCAACCTACCAAACCAATCGCCAACTCTCCTTCTCAAATCTAATAAGTTCTTGTTCACCCAATCTCTTTTTATTTATTGTATTCTACCATCGTTGTTTGGTGCTTGTGGATTTTTTTTCTTGTTGCTGTTTGCTCTTCGTTTCTTCTACCATGCTTATCTTCTCGTTCTGTGTTGCGAAACATGTTTCAGGTTTGGTGCTGAGTGTATGATATATGTACTCTCCGGTTCAAGGATGGGTAGTGGGGTAGGATGTATGCGTTTCAAGTTTTTTAAGTTTCGTGTTTGGTTGGGTGTGTTTAGGAAAAGACTTGTCGTGTGTGGCTATTGCTATGACATTTAGATACTGTAGGCTTAAGTCCCCGGAAGTTAGAATAGCCTTCGAATCCACGGTGTCTTAAACTGACCACTGACTGACCTTCACATTCATGGTGGCTGTCAGGAATATCTGACGTTAAGTCCTCTTCGGCCAGGACTACAAAACCACAACCTTCATGTACTGAAGAATCATCCTCCAGCTCGAGCTCACCCAGCCTAGAGGAGCTAGATACCACTCCAACCCTTCTCAAGAGGAGAATGACATTTACCAACATAGAATTCCTCGGAAAGACCCCGAGCCGGGCGAATTAGAACATTCTACCTTAGACATGAATCGGTCATCCACCATCACTGAAGATGCCTTAGGCATACTCCGCCAATAGTATGAGATCCCAACTGACATAGCTCTTGGGGCCCCGGTCTGTGTGAATTGGCGAGTTAGCCTGACTCTCGCTCGGTGGCTCTTCTTCATTCCTTCTTCGAGTACGGTCTTCGGCTGCTCATTCAACCGTACTTTACGGGGATGCTGACGAGGATGGAGATTGTCCTCTGCAACTAAACTTGAACAGCTAGAGAATTCTAGCCGGCTTGTATGTGATCGACCACAGAGCAGGCGTCGGGGAACCGAACTTCGAGGAGCTGAAGATACTCTACAAATTGAATGCCAACCCTCGATCCCATCACAATTGGTACTATATTTCCTCAAATGCTGATGCCCCTGCTGTCATCAATGACCTTCCCTAAACCAGTAAAAATTTCAAAGACCTTTAATTCTGGGCCTCTAGCGACTGGTGACGAACTTGACCGACGTTCTCAGAGGAGACAGAGGTCCCACAAGTCTTCAGAGCGGTAGGTTAGAAACCAAACCTTAGCTTCTTTTTCTTAATTTTGTGATTTAGTACTAACTTTCCAATCCTTCTCAGCCTGTTGAAGGGATCCTCCCAAGGTCACCCATAAAGTCCGAACTATGATCATGAGGGTTCGAAGTTTTGCCAGTCATTGGAAGAAGGTAGTCAATGACACGGCCTTCGTGGAGTCGGGCCTCATTCAGAGTGCACCCCCGCATGCCTCGGGGTGACTAGGAAGCTTCTAATTAACCTTCGAACAGACTCCTTAACCCAAGTGTGAATGAAGTTACCTGAATTCAGAAACTGACTATGTTTTTGCCTTGTGTTCTGCAGGGATGTCAAAGCAGCCCAAATTTCTTGAATGGATCCAGGGACTTGCCAAAAAGCCTGGTCCGGGTGAAGTCAGAAGTTCTCGAAAATGGTTGATCACTCTGATTCCCACGAAGGCTAGATGAAAAACTAAATCGGTTGCCCTATCAGCGGTACAGCCCATATCTTCTCCAATAAGGGCGGCACCAAGTACAACTGTCCGACCTTCATCTGGCTCCTCCAGGAGTTCGAGCAAACGCAGCCACCTGCTCGGAGATGTAGCGGCCGAACCTGAAGAGGAGAAGGAGGAAGAGCAGCCCCTAAGGAGAAGTTCTATTGCTCGGGGGGAGAGGCAAGCTGCTAAGGCTCCTCCCAGTTCCGGAAAGTGACCTGTTGCACTGAGTATGGACGATCTTAGCGGGAAGGTCCAACATGCCACTTCTCATTTGGTACCGGCATTCAATCTACTAGCTGATGCAGTGCCTATTGAGAAGATCCCGAACTATGAGGACCTTTCCCCGAGGAAGGTCCAACAGGCCTCTTGTTGTTGATACTGCTCAGCCTCCTCCTCTGTTGAAGTATCATTGTGAAATAATTGGTACTTGAAGACTTCATCAGTTTCATCTGAAAATGGTTCTTGAGGTATGTTGTTCTGGTTTTCTATTAGCTGTCTTATTTGATCAGTCATCCTCTGTATGGATTCTGCGTTACTCTGAATTTGTGCATCAAATTGATCTGCCTGTTCTTTGAACATGTGAATCAATTGATCTTCTTCTGATGGTTCTGGTTGTTGATGAAAATCGTATGTGGATGGTGGATAAGATGAAAAATATGGCTCTGTGAAATGTGATGGTTCTTCATACCATGAATGATTTTGATAGCTCTGCCACCCTGGATGGTAGTTGTACTCGCAATGATTACTTGGGTGGTTACCGTCACATATCTCACATCTTCATGTTGCGTTCTGATGAGTAAATGTAGTATTGCTTGATTCTGGCATCCAGTGATAATCATCAGCAGTCCTCAAAAAATCGGACTGTTGTTCCCAAAATTGGGGTGTATCTTCATATAATGCTCGCAATCTCTCCATCTCCCAGTAATGTTCCATTTTTCAACCACCTGAAAATAAAAGAAAGAAATAAAAATTACAATTAAAAATAAAGAAAATTAGATACAAGTAAATTAGATAGCTTCAAAATTAATAACTCAAGAAAAATAAGTCCCCGGCAACGGCGCCAAAAACTTGACCGGCGTAAACACACGCGTATAACGCAAGCGCACGTATCGTTCAAGTAGTATAAAAATATCGATCCCACGAGGACTTAATTCCTACTGTTGTTATTAATTATTGAATCTATTTATTTACAAATATCTAATTGATGGTGAAGAGAATGATTGCTTGATTGATTTGGTTGATTGTAATTTTGCAAAATAAATAAATAAATAAAAAGATAAAAGAAAATACTAAGGAAAATAACAAAAGACACAAAGATCTAGTGTTGTGAATCATTCTAATATCTTTTAAAAGATGAAGTGGTTATTTTATAGTTGGGTAAAATATTGATTTATTAACCTGAAACACTAAATTATGTAAAAGCATCTTCCGATGGTCAATTACAAATACCCAGTATAATCCAATTGAACCATACGTCTATGTCAACCAAATTATCTGGATTCATTAAGATTAAGTTTCAATTATGGCTACCCCCGCCCGACAGGTATATTCCTATCCTCTAAGGAAACCTATTAAAGGGTTATCTATCCTCAAGGAAGATCGTGGGCTATTAAGTCTAAGGCTGAAACCTAAAATCCCTATGCCTAGTTCATTTTAGATTTACCATAATAATCTTATTGGTGATCAGACAACAAGAAGCATTAAGCTTAAGACTTAATAAATAAACCTTTAAATTACCCAAACTATAAATAACCCCTTATAAACCGGTGATATTAAAATTCATCACAACCCGAGATAACTAACACATAACTATGACTAGTAAAGACTTAAAAGTAAAAGACATAAAGTAAAAATACTGAAAAGTAAGAGCAGTAAAGTAAAAGCTGAAAGTAAATTACATTAAAATAAAATTGCTAAGGTAAAAGGAATTACTTTTATTATTTACTATTTAGATATCTCCCTTAATATAATATATTTACTAGTGTTGAAATTACCAACCGACCAATATAGCGGTATCCTTTTTAAGTCAAATTAAGTCCAACCAGCCATATAGGCGGAATCAAAATTTAATTACCAACCGACCAATATAGCGGTATCCTTGCTTAGTCAGGTTTAATCAGATTAAATTGAAATTACCAACCGACCAATATAGCGGTATCCCTTTTAAGTCAATTTTAAATGGTGAATATATTATTTTTAAGGGAGATTAATCTAAATAGAAATAATAAAAGTTTTACCTTTCACCCCAACAAAGGAGAATTACCTCATCATTGCTTGAAAAATAAAAACTGCAAAAGTAAAGAAAGAAAATGTTATGCGTAAAAGTAAATCACGGAAAGTAAAAAACTGAAAAGTAAAAAAAAGAAAGTGCGAAAGTGAAAATTAATTACTGGAAACTAAAAATAAACAAACTAGATACAATCTTCTTATTTATTCATTAAGAATTTCAAAGGAGAAAGTATGAATTTTACAAATGAAATGGCTTGGTATTTATAGGCAAAATTTTGCCTCCATCAAATCATCCATCAAATTCTCCACCAAATCCATTATTAATTTCTCCACTAATTACTCCACCAAATCCATAATTGCTCCACTAATTGCTTATCTTGTTTGGTGTTGATTTGATAATTTTATTAATTACTTATTAATTTATATTTTGCTTTGAAAATGATTGAAAATGACTTATAATAATTACACTCCACACACTTCTGGATGGTTCATCAATTTCGGTCATGAAATCATCAGAATTTGGAAATATTTTCTCTTTCAAAGTTGTAGATCTTTGAGTCTTCTTTAATCTTGCACTTGAATCAGCTCAATCCGATATCGGAGTAAAAAGTTATGCCCAAGATACGACAGATACGCAAAACTAGAATTTCCAAAACTGCACTTCGTTAAAACGCCCTTTCAAGTTTCCAATCTCCAAAATTGCCCTTATTTGACCCAAATATCATCCTAAATTATTTCATTGTGTCCCGATATTATTTTATCTGCAAAATAAACTAAAACATATCAAAACGTTCATAAAACCCGAGAAACTTAACAAAATATTAAGTTAAAGAGGCGGTAAATATTGATATATTTTCCGCTCATCAATTCTCCAACATTTTGAGCTCAAGTTTTTTTTAGCATGATTTTTTTAATCTAAAAATCAATAATAATTCACTCTTATACTAAAACATATCAACAAGAATAGAGTGTCAATTTCAAATGTATCAACCTAAAAACTAAAAATCTAAGGATTAATAAATAATTATTTTTATTTTTATTTCTTAAAACCGCCTAGATTTTTTTGAGTCCGGATGGGTCGGATCGGGTCTGGATTTTTTTATCATATATAATAATTGGATCATGCATATACGATAATAATATTATTATTATTATAATTATTATATTACAATATAATTCAATTATGATTAAAAAATGTCATTACAATTGAACTGACCAAATCTGTCCTGTGGTTGTCACTAGCAATTAAAGGCTTCTGCAAAATACAAAATTGAAGTTAATAATTTATTAAATGAATGTTGAACTAAATCACACTTTCCGTAAACTACTTTGAAGTCAAATCCCATTTTCCAATAAAAATGAGCACTAACTGTCCCGTCTATCATTCATTAGATTAAATAATACTATAAAAAATAATTAAAATATATATCAATTGTGACTGGACCGTTCTGTAAGATTTTTCCCTGTCGGTTTTTCTAGTCCATCGTAAGCTTATTAATTATTTATCAAGTCTTCTAGGTTTTTCTCTTTAATTCCTGAACAGTGCCCTTTCATTTGTGCTTAATTAAGACAGTACTTGTATAAGAAAAGATAAAATGTTATATTAAACAAATATATTATTATTATTATATAGAAACCTTAAAAGATTAAGCAGTTAACGAACTCCACTTAATTATTATTTAGAAATATATATATATATAACCAGCCAGCAACAATTAGCATCTTATTTGATGTACTTGAAAAATGAGAATATCTTCATCAGTAATGATATATACCTTTAAATTTTTCCCGAATTTTATCACGAACGTCTCACTGTAGCTACAGTGAATTGCTGCAGATCACTATAGCTATAGTAAGACATTCGGGATAAAATTCGGAAAAAATTTACGTATATATATCATTTTTATATCAAGCCATCAACAAAGAGTGAAGCAAAAATCTCCATTTGTTGCTTCTCTAAAACAATACCAATCTCAACACCACCACCTCCATCTTTACTTTCCGCTAAAGAAACAGCTCCGCTCCTGTCAATTGACACGATCTCCACTTTCTTCGGCCTTCCCCATCCGAAATTTGACCCGTAAACATCAAAACGGTTTGACCCGGCTACCGACAACATTACATGTCTTCCCACTTTCATTCCTCCAAATGCCCTTGCCACCTTATCCTCTGATCCTTCTATAACATCCCCTTTTAGCCCTTTCACGTATTCACTCAACTTCTCTGCAACAAACGCAAATCCATTTTCATCCATGAAATCACTTGCTTTTGCTGACATAAACTCACCTCCAACACAATTACCAAAATAATTTACAGGAATTGGAGGATCCAAACGGCTCCTACAGTCCGCTGCGAATCCGAATATAACAGTCGTATTAGCTTCTTCTCCTTTGGCTTTAACCAGGCAAACAAATGCATGAGCACATGTGAGCACAAGAGTGGATAAATGAAGTTCTTTCGATTTTTCCACTTCATTTTGGCTAATAACAGACAGCACCTTTTCCCTCAGTTTCTGTATATCTTCACGGCTCAACTCAAATGTCATTCGAACCATGTTTGAGTTAACTTCATCGAGAGGAAAGACCTTCAAGCTTCGAGTACTGTCTTTGGCAATCTCCGACCAGTGTTTAACGTACGCCATGTCGATCCCTTTGGGGTCTTTGATGACTGTCCGGTCAAAACATGGGGTTAATTGATCCGGCAATGACGGAGAAGAAGAAGGGACGTCGTTTTGTTTGCACAAGTAAGCCCATGATTTGATAAACATGGTGGAACTTTTGCCATCAAGAACTGCATGGTGAGAAGAAACGCCAATTGAAAAGCCTTGGTTTGGAAACAATGTTATCTGGATAGCTATCACCTCTGCTTTGTCATCGGATATCGACAACTTGGGTACCAGAGGATGAAACTCAACAGCTCTGCGGATTCCATGGCCAGAGAGGAGATTAAAGTCGGCGTTGGAGACTCTGACTGTGAATGAAACACCGTCGTTGGGGAAGTAGTAGATGGCTGGTTTAGGGGCATCTTCCGGCCACATGAGGTTGCCGGCGAGAGGGAGATAATGAAGGAGAGTGAGTGAGAGAGAGTGCTTCAGCTTTGGGAGGATTACTGAGTTGAATAAATCGAATGTCAAGTCAGTGAACTGATAGAAGAAGAGGCGTTCTACAGGAGGAAACTTGAACCAGAAGGTGTCGAAATAGGTGAGAGGAAGAGTGAGGGCCGTCGTTGAGTCGGAGCAAGGGGTGACTTTGCTGTTACTAATGGTTTCTGCCATTATTGAATGGGAAGAAGAATTAGCCTTAAAACTCCAATCGGTTGTCGTAATAATCTTCTTACTTCAGCAATATTATTATTTAACATGATTTCCTTCCTCCTCTTTTTTTTTTCCAAATCGAGAAAATGAATTACTACTAGAACATGTCAGAACACACATAGCTGTATTCATCTGTTGTGTAACGCTTAAAAGACGTGGGAAAGTTCTTAAAATTTTTTATTTCATGTCCACGTGGTGGCCTTCTATATTTGACCTAGAAGGTTATTTAATAATTTTGTATTAAGATGCCTATTAAAATAAAAAGAGTAATGATATACATACATAATTCTTACTTATATTTTTACACCCCTCTTATTATAGTTTCAGTGACGCTACAGTAATCACTGTAGCTATAGTTAGAGGGGTGTAAAAATTATAAGTAAGAGTTTATGTATGTATACCATTTTTGAAATAAAAAAGAAAAAGGAGATTTGTATTTGTTAAGGAGTGTTAAGAAATATGGAATCAATATCCATTTATTTATAAATACGTAAGTTATGTCAATAAATTAAAAGTTTTTTCTCTCTTTCATTTTTTCCCTCTCCATTTCTCCTCTCTGAAATTTTTTTGTGCTCATGGTTTTGTTAGTTGGTCTCAATATTTCAACTCCATTAAAACCACTAATTTTTTTCTAATATATTTTTTCATTTCAAAATTCTTATATTTATTTAAAAATATTATTTTCTTTTTTATATGGTTGGAACACAAGTGATGGTTGCTATTTACAAACCTATAGTTGAAAAAAAATCATGAGAAGACTTGCATTGAAGTAATCTGAAAACTTTAAATTCGACAAATTGATAATTTATTCTTTTTTAATTAAAAATAATTATTTGCCAATGAGATTATGTACACGTTATATTATTGTAATGTTTAGTCCAAGTCTTGACTTTATTGTAGAGTTTTGTTTGTTTAATTTGCTGAATTTTCGTGTGTATTAATGAAACAAAACAAAAAGTCTATGAGATGATGTTAAATCAGGTTGTGAAAATGATATGCATTAAGTACCACCATTTCAATTATAATTCAAGTGAGAGAATTTTTTTTTAAGAATTAAGAGAAAAAATTTAGATTTTTTGATTTCTTTCTATTACTCTAGTTCTATTTTAGTGATCCAAGTTACCTTGTAAAAATTTACATTTAAGATTTTTATACTTTTAATAGATCATATGAGTATGATAATTTACTTATGAATTTGATAAGGGCTAAAAAGGAAAATAAAATAATAAATGGATATGTTTACTTTAGTTTTTAACTGTAATTGTGGACGCTGATTTCGGTCGAGGTCCACAATCGAGAATGAATTGAGGGGCACAAGCGAACCTGTAAAATAAGAGTATAACGAACGAGGAGGTTATTGCCCATCGGTGTGGTGGAAGCAGTAGGCACTCCGACGCTCAAGTCAGCAAAATATGAATAAGTCGAAAGTGAAAGGATTAAGGTCTTAGGATACCTCAACCTCTGTTTGATTGCCTGAGGGCGGGATATATGATTTCTCTGAAGATTGGGAATAGTGCTATGTGGTTTTCCGCCCCCCTTTTGTATAATAACTCTTCCTTTTTTATAGGCCCTTCTAACGTGGGTTCATTTAAGCCTCTTCTACCCGTTGGATGTATTAATGATGAAGTTTATGACTGTAATTGTTGATTTAATGGAGTTCATTACTGTTGGCGTTTTCTCAATCTAATTGCTCATGAATTCGTTGGCTTCCTGAGCTGTTAAATCTGTGACGATGGGCCCTGGGTTGGTCTGATCTCTCGGCCCGAAGCTGGTAATTAATTTTTGATCTGATTGTGGGCCTTAAGGCTTTGGTTTCATGATTGGCCCAAAGGTGGAATGACAATTATGCACTTGGGCCTAAATTTGGCCCGTACAGTAATGATTTAATGATATATTTTGAAAAAATCAAGAACTTGATGGGATATTATGGAAAATTTTATGGACCCAAAAGACTTGATCCCTTTTAAAAAAATATATAAATCCATGAAAATGTGGCAAACAATATTTGACCTACAAGAGTGACTATAGAATTCTGAGGATATATTTTTGAATTAGAAACAATTTTATTAATTTAGTTATGTTTCTAGTTGTTTCTAAGAAAAATGTTGTTAATTAATTGTTTGAAATACTAGTTCAGTTTCTCAACTGAGAATTTCAACTATATTCAGCTAATCAGCTGTATTAAAATCAATTTGTTTTAGTAACAATTATTGTACTCTATGCACTCTCTATCACTCAACATGATTGGAATTTAGCAAAGCTAAACTCCAGATAGTTGTAATAATTTTGTATTAACATCTTATTAATTACATCCCTTAATTCCTCTCCTTTGTTTGTAAATCCATGTGTACATGTTTTCTACATTAATTTTTGGACCTACAAACATAATGTAGAAAACATGTTTACTTATAATTTTTACACTACTCATATTATAGTTCTCTACAGTAATCACTGTACCTATAGTTAGAGGGGTGTAAAAATTATAAGTATGAGTTTATTTATGTATACCATTTTTGAAATAAAAAAGAAAAAGGAGATTTATATTTGTTAAGGATTGTTAAGGAATATAGAATCAATATGCATTTATTTATAAATACATAAGTTACATCAATAAATTAAAAGTTTTTTCTCTTTCATTTTTTCTCTCTCCATTTCTCCTTTCTGAAATTTTTCTATGCTCATGGTTTTGTTAGTTGGTCTCAATATTTCAACTCTATTAAAACCATCAATTTTTTTCCTAATATATTTTTTCATTTCAAAATTCTTATATTTATTTAAAAATATTATTTTCTTTTTATATGGTTGGAACACAAGTGATGGTTGCTATTTACAAACCTATAGTTGAAAAAAAATCATGAGTGAAAACTTTAAATTTGACAAATTGATAATTTATTCTTTTTATTTTTCTTTTTTAATTAAAAAAATAATTATTTGCCAATTAGATTATGTACATGTTATATTATTGTAATATTTACTCCAAGTCTTGACTTTGTTGGAGAGTTTTGTTTGTTTAATTTGCTGAATTTTCGTGTGTATTAGGGAAACAAAACAAAAAGTCTATGAGATGATGTCAAATCAGGTTGTGAAAATGATATGCATTAAGTACCACCATTTCATTTATAATTCAAGTGAGAGAATTTCTTTTTAAGAATTAAGAGAAAAAATTAGATTTTTATGAATTCTTTCTATTACTCTAGTTCTATTTTAGTGATCCAAGTTACCTTGTAAAAATTTACATTTAAGATTTTTATACTTTTAATATATCATATGAGTATGATAATTTACTTATGAATTTGAAAAAGGGCTAAAAAGGAAAATAAAATAATAAATGGATATGTTACTTAATGATATATTTTGAAAAAATCAAGAATTTGATGGGATATTATGGAAAAATTTATGGACCCATAAGACTTGATCCATTTTAAAAAAATATATAAATCCATGTAAATGTGGCAAACAATATTTGACCTACAAGAGTGACTATATAATTCTGAGGATATATTTTTGAATTAGAAACAGTTTTATTAATTTAGTTATGTTTCTAGTTGTTTCTAAGAAAAATGTTGTTGATTAATTGTTTGAAATACTTGTTCAGTTTCTCAACTGAGAATTTCAACTATATTCAGCTAATCAGCTGTATTAAAATCAATTTGTTTTAGTAAAAATTATTGTACTCTATGCACTCTCTATCACTCAACATGAATGGAATTTAGCAAAGCTAAACTCCAGCTAATTGTAATAATTTTGTATTAACATCTTATTAATTAGGATTTTTTAGGTTAAAATTCGAGATTCAGAAAAAAAAAAATGTATCCAATCCCAATCCGATTTTTTATTCGGGATGTTATATCTCGAATCTCTATCAAGATTTTCATTCGAGACGAAAATCATCATAAATTCCGAATCAAACAGGATGAGATCTCGATCGAGATGAGATTCGATATTTGGGATTTTCTATCCCCTATCTATAACATTTGGCAGAGAAGTGGGCCTTGTATATTTTTGGTTCATTTTAAGTAATCAATTATACAACTCGCATGTCGATTATGATTTTTTTTTCCTTTTGTATTTATTTTGTTATAAGCTACGTACTAAAGTGATTCATCTCCAAATTAATTACCCAAGTCTAGTTTTATAATTTCCATTGAAAAAAAAAAAAATCACTCTTAAAATTAAATCTTGACTCCACGTACTGCCCCCACCGTACCCACTTCTCTTCATAAAATGATAAAATATTAATTTGTTGAGTTAAAATGCCGGGCCTCATAAGTCATAAGTACTTACTCCCATTTAATTCGTGCGTACGTGTTACTTCTTAATAATAAAATATGTATAATTCATTAATAATTTTCAATATAAATTTGAGTAACTTAATATCACCAATTAATAAGGATATCAAGTGTGTAGTAATATTAAATATATAACTGTTGACAAGTGATTTTCGTCTCATATGAAATTTTGAGATAACCCCCTTCCGAGACAATTCTCATTCAATCTTGAATTTGTTTGGTTATTGGAGACTAAAAGCAAACGCGATAAAAGACAAAAAGAACACACACAAAGTCGACAAAAAGTTTTAACGTGGTTCGGCGGAGCGAGTCCTGCCTACGTCCACGGGTACAACATGGTGGGGTTTGTTTTATTATCGAAACTAACTCGGCCGACCTGTTTGGAGAGACGTCTAATCGAAACCGATCGTTGTTTGCCTTTTCAAGTTTTTACAGGTAGCGCTCCCTCATTTGTTACAAATTTCGCTATCAATTTTGCTATCTCTCAAATGAATTCAACTTCTCTTTATCTACTCAGAGAATTACAACATTGTTCCACTAGCTTTATGACGTTTCCCGCATGCTCTCTGACTGATTGACGGGCTCTCTCCCCCAAGACGACTATCGTCGAAAGCAAACCTGCGGCCTGACGGCCTGTCACATTAACCTTTTTTCTCCACTGACATACGCAACAATAATGAGACAGCCTGTAAATAGCCTTTGACTAATAACACGTATTGGAGGGAAAAATCCAACTACTCTGATCTCACGTCGGTCTTCAAGAGGTCAGCCAAGCGATTTGCCGAGCTTCCCAAGTTGTTTCCGTCCTGACCAGAAATATCCAAACTCGTCAACCAGTTCCAGGAGGTAGGACAGAACCAAACCGAGCTTCCGGTCTAATATGATCGGCCTCGATTCAGATGTTATCGATCTCTGAAGTCTTTGTTATGTTATATCCTTTGGTCGGTCATCCCTGAAAAACTGGACCGGAGCTCCACGCCGGGTTGAAGAGCAACACATACCCTCTGACCTCTGAGCATTGATCATTCGGACGATGAAATTTCCCTATTTTCCCTCGTCGAAATGTTCAGATACCTTAGTCGCAGAAATCCCTATTAACATGTGTCCCCTAATTCTCGGTTTCAACGAGTGTATGAGTTGGTGTCGGGAACTACAAAAATATGAAGTGTGACATCAATCAGCTGGTGGCCGGTTATAGGAAAAAAGCAGGAAACAACCTTGGCCTCAGCGTCATCGGCCAAAAAAGGTTCTTATGTCTTTCAAATGACTCCCCAACTTGAAATAAATCCCCATTTTATCCTTCCAGTTGTCGTCCCTCGAGAACCATAAGTCATCACATCTTCTTAAATACCCATCAATTCACCTTTAGGGTTTAACCCGAGTGTGCCACTTGTCAAGAACCCGTGATCTTCCCGCCAAAAAACTAAATCAATTGACCGTTCTTCGAGACAGCTAAAGGTCTTTCAATCTCAACCATCCTAATATGATCAGATGGAGTCTGAGGGCGAGACACGGCGCATATCCGAAGCCTTCCTTGATCCAATGGCCACAAATGCACCGAGCTGATTATAAGAATGCCAGACAATGTTTCTTTCTCTCTTTTATGAAAATCACAACTCACAAACTGCAAAAGCTCCCCCGTTCGTGAGACCAGCAACCTTCCAACCGACCAGACCAATCGTCAACTCTCCTTCTCAAATCTAGTAAGTTATTGTTCGCCCCATCTCTTTTTATTTGTTGTATTCTACCATCGTTGTTGGTGCTTGCGGATTTTTTTCTTGTTGCTGCTTGCTCTTCGTTTCTTCTACCATGTGTATCTTCTCGTTATGTGTTGTGAAGCATGTTTCAGGTTTGGTGCTGAGTGTATGATATATGTACTCTCTGGTTCAAGGATGGGTAGTGGGGTAGGCTGTATGCATTTTGAGTTTTTTAAGTTTCGTGATTGGTTGGATGTGTTTAGGAAGAGACTTGTCGTGTATGGCTATTTTTAGGGCATTTAGAGACTGTAGGCTTAATTCCCCGGAAGTTAGAATAGCCCTCGAATCCACGGCGCCTTAAACTGACCACTGACCGACCTTCTCATTCATGGCTACTGTTAGGAATGTCTGACGTTGAGTATTTTCACCCTCATATATGACGCTTTTGTAACGATATTGATGTAATGATCACGTTGTTAATAAAAATGATCGATTTTCAAACTTGGTTGTTCAAAGTAGATTCTTATTATCTCGAATTATCGGCTCGTGATACAGAACCTGTCGAGATGGTTATGTGGACAATAATATAAGGAGATATTTTTTGTGACATTATAATGACATTCCTATTTCAAGTAGATATATTTCTAGTCTATCTACAAAATGTATAACTACTTAAAGCAAAAATGTCATTATAATATTACTAAAAAATATCGCCATAAAAATGTCATCGTGTGGAAGTATTACAGGCTTGTGTGGCAATGTGAAAGGATTGCACTCTTGCAAAGCTTTCATGCAGTCTAAATAAAGTAAGAGAGTCAATGGAGTTGTTCATTATTAAAATCAAACTAGCCATTTGGCTCGTAGTCAAGATATTGACTCATGAGTTCAAGTCTTTGCAAGCGTAAATGTCTCATGTTTAAGTAGGCGTAGGATTTTGGTGTGTTATAAATAGTCTGTATTCATATATATTTGTAATGTGAAAAAAAAAATCAAACTACAATGCAATTTCTAGAAAATTAAGGTCAATTACGTTCGGCCAAGAGTTCTATTACAATTTTAGCCTCATTCAAACTCCTTTATGTCTGGCACATCACACCTATAAATAGAAGTATCTATTAGTAGTTTTTGGTCCATCTAAAAAAAAAAATTAGTGTAATATATTGGGTTTTAAACTAGACATTGGGCCTAATTTTAATTTTTAGGCAATAATAGCTGTTTGTTTATAAACTAATAAACACTCTCTTTGAGCGGAATGTTAAAATATGTCTTCACATATCTCACACTACAAAATTAACGTGTATCAGTGAGCTAACCTGCAGGGTTTGCTACTGCGATTTTGTTTATCTTTAACAAATAAATGTCACGGATTATTTTTAATAATATTTTGGAAAATATCATCTGCCTATCCGTAAATTATCTGCTATTTGAAAAAACACATAATTTTGAGAAAATAACATATGTACACACAAAATTTTTAAAAGGAACATTTACCACCTAAAGTTCTTTAAAAAATGGGTATTTTTTTTTTTCCGAACATCCGTTAAATTTTGAGTGGATAGATGATAAAACTTCTTAAATTTTGGGTGGCAATTGACCATTTTTAATAGCTTTTGGTGCATAAATGATATTTTCTCAATACTATATATTTTTTCGAACATTATAAAATTTTCGGGTGGATAAATGATAATTTTTCTAATATTTTTATTTTTATTTATAATAGTATTATTGTTTCGCATCACAAATATTTCGTAACAATATTATCTGAATGCACAAGTTATACACGATAGGTGCCTTAATCATTACCCTACTATTATAGGCCACATGTCACTCTCCTAACAAAACTTCCATAGCAAGATTCCTCAGTATAACTGTGGTGATAGTGGAAGATCTAATTACATTTAGACACATGTAATATAGATGTAGCACACACAAGTTGTCAAGTATTTATACCAAACAATCTTCTACAATAAACTATATTCCAAAATATGACTATTAAGAGTCACATAATTATCACGTGACCGATAATCCCATAGAGTTGTTTCATTAAATATGGAGAGAATTCACTTCAATTATCCGGATTGACAACTCTCCGAAGTAAGTCCACCAAAAAAAATCAGAAACATCCCAAAATAGCCAAGTTAGTGAAGTTTAATTATAACTCACCAATCTTAACATGCAAATACACTACACGACATGTGAAATTGATGACATAATTACATTCTATTGAATTAAACATATAAAAATACAGTATGACACATCAAAAATGCACCGACACCAATACTCCACGTGTCTAAACAACATTAACTCACAACTTATCTTGGATTTATGAAACTATAAATAGAAGAATGATAGATGCAAATAGAAAAGATGCTATGAAATACATCACTTACATATTACTTGTCTAAATACGGTTTACTTTTCAAAATAACATTTTCACAATTGATTGAAAAGCCAATAAAGCACAAAGCCATTGTTATTGAAGGTAATAAGTCTCTTATTTTTTTTGCGCCTTCATATACTTATTTTGGAATTGTAATAATAATATTGGTAAATGTAATCGTCAAAAACATTTTTATTAGCACACAATGTCGGAGTACACAAGCCATATTCTATTTTTTCCCTTTAAATCTCCTTTAACAAAAGAAAAAAAGCTCCAAAAATAGTACTAAAACCAAATTCAATCGTTGATTTTTTTTTTTTTTTTTGACAACAACGTTAAAAATCAAGTGGTCAAATTACTTGGTTCAGATTTAAACAGAACATGTAAATTTTTTTATTATCTCAAATTCTTATAAAAAATATATTTCATGTACTCGAACTTTAAGAATCAAATTTTAAATCCCTTATCACATGTTGATGGTTGAATGGTTAAAACGTTCCACCCATAACAATGTAATTAAGAGAGAAATTTGTATGTTCCTATCTTTGGGAGCATGCATTACCATTGGTGTCGCAACTGATTCGATAAACTACCTGTCGTATGCAGATATTATTAGCCCAATCCCAATGTGTGTATATATATTAATATTATGTCTTCAAGTGGTGTAATTTGGTGGTGTTGAGTTCAAAATCTCACATTGAGATCCTGGGTTCGAATGCAGGGAGTACATTTTTGGAAGAGTATGAGACAATCATATATTTTACATGTTCCACTTAAGTCCGGAAGAGATGGTTTGATGGTGAAGTTTCCAACTATTTCAAAATATATATTAATATTATGCGGATCAATAATAACGGCTCCCTTGAATAAGGATAACAACGGGCCAGGCTCGAGCCAGATTTTGATAAGCCCAGCAATTTGAATTATATAAATATTTATATTATATAAATATAAATATATAGTTATTTATTTTAAATCCGGATCGGGCCCTTCATTTTGAAGTCCAATCCAAATTTTTTTCACCTTGTGTCGGACCAAAGCCCGAGCTGGCCGGGCCAGAATTTTTTCCTTGCCACCCTTAGCCTTGAAGAAAAATGAGACAATTTCTGAAATATTCGAGTAATTTACAAAGGCATCTAGTGGGCCCAATTGATGAGAGCATGATGGTGGGCCCACTAATCTTGATGACCACATCTTTTTTTAATGAAAAAATCACCCTCGATTTTCGAAAGGACGACACCGTCTTTTCTCGTGCAGACGCAGCATCCACCAACTTAATAGCCGCCCCATTTTCTCAACAGTACACGTGTCGCGCGACAATTGCTTTTCCGGTTTTAATCCGCAAGATTTTGTCAAATGGGGTACGAGATGGACCCCACCATCTCTCCTTTTTCTTCAAATAACATTTATTAATTTAATATTTAAATCCCTATATTTCATTTCGTGATAAATTAAAGTCATTACTCTTTTGAGAGAGAGAAATTCAAATTCTACCGATTTCGTGATATTTTACATATATATCTTAATATGAATATAAAAAATTATTTCAATAAATTATAAATATAAAATTAGGTATTTGATCACGATTTTATAAATTTAACAACCAAACACCTATATCGCTTAAATAATACACTGATAAAAATTTGATATCGTACCCATATAGACTTATTATTTCTCTTATTAATATCAAAACTAACATACTTAACTTAAAATAAATTATTGGTTGAGAACAAAGTGTTTATTCCAAAAGTAAATAATTAGCAAAAAATAATTTTGGATATAAACTTTATGCGCGAGGAGAACCTAGGGTTGTCACTTCAACTACGCATGCACGCCATGAGTTCAGACATCATTCATTCAATTGAGCTCTTACGAATTATTAACCTAGAATTCTAAACTATCTACAAGTCTCTTTGACGGTCAGATATAAATATTCAACTTAAACCAATTAATTATATGTCTATGTTAATTAATTTAAACAAAATTTAATACGGTCAGGTTCTAATAGTTGCTACGCATGTCCGACATATATATTTATAACATGAAGGAAAATTTATTCAAAAGAATGAGATTACACACTATTATTCCCACGTCATAAGGATTTACCAAGACTATTATATTGTTGGCCAGATAAATAAATATGCATTAAATATAAATAATAATAAATAACAAACCCAAAATAATAAAAATATGCAAATTAATTAATAAACATGTTTATGATCCATTATAATCATAATTTAATGATTTAACTACTCATGATAATAAATAAACTCATACTAACCATTATTGATACAAAATAAAGACTCATAAAGATAAATTAGAGAGAAAATTGAAGAAAGAACTCTCGTTTGTAATTTTCGCCTTCAAACTCCAGCGCCGGTTGAGGCACTCGTCTTTTCCTTACTCTATACGTTTTTATATGCTCTGTGACTCCAAAATTATGTTATGAGATTTTTTTTTAGGTTTTGGGACGAATTATTGCTTGTATAGAAAGTTCGGGGGTATTTCCTACTTAAAAATCGAGTTATTGGCGAATTCCCCGTGTCGCGACAATGAGAATTGTTCACGTCCAGTGGACTGGTTTTTCTTCATATGTGCGTCTCGAAGCACAGTCTAGCGTCGAGACGCCGTTTTTGCCTCTGAATTTGGCCCAATTTGGTCCGTATTTTACCGTTTTCATCTATTGTTGAATCCGTTTGAGTCGTGATATAATTTTAACTTGTAAAATATACCTGAAACACATTAAAGCGCTAATAAAACTTGAAATACACAAAATATTGAAAGGTTATACATATTAATATCATATACATGTTTAATAATTAAAGATGATATCGTGTAATTTATTTATGTCTAAATTTATTTTCAAAATTATATTGAATTGCTGATTTTATATGAATTTTATAATCTTATATGTGATAATTGAATTGATACTAATTTTCAAAACTGCATTAAAAAAATTTGTGACAAACAGTTGCCGAAACGAATACAAACCACATAAATTTTGTTGAATATGGATAGTTAGTGATAATGAGGTTTCATTTGTAAATATTCGTTAGCATACGTATCTTGACAAGACCTTCCTTGCTTGCATTGGCATGTCATTAATTCGATTTATAAAATGTTAATTAATATTTTTGTATGATAGTAGTAGGTTAAGTTTAATGATTGTTATGACATTTTATATATGGTAAATATCATAGTCGTTATAAAATAAAAACACAACAAGAATTTTGACTGTTATAGAAAAGTAGGAAAGAATCTCTAAATTATTATATTTCAATCTTTTCTTTTAAAATTATTTATATTAATATATAAATTGAGCCTTTCACAGCAATTTATTAAACGTTGCCTGGATTACAATTGCATTAAAAAGCCTCGAGATATATAATAACACAAATGAACACCATAAGGATAAATTTTACTATATAATAGTGATATCAGATCATGCATATAATTACCTAACAATACCTTACCACGCGTATTGAAATAGTGAAAATAAGTAATCGGTTGTAATTTTATTTAACACAATTCATACATATTATATAATTATATTGGTTGGTTGTGTCATATCACCAATATAATACTAGTACCAAAATATTTATGTGCAAGAGAAAGTTATTATTTTACATCATTTTAATATTTAAAATATAGCTTGGCTTAGAAAAGAAATGGTAATTTTAAAATTATTATTAAAAAAACACACACAAAAAACAAGATACATGTATTTTTACATTTTTAGAAACACATAATTAGAGAGTCGTTTGAGTTTGTTTGTTTGTTTGTTTTTTTTAAATCGTTAGAAAATCTCATCGTCAAATCATTTTTTTGGGGCTTAAGCGGAGTAGGTAAAATCTCCGACTGTTGTCGGTTTTTACAAGAAACACACTCCCTTTCCCTTAATTCGAATCCAATACCTCAATATGAGATCTTAAACCATATACCACCAAATCATGTCTCCTGAACACGAATCGTTGAGCTGGTGAAAACCCTTTGATACTTGAGTTAATAAAGTTGTGTTGAGGGGAGAATAAAAGGAAATTACAAAGGGAAGGGTGACAAGTGTTCATTTGAATGGGGTCTATAAGAACAGTTTTTTAATGAGAG
Source organism: Zanthoxylum bungeanum (assembly GCA_019454045.1). NCBI lineage: Eukaryota > Viridiplantae > Streptophyta > Magnoliopsida > Sapindales > Rutaceae > Zanthoxylum > Zanthoxylum bungeanum. The sequence continues at coordinate 79,845 of SKCR01033413.1, read as the reverse complement.
TGTAAAATTTGTCAAGAAAGTGCACCTTTAATGTGCCAAATTCCTCTCCTTCTATAGTTTTGGATTATCAGATTTGTTGTGAAATAGTATATGGATCATATTTACAATCCTTATCTTACTTGTACAATCCTCCTTTCTTTCTTCAAGTTAGTTCATTTCTTCTTTTCATATTTTTTTTAAATATAAAAAAACCACTGACAATATCAGTAAAATTAATATCAATCTGGATTCGAACTGCGAACCTATTTATGCCAAGTGTTTAAGTTTGAAGCAAATTCTATTCGAGTATACTTATGTAATTACGAAAATATCTTTATTAAAAGCTAAAAATTACAGAAAAGAAAAACAACTAGAACTAAATCCCCAAAACTGCAAGCACACATTCTCAACCCAACATCTAGTTTAATTCCTGATGAACATTAATATTGTTCTTGATTTTTTGCAAACAGTTTCTACACAATCTCTTTGAAATCCATTTGCTTTCTGTCAAAAAAAGTTGAAAATGCGAATGATCCAAATTCAATCGACAATCAATCAAGCAATCAAACACAAATTTTTTTTTCCCATTTTATGCAATCTAAACCTAATCAAAAAGTTGAGTTGTAAGTAATTTCATATTAAAATGTTAAATTATAAGATCATATTATTTAAGATTATTTTTAATATTATGTCTCAAAACGAACATAAGGCGGCTTAAATCTTCAATCTCTATTATGAAGTGAGGTGGTTTACACCGTCAGGTTAATTGGTGATTTGCATATTATAAAAAATTTATAAAAATATTCACTTGAGCAAAATTGTTTAGCTCACTACAAACGATTTATGACACTGATTTATGTCTTCAATTTATGATATATATGTGACAGATAAATTAATTATCAAGAATTAATAACAAATATACGACATATAATTATCCGTTAAGAAATAATGATCGAAGTTTTGACATAAAATATTTCTATTAAGGACTAATGATAGAAAGACTTGATTGAAAATAATTCTATTAAGAATTCATGATTAATAATTCAAAACATAAAATTGATTTTGAAAAAATAAAAATTAAATTATATGAATTACAAATTAATTATGCATTTTGAGCATAATTTTCATAATCACACAAGACCGATTGCTTCAGTTTGTCAAATCAGAAACCGGCCACTAATCCGGTCGGAATCATATTAAAAAATCGACAGATTTTATAAATCGGGAAAAATTAGTAGAAAACCGAAACCAAATCATGATGAATGAACAGATGATAGTAGTTGATTAAAATTGATGTGGTGATACATGTTAAACTTATAAGGAAAAACAAAACATGCTGAGTGTCACGGTCCTAGCTTCAGACTAGGACGTGCAGTCGTTTTATAAAGGAGCCCGTGTTTCCGGACATCAGATAAAGCTCGTTCCTAGTCCAATGTATCTCTTATATGACCTTGTACTGGAGATATTTCACCTGTGTAGTAATATTCGGACGTTTGCCTGGAGATTTAGAAACTTGCTCGCTTGCCGCTAGGAGCTGGCCTAGTTGTGCAGCGTTGTGAAGGAACTTATGTTCCGGAGTACCGGATCGAGCTAGCTCCAAGCCCTAAGTAATTCTTATGGGCATATGTACTGGACATATTTCACCCATGAGGTCCTGTTTCGAAGTTTATCGGGAGATTTAGAGATACGCTAGGTTGCCGCTAGCGTAGGTGTAGCTTTAGTGCGTTGTAAAGGACTTTATGTTTCGGAGTGCCGAATTGAACTCACTCCAGGTCCTAAGTATCTCTCATGGGCCTATGTACTGGGAAGTTTTCGCCCGTGAGGTCTCGTTTGGAAGTTTGTCGGGAGAATTAGAGATGTGCTAGCATATGGCTAGACGTTGGCCTAATTTGGTGCATTGTGAAGGAGCTAACGACCCGGAGTGTCGAATCGAGTGGGAACAAGTTCCAAAGTGAATATTATGGTCACTTGTACTGGGGAAATTTCAGCCCCAGAGTTGGATTTCGAGATTTGCCGGAGATTTTGGCAGTAGGCCCACTTTTGGGTCTTTTCCGCTAAAGTGGGGGTGTTGCGGAAAACCATCAAGACGAGTTCATTTGGGGACGATATTCTAACACAAAGTCACTTATATTGTGGCTTATTGAATGCCCGGAAGAGTTCTCAGAAACTCCTCTTAAGATAGATTTTAGAGGGGGGTGTGACAACTCAAGCGCCAGGTGTGTATACTGGTGAGACATGTGCAATGTCTTTAAAACCTCTTTAGGGGGGGAAGCCTAGGTGAACCTTGGGTGTGGCCAAGGGGGCTTCGGTGGTCTTGGGGCTTTAGCCGTGAACCCTCTCGCCCTTAGACAACGTGTGGACAATGGTGTATTGTCGAGATTGAGTTGGCGGGAAAATGCCATATTTTATATCCGGTTGCACTATTCAAGTGCCGGGTCCCGGTATTGTGCGGGCCCGCTTGTGTATGCTTCGAGTTGGCTTGAGAGCCTTGTGTCCTATATTATTATAGGTCCGTTCTCCTCCAAAATAATGTGAAATTGGGGATAGAGGTTCCAGATAGGCTGACTTATACGGGATATGACCGTGTAAGTGCCGCACGAGCCCCTTTTTCCGTTAAGGAAAAAGTTGGCCCGTGACAGTTGGTATCAGAGCCCTAGGTTGGGCGCGTGGAATGTCTACGGACGTGAAGAGATGTTATTAAGACGTTGTGAACATCGTAAGGCTAATTTAAAGCCTCGATAGAGAAACGGCTCGAGAGGAGGCCGCGAGAGTGCGCGTTGGTGCACGCAGGGATGTGTAAATCCCCAATTGAGATGGATGGATGTGAGACACTATGAGAGCACATGAAAAGTGCTAGTTTCATATGGGGTTGGCTCGGGTGAAGCCAAAACGCTCGGGAGAGACCCGAAATGGATGTGAAACTTGTTTACGGGAGACAAGCAAGTGGTATATACACCGTGAAGGTGTGAGAGATAGTCGGGATGTACGAGAAACATCACGAGGGTGCCAATGTGATATTGGCATGAGTATATGTGTTCATGAGAACCCGATGCAGGGTTGATTGAAGTTGTGTGTGGTTCAAAAGGGCGTAAAACCTTTCTCCCATGGCGATGAGGTGCCAAGACATAATTAGAATGTCGAAATGAGTAGTCCTCTTGGGTGAGGAAATTTTAGGAACCGAGGGTGAACCCGATGGGTCATGTGAATAATTTGGAAATGTTTATCGAGTAAAGCCTTCATAAGGCTATGAGCAACAAGTTGTTTGGATTCCTGTATTTAGGAATGCCATTAACTTAAGGGCATAAGTATCGAGTTGTGTGGACTCCCTAAAGTGGGAATGCCGATAAAACTGTGATGGCTTGAGATAGGCCAAAGTAAAAGTGGGGGAGCGAACCTGAAATGAGTCAGATATCCCCATAGATCCCTTGTGGAATGTGATAACCATTGTGTTGGTTACATAACGATCGCGTGGATGACAGAGGCCGAAATATTTTCGGCAATGTAATGAATTACTCGTGAAGGTGGAATACCTTACGGGACGGGAAGTGTAGTGAATTGCACGTGGGTTGCATGTGAATTGCAATTGTGAGAAATATGAGTTGATCTCGGGAGAGCCGAGACGCATGTGTTTTGGAGAATGCTTGTGGCATAATACGACTACGAGTAGTCTAAGTGAGAGGGTGTGTACGAGTTACACAGGTAATGGGCCAAATAAGTGATTATGGCTTTGGAGTGAGTTTGAGAATGATGATTACTTCGAGAAAGTGATCTAATATCGAAGAGGTTTTGTGAAACGACCTTGGGAGTTAGCGTAGAATTGGCCAGAGTGCCAAAAGTGGGGTGGGAAACACCCGGGAGAGTAGTACGAGTTGGCTTGGTGCCTAAGAGTAATGAGATGAGATGACCAACAGTGGTCGTGGGAATGAGTTATAACACGAGATAGAAATAAATCTATCCGTAACAGTTGAGTATCGAGACAATTGAGAAGCTCATGACAGAGCAAGTGACCCAGAGTTGAGTGTGAGAATGAGATAGTTGCTAGTGAAATGAGAGCAACTACGTGTGTCCAAGAGGGGACTAGTGGGAAATTAGCTCCACCATAGGCTAATTGTGGATCGGGTGTGTGTTCATCTTCGGGAGACCCGATGTGCTACTCCAAGCGCCTTGATGAACAGGTAGGCAGGGGGCCAGGGTGAAGTGAACAACCGATCTATTCATAATCAAAATGAACAAACCCTTTGTTTTTAACAAAACCCATTCACATTTACGTGTATGGCGCTTTTTGTAAGAAGTTGCTGAATCGAAAAGGAAAACTCGCACACAAGAGCGTGTAGAAAGTAGTGGCCGAAATCAGAAACACTCATGTACGAGAGTTTGTATGGAGTTGTGACTGAGAATGGACACGAAAATTAAAACACAATCACGTGTGTGAAGTTGCTCTACATGTCACGATGAAGACTCCAACAAGATGTTAGCAGTGTGTGGAGTTGATAATCTTAACGTGTACGGGAATCAAAGGGTTCCAAACATGTACGAAGATAATATCAAACCCATATTGTGATAAGTTACAAAATTTGGAGATTTCAACAATAAGTGTAAGCTTGATCCAAGTGCTGAAGTTGAGCCATTATATCAGAAACCAAGACTTATATACGAAAGCGTATATGATGCTGTTGTGTTTAGATATTTTGTGCCCAATTCAATATAGAATGTGGCTAACATAGACATGTGATTCCATTCATTGACGTATGAATGTGGTTTCTATGTCTTCCTTGTGTGCCCTATCTATAAGGATCGAAAGAGATTCGTGACAGATGCAACTTGAGTTGCCATCGTTGAGAATGTCGCTGAATGAAGTGGGGGAGGACGTTACAATCCTAACCCTCAAGTTATGCCATCGTCGAGGACGACGATAAATGAAGTGGGGGAGAATGTCACGGTCCTAGCTTCAGACTAGGACGTGCAGTCGTTTTACAAAGGAGCCCGTGTTTCCGGACATCAGATAAAGCTCGTTCCTAGTCCAATGTTGTTAGACATTATGACCCATAGCGTCACTGTTTTGTAAATGATATTGTATTATTGTACAAAATTAACTGTGTGATAATGAAATTGCCTTTTGCCATTTTGTAATTTATTTACTTTGATATATAAATGGCGAAAGTCCATATGATTAGTTCCTTGTTGAGATGATATGAGACAGTATCAATATATAAAAGGATTAATCATTAAATATCCCTAGTCGGAGTATTATCGAGATAGGACATCGATAATGCGGAATAGACTAGTATTGCACTTGTGCACGTTGTGAGGGCACAACAGCATAGTTCTCATATATTTAAGTATTGGATACTTATGCGAGTGCGATAGGAGGTTGTGTTTTACCGATGGTACGGAAAACAGCTTCGCTCTGGATAGACCCCGCGGAATCCCATTGGTAGTATGTCTGCGTGTCTATGGGAGGCCGCATCAGGGTAGGTGTATATGGTCTTAACCTGAGACTTGCATCGCTAGTACTTACGACAATCGGTAAACTTTGGTTTTGGTGGTTGGGGGCTTTAGCCAGTTCTGTGTTCACCACTTCTGGGTTTATCAGGAATCGTAGTGTACTGGGTGTGATGTCAAGATGGAAGTGTCACTTCAGACATATGGAGTTGATGATCTCGCAGGACACAGAACTAGTACTCTATAAAAGGTTGCAACCGTCGGGGCAATATGACTAGGTCAGGATTGTCCGATTTAAAGAGACTAGTTGCTTGATGTCCGATATATGTTTCGTACGGGGCAGACACATTTCCAGCCCCAGGCCTAACATGTGATCAAACGACACTGGATCGATGTACGCAATACTACGGTATACTACGCTTGATATAGATCTTATATTCCTATAAGAATATTTCTGGAGAATTGGGTAGGCATCGCGCTTTGCTAGAAGCCAACCTTGTCTTGTAAATCGGTAAAAACGTAGTACTAGGTACGTACGTGTTCGGATTATCCGACGGCCGTATTTACTGCCAACATATCCGGAGATCTCTTGGGTCGCTTCCTGAAGATTCACCTATGATATTAGATTCGTACTCAATTAATCTTGGATTAATTGCGGAGAAACTTTATCTTGGATAAAGTGCCTTATTTAGAGAGAGAACGATTAATTTAGAATTAATCGGTAAAATAATATATTCGATATATTAACGAAATTAGATTTCGACGCGGAATTGAAATCGGATTTTAATTCGGGCAAACGAATCAATTTAGAATTAATTCGTTAGCGACGTGAATAGTGATTTTGCTAGGCATAATTATTTAATTTACGTCGCGACGGAAATTCGTTAATTCGGAATTAGCGAAACCGAGCCCGAAAGTGTTTGCGGACACATTCGTATTTTGAAACGAGTGGGACCCGCAAGTCACATCGCGAAGTCACATCACTTGACATGACTAGTTGATGGATGTCACAAGTCACTTTATTAAAGTGACTAGATGTCACTATTCATGAGGTAAGTTGGTGGAGGCATTTAATGCCTTTTTGGAGGGAGATTTGTTTTGATTTTTTGGATTTGGTATATACCAAATATTTGGTATTACTTGATTATTATTCTTGGAGAAAACAATTACAAAAATCAAAAAGCTCTCTTCTCTCTCACCTTGGCCGAAACTCCATCAAAGAAAAGGGAAGATTTTTCTTTCTTTCTTCTTCATTTGCTAGCACACATTTGATCTAAAGAGGTGATAGGGAAACCTTCCAAGGGCATGGAATACTAAAAGCTTGGAGCTTTCCACCATTCTCTCACCTTGGCCGAAAATCATCTTCAACCTTGGAGCTTCCACTTTTGATTTGATTTTCGTCATCACCAAAACATTGTAAGTATGATTCCGCCATACTTCATCTTTTGTATATATTCATTGTTGTATTTTAAATGCTTAATCTTTCCTTGGGACAAATAATAGAAACCAACAATGGTATCATGGAGCCATGGTTAAGCATGAAATACTTTAGGTTAAAATTTGGGTAAAATTGATTGAAGCATGTTCTTGTGAAATTTGATGAATGAGTATGCTTATATGTATGTATAATGACATAATATGTAATCAATTTGATGAAAAATGCATTGGATGATTTTTCCCCCAAATTTATGCCTTGGCCGAATACATCACTACTTGGAGTGGATTGGAATTTTTTGGTTGTAAGATCATTGGATGACTTAAAACATATACGGGACGTAGATTAGTGATTCAATCGGATTGAAAAACAAATCGACACAAAAAATTCACCTTGGCCGAATGTAATGGACATGAATAAGGACTTGATTTTTTTGTTCAAATAATTGTTGGACATGTGTTTTGAACAAGTGATGATTAATAAATTAAATTGGTGTTTTGGAAATATTTGGTTTAATGTATTAATCATGGATTTACACTTTAATTAATTGGATTTTAAAATTTGGAATATTAAAATTTAATTAATGGGCTTTTATGTTTAATTGGGCCTTATGGGCTTGAAATTGATTTTATGGCATTTAAGGGTGATTCCTTATTGGGTTTGGCAATTGGGTTTGACCCGCATTGACCAAAGCCCAAGCCTTAATAAATCAATTGAAAGTCCATCGGACTTTAATTAAACAAACATTGGATGTTAGTTGGGCTTTGAGACCCAATTAGATTAGATTTAGAATCTAAGTCTTTAAAGCACATGAATAGTGTAAACATTTAATTTGGAATTAAAATTAATTGAATTAGTATTGAATACGTATTAAATTAGATTTAATAAGTAGTTCGATATAATTCGTGAATTCGTACCTTATGTACTTATTCTCAATCGAGTTGGACTCGCGCAAAATCAAAAACCGTTGTTTGAACATTGGATGATCACTTAAACAAAGACTAATTAATTGGATTAGATTGGTTGTAAAAGCATGTCTTGTTTGAATATATATGTATGTGATGAATGAATAGTGTATATCGGATGGATATTAGAAGGGAAAGGGTAATTTTAGGAATTATTGTAAATTTAGAATTTATAAATTGGACCTGCGTGTCCAGCCTTATCTCTTTTATCTCTTTGTATTCTTTTCTCACCTAATTCCCCTCAATGTAAATGAGGTTTCTCTTATTGTATTATGTAATTGGGTAGAAGTAGAATAGTGCTAGCGGGGAGAGGAAAGGGAGTGATTTGTTCTAGGAACAAGTTGTTTATATATCCATCCGCATATCACTATTAATTTACTTTACGCGCTTTATGATGTTTTAGAAGCATGCTTAAGGGTGTATGTATGAGACCTAACAAAGATAAATAAATTGGTTGCCAATTACGCAAAAATCCCTCAATCTATATTAAGCGATTATCCTTCCATTGAATGATTCTTGTTCAAGATCCAATTGGCATTGGTTTGTTGGCCAAAGTCAAGACCTTGTCAATTAGGATGTACTTGAATCATGAGAGTTTTGTTCCATATCGGTGTCTAGTCTAAGTTGTGATTTGTTGGCCAAAGTCAAGATCACTTCTTGTCCAAAGACATTGATTACGAAACTTTCCTTGTCAATGGGTCCCGCTTAACTGGAATCATTAGGTTTGTTGTGCCAAAGCCAAGGCCTAGATGATTCGGAGGATAAGGTTAGGAAAATGTATTAGATACATTGACATAAGTATTGTACATATGTTTAGGACTTGGATGTCCACCTAACCGGATCTAGGAATTGGATTGGATCCAATTGATCTGTGAGATCTACCTAGTTAAATAGCATACAGCTTGTTGGCCAAAGTCAAGGTTGTGTGTTATTTAACGGGATCCTAGCCCACTAGGAAATAGGATTTCCCGAGTTCTCAACAGAGGGTTAGAGACTCGATGAAAATAGTGGGAGGCTAGTATGTGAATTTGCAATTTCGTTCAGATACTTTGCCTTACGCGTATTTCAAAATTTTTCATCTATTTTTAAATTAGTTGGACTAATACATTGTTATTTTTCTTGTAACAGTTTGACTGTACCCATTTCATCGTCAACTAAATAGTTAGACTATTGTGGTTGAGATGGCTAGCAAGGGAAATGTGCGTGACATCATCATGGGTGATAATGTCTTTAAAGGCACAAACTTCGCTGATTGGGAAATGAACCTCAAGATAGTACTTGGGGCTGAGAGGCTACTGTACACTATTCAGACACCTCTCCCGCCTAGACCCACTGATCCGCTTGAGCTGGAGTTATGGAAAACTCACAGCGAGGATTGTGACACAGCCCAGGCTGTTATGTTAGCTTCAATGACTCAACACTTTCGTCGCCAGAATAGGGACTTGGATCCTTATAACATGATGGCTAGACTGCAAGATCTCCACCGCACCAACAAGCGGATGGAAAGGTATGAGTTAGTGAAGAAACTCTTCCGCACCCGCATGACTGAAGGCACATCAGTTGAGCTCCAGGGACTCAAATGATTGCCGATATTGATGAGTTGGGCAGTATGGGAATAGTCTTGGAGGCCGAGCTGACTGTAGATTTGATCTTACAATCACTTCCCGATACTTGGAAACAAATCATAATCAACTATAAGTTGATGGATACCGATGACACTCTTGGAGAGCTGTTATCCATGCTAAAGGAGTCTGAAAAAGAACTCCTAAAAGGGGGCAAGCGCGAGGCGCACTATGCATCGACCTCTCAGGGGCCAAGGGCTGGGCCCAGGCCACTGGAGGGGTGAAGAAGAGGAAATATAAAAACAAGGGTAAAGGCAAGTTGACAAAGGCTTCTGGGAAGCCAAGGGACAAATCTCAAGATGTCTGCCTCAAATGCGGCAAAAAGGGTCACTGGAAACGTGACTGCCGAATGGGCAAAGGACAGAGGGAGGATATCAAGGCAGGCAAGGCACCAGCCTCTGGTATGTTTGTTATTGAAATTAATATGACTACTTCTAGTCTTAAAAATTGGATTTTTGATTCTGGTTGTGCTGCTCATATTTGTACTGATTTGCAGGATCTGCAGAATAGCAGGGTGCTGGCTTCAGGGGAGGTTGACCTACGAGTCGGAAACGGAACATCAGTTGCTGTTTTGGCTGTAGGGACTTTTGTTTTAGAACTGCCCTCGGGGCATGTACTTAAACTTTTGAACTGTTATTATATACCTAGTTTAACTAGGAATATTGTATCTGTATCTTTGTTAACCCAGCAGGGGTACACTTTTGTATTTAGAAACACTGGGTGTTATTTATATAAAAATGATGCAGAAATATGCACTGCCGTTGCAAATAATGGTCTTTATATTTTGAATATAAACGAATCTCCTAAACGTAAAATGACAAACAAAAGGCTCAAAATGAGTAATCTAAAAGATGAAGCTTACATGTGGCATTGTCGTCTAGGACACATAAACAAGACTCGCATATCCACACTTTCGAAGAGTGGATACTTGGACGGATTTGATCCTAATTCATATGATGTCTGCGAATCTTGTCTTTTAGGCAAAATGCCTAAATCACCTTTTAGCGGTAAAGGTGAACGTGCCACAGAACTGTTAGCCCTCGTTCATAGTGACGTATGTGGGCCCATGTCTAGCCAGGCTAGAGGTGGATATCATTACTTCGTAACCTTTACGGATGATGCATCTCGTTACGGTTATGTGTATCTAATGAAACACAAGTCGGAAACTTTTGAGAAATTCAAAGAGTTTCGACACGAAGTAGAAAACAAACAGGCAAGAGTATTAAGACATTGCGGTCAGACCGTGGTGGCGAATACTTAAGTTATGAGTTTCAAGATTACTTGAAAGAATATGGTATTCTTTCACAGTGGACTCCTCCTGGAACACCGCAATTAAACGGTGTATCTGAACGGAGAAACCGTACCTTGCTAGACATGGTAAGGTCTATGATGAGTCGCACTGAGCTACCAATATCCTTCTGGGGATACGCCTTATACAGTGCAGTACTTATTTTGAATAAGGTTCCGTCAAAGTCTGTTGAACAGACTCCATACGAGTTATGGACAGGAAGGAAACCGGGTTTCTCTTTCCTGAAGATTTGGGGATGCTGGGCATATGTTAAACGTTTGGAAGGAACCAAACTAGAACCCAAATCAGATAAATGCCTTTTCGTGGGATATCCTAGGGAAACCAAAGGATATTACTTCTATCACCCACAAGAGAACAAAGTATTTGTTGCTCTACATGCATTTTTCCTTGAGAAGGAATTTCTAGATGCAGTGGTAAGTGGGAGGAAAGTAGAACTCGATGAAAATCGTAGTGATACTGTTCCTGGCAATGAATCAACGACGGAACATGAACAGACCATCCGGGATGAGTCTGTACCACAATTCATATACACAAGGACCGCGTAGGTCGGAGAGAGTCAGGACAATACCTGAGAGGTATGGGTACCTGATCTCGCCTCATGTAGATATTAATCTTATTGAGGATAATGAACCGACTACGTATGAGGAAGCAATACAGGATATTGATTCCGCTTTATGGCAAGAAGCCATGAAGTCCGAGATGGATTCCATGTATGCCAACCAAGTTTGGACACTGGTTGATGCACCAGAAGGCGTAAAGCCTATTGGATGCAGATGGATCTTCAAGAAGAAGACCGACATGGATGGCAACGTGCAAACATACAAAGCTAGGCTTGTAGCAAAGGGGTATCGTCAACAATATGGTGTTGATTATGACGAAACTTTCTCACCCGTTGCCATGATTAAATCCATTAGGATAATGCTTGCAATAGCTGCATATTTCGATTACGAGATATGGCAGATGGACGTTAAAACCGCTTTCCTTAACGGAAACCTTTTGGAGGATGTTTATATGCAACAGCCTGACGGTTTTATCGTACCTAGACTTGCAAACAAGGTTTGTAAGTTAAATCGATCCATTTATGGATTGAAGCAAGCATCACGGTCATGGAATCAGCGTTTTGATGAGATCATAAAAGAATATGATTTCGTGCAAAATGAAGATGACCATTGTGTATACAAGAAGACTAGTGGGAGAGCACTGACTTTTATTGTCCTTTATGTCGACGATGTATTGCTTATAGGCAATGACATTCCCATGCTAACGTCGGTAAAAGCTTGGCTTTCATTAAAATTCTCCATGAAAGATCTGGGAGAAGCAGCCTTATTCTGGGAATAAAGATCTACCGGGATAGATCTAGAAAGCTGCTTGGACTCTCCCAGAGTACATATATTGACAAAGTGTTGAAACGATTCAGCATGGATCAATCCAAGAAAGGATTGATGCCAATGTTACGTGGTATCTCTCTGTCTAAGGACATGTGTCCTAAGACTCAAGAAGAGAGAGATAACATGAGTCGGATACCGTTCGCCTCGGCAGTCGGATCGATCATGTATGCCATGATATGTACACGACCTGATGTGTCATATGCTTTGAGCATGTGCAGTCGCTATCAGGCCGATCCAGGTGAAGGTCACTGGATGGCAGTTAAGAACATCCTTAAGTATCTTAGACGAACTAAGGATGCTTTCTTAATTATGGAGAAGGAGAACTTGCGGTATCTGGGTATGCTGATGCAAGTTTCCAAACCGACAAGGACGACTTCAAGTCGCAATCTGGGTACATTTTTTGTTTGAATAACGGAGCAGTGAGCTGGAAATCTTCCAAGCAAGATACTGTTGCCGATTCAACAACAGAAGCGGAGTACATCGCTGCGTCGGAAGCAGCAAAGGAGGCAGTTTGGATCCGAAAATTCCTAATCGGATTAGGAGTAGTTCCGTTAGCTGCTGAGCCCGTTCCATTGTATTGTGACAATAACGGGGCTAGGGCTATAGCACAAGCTAAGGAACCAAGGTCTCATCAACGATCCAAGCATGTTCTTCGGCGTTACCATCTGATTCGAGAGATTATACATCGTGGCGATGTAAAGGTCGAGAAGGTCGCATCAGATAACAACATTGCAGATCCGCTGACGAAGGCTGTTTATACGCATGTGTTTGAGCGACACATACATAGTTCAGGTATTAGATGCTTGAGTGACTGGCTATAGGCCAAGTGGGAGATTGTTAGACATTATGACCCATAGCGTCACTGTTTTGTAAATGATATTGTATTATTGTACAAAATTAACTGTGTGATAATGAAATTGCCTTTTGCCATTTGTAATTTATTTACTTTGATATATAAATGGCGAAAGTCCATATGATTAGTTCCTTGTTGAGATGATATGAGACAGTATCAATATATAAAAGGATTAATCATTAAATATCCCTAGTCGGAGTATTATCGAGATAGGACATCGATAATGCGGAATAGACTAGTATTGCACTTGTGCACGTTGTGAGGGCACAACAGCATAGTTCTCATATATTTAAGTATTGGATACTTATGCGAGTGCGATAGGAGGTTGTGTTTTACCGATGGTACGGAAAACAGCTTCGCTCTGGATAGACCCCGCGGAATCCCATTGGTAGTATGTCTGCGTGTCTATGGGAGGCCGCATCAGGGTAGGTGTATATGGTCTTAACCTGAGACTTGCATCGCTAGTACTTACGACAATCGGTAAACTTTGGTTTTGGTGGTTGGGGGCTTTAGCCAGTTCTGTGTTCACCACTTCTGGGTTTATCAGGAATCGTAGTGTACTGGGTGTGATGTCAAGATGGAAGTGTCACTTCAGACATATGGAGTTGATGATCTCGCAGGACACAGAACTAGTACTCTATAAAAGGTTGCAACCGTCGGGGCAATATGACTAGGTCAGGATTGTCCGATTTAAAGAGACTAGTTGCTTGATGTCCGATATATGTTTCGTACGGGGCAGACACATTTCCAGCCCCAGGCCTAACATGTGATCAAACGACACTGGATCGATGTACGCAATACTACGGTATACTACGCTTGATATAGATCTTATATTCCTATAAGAATTTCTGGAGAATTGGGTAGGCATCGCGCTTTGCTAGAAGCCAACCTTGTCTTGTAAATCGGTAAAAACGTAGTACTAGGTACGTACGTGTTCGGATTATCCGACGGCCGTATTTACTGCCAACATATCCGGAGATCTCTTGGGTCGCTTCCTGAAGATTCACCTATGATATTAGATTCGTACTCAATTAATCTTGGATTAATTGCGGAGAGAAACTTTATCTTGGATAAAGTACCTTATTTAGAGAGAGAACGATTAATTTAGAATTAATCGGTAAAATAATATATTCGATATATTAAACGAAATTAGATTTCGACGCGGAATTGAAATCGGATTTTAATTCGGGCAAACGAATCAATTTAGAATTAATTCGTTAGCGACGTGAATAGTGATTTTGCTAGGCATAATTATTTAATTTACGTCGCGACGGAAATTCGTTAATTCGAAATTAGCGAAACCGAGCCCGAAAGTGTTTGCGGACACATTCGTATTTTGAAACGAGTGGGACCCGCAAGTCACATCGCGAAGTCACATCACTTGACATGACTAGTTGATGGATGTCACAAGTCACTTTATTAAAGTGACTAGATGTCACTATTCATGAGGTAAGTTGGTGGAGGCATTTAATGCCTTTTTGGAGGGAGATTTGTTTTGATTTTTTGGATTTGGTATATACCAAATATTTGGTATTACTTGATTATTATTCTTGGAGAAAACAATTACAAAAATCAAAAAGCTCTCTCTCTCTCACCTTGGCCGAAACTCCATCAAAGAAAAGGGAAGATTTTTCTTTCTTTCTTCTTCATTTGCTAGCACACATTTGATCTAAAGAGGTGATAGGGAACCTTCCAAGGGCATGGAATACTAAAAGCTTGGAGCTTTCCACCATTCTCTCACCTTGGCCGAAAATCATCTTCAACCTTGGAGCTTCCACTTTTGATTTGATTTTCGTCATCACCAAAGCATTGTAAGTATGATTCCGCCATACTTCATCTTTTGTATATATTCATTGTTGTATTTTAAATGCTTAATCTTTCCTTGGGACAAATAATAGAAACCAACAAATGTATCTCTTATATGACCTTGTACTGGAGATATTTCACCTGTGTAGTAATATTCGGACGTTTGCCTGGAGATTTAGAAACTTGCTCGCTTGCCGCTAGGAGCTGGCCTAGTTGTGCAGCGTTGTGAAGGAACTTATGTTCCGGAGTACCGGATCGAGCTAGCTCCAAGCCCTAAGTAATTCTTATGGGCATATGTACTGGACATATTTCACTCATGAGGTCCTGTTTCGAAGTTTATCGGGAGATTTAGAGATACGCTAGGTTGCCGCTAGCGTAGGTGTAGCTTTAGTGCGTTGTAAAGGACTTTATGTTTCGGAGTGCCGAATTGAACTCACTCCAGGTCCTAAGTATCTCTCATGGGCCTATGTACTGGGAAGTTTTCGCCCGTGAGGTCTCGTTTGGAAGTTTGTCGGGAGAATTAGAGATGTGCTAGCATATGGCTAGACGTTGGCCTAATTTGGTGCATTGTGAAGGAGCTAACGACCCGGAGTGTCGAATCGAGTGGGACCAAGTTCCAAAGTGAATATTATGGTCACTTGTACTGGGGAAATTTCAGCCCCAGAGTTGGATTTCGAGATTTGCCGGGAGATTTTGGCAGTAGGCCCACTTTTGGGTCTTTTCCGCTAAAGTGGGGGTGTTGCGGAAAACCATCAAGACGAGTTCATTTGGGGACGATATTCTAACACAAAGTCACTTATATTGTGGCTTATTGAATGCCCGGAAGAGTTCTCAGAAACTCCTCTTAAGATAGATTTTAGAGGGGGGTGTGACAACTCAAGCGCCAGGTGTGTATACTGGTGAGACATGTGCAATGTCTTTAAAACCTCTTTAGGGGGGGAAGCCTAGGTGAACCTTGGGTGTGGCCAAGGGGGCTTCGGTGGTCTTGGGGCTTTAGCCGTGAACCCTCTCGCCCTTAGACAACGTGTGGACAATGGTATATTGTCGAGATTGAGTTGGCGGGAAAATGCCATATTTTATATCCGGTTGCACTATTCAAGTGCCGGGTCCCGGTATTGTGCGGGCCCGCTTGTGTATGCTTCGAGTTGGCTTGAGAGCCTTGTGTCCTATATTATTATAGGTCCGTTCTCCTCCAAAATAATGTGAAATTGGGGATAGAGGTTCCAGATAGGCTGACTTATACGGGATATAACCGTGTAAGTGCCGCACGAGCCCCTTTTTCCGTTAAGGAAAAAGTTGGCCCGTGACACTGAGCTTGATGAGTAAAGTCAATGTCTTATATATATATATATTTTTAATTGTTCAACTGATAACTCTTTGGCGTTTGGATGACATTATATGGAAATGCATTTGCTAAATTATAAAGCCTATTGGTGCTGCATCTAATTGGTCACTTGAGGGGTCTTGACTTGGGCAGAATATGCAGTTTGAGTGGACTTTTTAAAATCAAATTTAATTTGAACCAGGAAATAGTTTATGAGACCAATTGGGTCATTGTTATAAATAAGTAGCTTGAATTTTAACTAGAAAGTTGCAATATTTAAGATTTCATCTTGGTTGAGGCCAGAGAGTATAGCTTCCTTCCTGGTCCATATTGTTTTCTTTTGAACCATCGAGCCTCTTTCAGAAATGTTGTTTTGGTGATGATAGCATCTTTGTTAAGATGGCCTAAAAGAGTGGTTCGTTGGATACGAGTTCCGTGGTGCCCTTGCTCGTTCATTTCCGTTGTATCCTGGGAAACAATCGTCTCGTGTTCTACTGCACCTAACGTAGGGGACGAATTTGTTTTAAGGAAATTGTTGCCATCAACAAGCCTCGGAATCCGTTTATTGTTGCTCAACTGTGTTCGCTCCCGTAGCTGTGTTATTTTCATTATTGTTGTTTAGTTATGGCCTTTACTTTATTGTGCTACCCGTGTTCTGTTTTACTGTTGTTCATTGTCCTTTGTAAGAACACAGTAAGTTGTAATATTTGTAATTAATAGGATGTTAGTCCTCGATGTTTTATCTTAAATTGCAGGTCAGATGCCTCTTTACTTAGAAACACTGATTATTGTTGACCACTGTGTTTCGTTTCAAGGGTGCTACGAGAATTCAACCGTTCGAATAAATCTCTCACAATTAATGAATTTTTGGTTAATTGTTAATCAAAGCAAACTTAGCAAGCAAACGGAAAATCACAGCGGAAACAAGAGATTAACGTGGTTCGGCGGAGAGCGGCTCCAACTTACGTCTACATGAGTAAAGAGGGAGAAATTTATTACTTACTCGGGTCAAAACCAACCAACTTTCTCTCTCTCTCACTAAAATTTCAGGTCTCTCTTTACAAATGATGAAAAATAAAAATTGCTAATCCTTAAAACTAAATCCTCGATTCCTTTATATAGGCTCCTAAATCCACTGTTCCACCAGCCCATAATATCATCTCATGTCATCATGTTATTATCGTCCATGCTGCTTTTTCTCAACCACTTTATAAACAGTAGCTCTGTTCTCTGACTCAACCACCATCTGTCAGCTGAAGGCCATCATTCTGGTAGTGTGGATTCTCAGATATCAGCCCTAAATCTGAATAAAACACAAGAAGTAAGGGGTATTAATAAATATGTTACTTCTACTGAAATCTTTTATGTTGATTTCCATAGCAGCAAGTACTTGTAAAAGATGTGGAGATTGTGTGGCCTCCTTAATTATAACTTCATTAACATACAATTCTGAAGACTCATGGAAGCCAAAGACACTTCACAGGAATCTGCAATCTCTCATGAGAGTTGCTGATGCAGCAGAAGCATCTTGTATTATCTGCTGGTGCAGGCGAGAGGATGATGCTGGAGCTTCTGGAACTTTGATATCTTCGTGCCATTATTTGAATTTAAAAAAAAAATATATTTAAACTTTCCTCATAAAATTCATGCTAAAATGGAAAATTATCAATTTTGTTTCTTACCTATAATTCTTGATAGAAACAAATTTGTCATGTGTTAATGACAGATTATTTCTTTCAAGAATTATTGATAGATACAATTTGTCAAAAAATTATTAATAGAGAAATAATTTGTCGTAAAAATTTGTTAAGAATTCTTAACAGAAAAATCTGTCAAGAATGATTGACATCCTGATTCTTGATTTTTCTGTCAAAATAACATATTTTTGAAGTAGTGATTAATCACTAAAGAGCATATGTTATAAGACAATACTCATCAAATGTGAATGTAAAAAATCAATGAGTGCCATGAGAATGAAGTCTCCTCTAAATGGTACCTTATGAGAATGTGATTTCAATAAATGAAACAAGAGAAAGTGGATTTGGTAAGAGTGGGTACTGTAGAGTTTAGGATTTGATCTCCAGATTCAAGTTTCGAATTTAGGGAATGTGTTTCTTATAAGAGTCTGGGATAATCAGAGATTTTATCTTATTCTATTTAAGTTCGGATTGGATAATTTAACTGTGAAATTTCCAATATAAAAAAAAAAAAAAAAATTTACTAAGTGAGCAACCAGAAATTCTGACTTGAGCTTCTAAGTTCTAATGTACACCGCAATTAGTTAAAATACTTAATTAAAAAAAAAAATCAAGCTATTAATTATTTTTTGAAAGAGAAGCATTTAAATTACTTGAAGTCAACGTTACTATTTCATTAAAAAAATTGTTTTTTTTTTTAGAAAACTCGATATTCATAATCAAGCCTATCATTCTTAAATTTGATTACTACTTTCACATTTCATTATTGAACTCGAGAGTACGCAAAGTGAACGCACAAATGAGGCGCTTCAAGACATAGATAGTCATGAGTGCTCACAAATTTGTAATCATATTATCAATACAAATTATATCCCTTTTTTTTTTTTTTTTGGAACGTTAGAAATCTTATATCCAAATCACCCGTCACGAGTTTAAGTGGAGTATATAAAACTCCGATTGTCATAGACTCTTACAAAAAACATATCCATTGGATTTCAAAATCTGGAGACCAGATCATAAATTCTACACCACCAAACCTTTAAAGATAAATTTTACGATCATTGTTCATAAAAAAATATTAATACAAAAGGATCATAACTAATACAATGTAATTACAACGATTGACGTAGAGGGAAGCTCACATGCACCTATTCCCGATAGAGAAATTTTTATATGAAATGAGTACCTCATGTAATTAATATATCATTCAATCTTCATATGTTATGTAGTAATAAATATGATATATGTTACACTATTTGTTTAATTAAAATGAAATATTATCAAAAAATTAATGGATATTATATAGTATATTAATTACATGAGCCTAGAAATTTGCCAAACAAAAACCACGTTCGTTCAATTTATCGCGAGACGGAAAAATACCCATCAAGTGTAAAATATCATTTCAAAATCTCACATTCATTAAACAATTATATTAAAAAAAAAAAGGCAAAGTACGAAAAACTCAGCTTTCCCAATGAATACAAGACTCGTGGGGTGGGGGTGCCTTCCACTTTCCCTCCTGATTTTGTCACCCGCCACTTGCCTGCCCTCATAAAACGCCACCGTTTTATTCACTCCCTCAACCTTCATAACATCTCAACAAAAACTCATTAAAATTTATAACGTTAAATGTTATCGAATCAAGCACAGCAAAGGTAACTCAAAACGTCACCGTATTTATTCTCGTTTCTCATATTTCATCGATGCTAACGATAAAGCTTATAAAATTTTAAAAATTCTTTTTTCAGTCAACTCTTTAGCGTCAAGATTTTATTTAACCTGCCGTGAAAAATCAAACCTCACCTGATTTATTTAATTTTCTGTTAAATCGCGACTGATTTAAGCTGATAATTAATCCAAATTTTATCTTTTTTTTTTTAATCTTAATTTTGTTTAAGCTTATTTTGCTATATAGTTTAAGGTTAAGCAAATCTCGAATTTTTTTAGACGATTTTTTAAAGGTAATTGTTTTTATTTTTGTATACTTTTAAGCATGACTTTGGTCATAGCTTTATATTATTTTAATTTTAATTTTAATTTTAATTTAACTTATCCTTGGCGTAATTATTCATTTATTATTTTTTAATGTGGTTGGTGAATTTGGATGAGCAATTTTAATTGAACACGTGTAATGCAATGGCTTTAATAAATATAAAATATATGCTGTTGTAGTGTTAACTGTTAAAGCTTTTGCATGTGAATGGATGTACTTTTAATTTATATTTAGTTAGATTCGTATATGTGATCTGGGTACACGTTAGATTTTTTTGTCATGATTCATTTGATCAAATTTGTTGTTATTTGATTTGATGAAAACAAATTTCGAAGTGAATATGTGTGTTTGATTGATTGGTTGTAAGCGTCCCGGTACATGTATTTTAATGCAGGGGAATAGAATGATTCAGCAAATAGCTGTGGGAATGGTATTGATTCTGTTCCTGTTTGATATTTGAGTTTCTTGTTTGTTTATTCATGTTAGTATCTCTTCTGGAAGAAAGCTGTTAAAATTTGTTGCCTTGAGGCATATTGTTATTTATTAATTTGGATTAGTTGTTAGCATATCCACAGTTGATTGTTGCATTTAGATTTTGTTTCGGTATTTTGGTGAAGCATGTTTATCATATGTTACAGAGCAAACATTATATATGTTCTTGTTTGATTATTGATCTTATAACAGGTTTGTGACTGATTTTCACATTCTTATTTAATTTTATTTATGCAGTTCTTGTAGCAAGATTGAATTTCGATTATACAAATACTTTAGTAGTTGATGGCTTCACCAGATGTTGAGTCTCCCTGGCTGTCTCCTGTTGGTGAATCTTTATGTGGATCGTTCAATGTACACATGGAGGAGGGGAATACAGATGATATTTTACATGTGCTGGAAACTCCCACCTCTTCTGTATCATATAACTGTAATATACCCAAGCCACCCACTCTCCCTGGTAAACCCTGTACAAAAACCAAATATCCCAAAAGACGTGTAGAGTGTAGCTTTGTTCCAAAGGAAACAAAGGATGTATGGGATAAGTTTTTCAAGGTAGGAAATGGTGCAGATGTCTATATTATTACAGAGGACAAATCCTGTATCCAAGCTCATTCCAGTATACTGGTGAGTTGACTGAACTTTGCCTTTCCTTTCTGTTAAAATTAGTGCTACCCTGGTTTTTGTCATTGACCATTACTTTAGTACTGTAAAGCAATTTCACTTCAGATCAAGTACATAGGAGAGTTAAATAGATGGTCCAATGGCTTAATTAGCATCTGCTTGAAGAAGTTGCGGCATCTATTCGACATAAGAATACTGTGTTGGAATTAGTTTGCTTGTAAATGAAGACACCAGAACTCATGGCACCACTTATATCCAATTTCATTGTGAGCATATTCCTGAAGCTAGAACTTTTATTTTTGCAGAGTATTGCCTCACCGGTGCTGGGGAATATTCTTCACCAATCTAAAGTAAAGGATGGTTTCAGATATATCAAAGTTCTCGGTGTACCTCATGAAGCTGTCTATGCGTTCATTCGTTTTTTATATTCCTCCTGGTATGTTGAAGAATTCACGTGATATTCTTGTCGTGCTTGAATATGCGAGAGACTGTCTCCAGTGTCAAATCATTATTGTGATATTTTTCCTATCTGTATCTTTTGTCACTATTCTGAACATTATTTTGTTGTTACTTGAACTGATAAATATGATTTTCAGAAGGTTTGCGTTGTATTGTTTTTGTTGGCTTATAAGAGACAAAATTAAAATGAATGTTGATGATTCAAAATGATGACCCAGATTTTCTCTGCAAGTAACTCTGAGATTTGATTTTGTTCCGTTGGAGTGGATTTTCTTTTATAAGTATGATGTGACCTTGAGATTCCTTTGAGATGCGTATTTACTGTAAAGATTAGTCATTATGTTGTAAAATACCAGTTTATTAATAGCTATTGCCTTAGAAATAGGTTTCCGGCTTTTGACTAAACTATGGTGAGTTTGATTTTCCAGCTGGCTAATCTTCTTATCTGTGGTTCTACCTAAAGTTCTTCCAATGCCATAATTGTCGACATTGATGGATAGCCAGTTATCTCCTTGTATTGCTTTTATGGTATATTTGAGACTTGATATACAAACGAAATGCATTTTCTTGTAAACCGTCTTCCCGTGGACTGGGGAAAGTGATAGTCCTACATGGTTTTTGTTAGGTTCTAGAGAAGAATCCAAGAGTGTTCTTAGTGTAAAATTTGTATATGATGTAATGAACGAATTAAATGGAGTGAATGAATGAAAATGGAAATGGATCTATAATATGGATATTTGCCAACTCCAACGTGAAGATGACAATGAAAACTTCTGTGCTAGACCCTCCGAATAGAATTCCACATAACCAATCCCCCCCCCCCCCCACTTCACATACAATTCACTCTCCTTTATTTAACTATTCAATACATATTCCTATTGTAACTACTAGCCACGTGTCACACTGCAGTGATCCTTGCACAGCTTGGATCATTCTCCTGGTTCTGAATCTTAGGCTTGGGCCTCCTGGAGTATATTTGAGTCACCTGAGGTTACTCCCCTCTGCCAGTTTCACCTTTACCTCGAGGTGGAAAAGAGGGAACTGCAGCTGGATCTTATTATAAGGCTCCCATGTACTCTCATAATCAAGCAAGTGGAGCCACTTCACTAGCATTTCCAATTCTCCATTCAACAATTTACGAGTCGTGCAAATGGCCTCTGGATAGACCTGAAGCTCCAGTTGTTCAGAAAGGAATGGTGGTAGAGGCTGCACTGGAGATGTAGGAGAGATTGATTTCTTGAGTTGTGAGGAATGAAAAACTGGATGGATCTTTGTAGTAGAGGGAAGTTCAAGGCGATAGGCAGTTTCACTAATGCATTTTAACACCTTGTAAGACCCATAAAATCTAGGGCTGAGCTTCTCACAAGCCTTCCTGGCCAATGATTTGAAGTGGTATGGCTGCAATCTTAAGAATACCATATTACCATCTCACCGACAGCAAAAGAGACATCCCGACGCTTACGATTTACTTGGCACTTCATCCGATTCTGGACAACAAGTAAATGATCCTTAAGCTATTAAAAATGAAATTTCTGTCAAGAATCGGCTGTTGTACCTCATCCACAGCTAATCCAATGCCAGAGAATTTCAGAAAGGTGGGAGGATCACGACCATAGAGAGCCTTGAAGAGTGTTATGCCTGCAGCTGCTTGATAAGCCGTGTTATACCAGTACTCAGCCTAAGATAGCCACTTCGAGCACTGTTTCGGCTTATAGCTGACAAAGCAACGAAGGTAAGTTTCCAAGCAACGGTTCACGACCTCGGTTTGACCATCCGTTTGAGGATGGTAAGCGGAGCTCATTCGAAGCGTTGTACTCGAATGTTTGAATAATTCTGACCAAAATGTGCTAACAAATATGCTGTCACGATCTGATGTAATGGTCTGTGGATATTCGTGAAGGCGCACCACTTCCTTGGTAAATAGTGCAGCGACATATTTGGCTGAATATGGGTGAACCAAAGAGAGGAAATAGGCATATTTTGGAAGGCGGTCGACCACTACACAAATGGTATCTACTCCAAAGGACTTGGGTAGTCCACTGATAAAATCCAGCGAGACATCATTCCATGGTTGAGTTGGAATTGGAAGTGGCTGCAACCATCATAGGTGGCAACAAACTGTTGTACATCCCGCTTGATCCCATCCCAATGAACAACTGATGAGATGCGCTTGTATGTACGAAAAAACCCCGAGTGTCCACCTTGTAGAGTAAAGTGGAATTCGGCTAGTAGTTGAGGGATTCTCGGAGAATTATTTGGCAGCACCAATTTATCATGAAATAGAAGATAACCTTTTCTAAGACTATATCCTGCATGACTACCTGGTATGCTAATCAGGTCCTGGATGATTTTACGCAGTCGTGTGTCTTCCTGAATCTCCTTGTCTAACCCTTCCAAACTTGCACACATGGAAACAGACAAAGCAACTAATTGATGGTCAGTAGCCATTGCATCATAGGATAACTGAACGACATCATTTTCCAACAAGTGTGGCTTTTGGGAAAGAGCATTAACAAATCGATTTTTGTGCCCTGGTTTTAGGGGTGTTCATAGGGTCGGGTCAACCCGCTACCCGACCCAACCCGCGCGGGTTCATAAAAAAATTTGCAAAATTTTGACCCGACCCAACCCGAAATTTTCGGGTTGCGCAACGGGTTTGATCCCCTTGACCCGACCCGACCCGACCCGACCCGACTAAACCCTATACAAATTTATTATTTTTCTAAAATTTTTATTATTTTTATAAAATATTTATTATTTTTCTAAAATAGTTATTAGTATTTTTAAAGTTTTTACTATTATTTCATTTATTTATTACTTTTTTGTATTAAAACTTTATATATATGATATTTTTGGGACATAAAATAACTAATATTTATATTTCAAAATAATTAATTCATTTAAAAAAAATTATTTTTTTTAAAAATGACCCGACGACCTGACCCGACCCGCGACCCGATTTTCTCTTGACCCGACCCGATCGGGTCTAACAAAATTTCAAAAAACTCGACCCGACCCGTGAGCACCCCTACCTGGTTTGTATTGAATTGCGAAATCGAACCTCGGCAACTTCGAAATCCATTTTTTTTGTTCACTGCTCATCAGTCTCTGATCTATAAGAAATCGTAATGCGCGCTGATCGGTATGAATGATGAAATGGCTACCCAATAAGTAGTGGTGCCATTTTTGTACCGCGAACACCACTGCCATTAATTCGCGTTCATACACCTATTTCAACTGTCCACGATCAGAAAGTCATTGACTCAAATAAGCCAAAGGTTGTCCCTCCTGCATCAAAACGGCACCGATCCCAACTCATGAAGCATCAGTTTCAACTACAAAGATTTTGTGGAAATCCAGAACAACCAACACTGGAACACTAGCCACTGCTGATATGAGTAATTCAAAAGCTTGTTGAGCTTCCTCCGACTAGCTAAATGAGTTTTTCTTCAACAACTGAGTGAGAGGACGAGCGATCCCTTCGTAGCCTTTTACAAACTTATGGTAGTAGCATGTGAGGCCTAGGATTCCCCGCAACCCTCTAACATCCTTGGGTGGTGGCCAATCCAACATATGCGCCACCTTAGCAAGATCTGCAGCAACCCCATCCTTTGAGATAATATGCCCAAATATTCCAATTGAGGCTGACAAAAGGAACATTTCTTAAGATTAACCACCAATTGATGGTCAAGTAATAACTGGAAGGCAGTTCGTAGATGCAATAAGTGAGAAGCATAATCACCACTGCAGATAAGAATGTTGTCGAAGAAAACCAATATGAACTTTCGTAAGTAGGGTCGAAAAACATCATTCATCAGTGCTTGAAAGGTGGTGATAAGTGCATGAAAATGCACTTTGAAACATCACTTATTCGGGTTTATTGTTAAGTATTTGGTAATATATCTTATTTTTTATTATATAATTTTTATTATTATATTAATTTAGAAAATATTTATTATTTAAGTATTTGTTATTATTGTAGGAATTGAAATGGACGCAACCTTTGACCAAAGTGGAAGATTGTTGTTTGCTTTAGGCGAATTTGAGAGAAGCCAAGTGGCGTGGGCCTAAGCAATTAAACAATTGAAGTGGAAAAGCATCACGTGGGCCATAGCTTTGACTAGACAAAAAGGGAAATTGCCGAGTGACAAAAGGAAATAAGCAAAGATGGCCACGTGAAAAGCAAGAAACAGGAGACTCACCAGCCGCAACATTGGACTAGTCAACAGAAGCTTGCATGCGTGGGCCCAACAATTGAAATAGGGTTTTTCAATGTCATGTGTTACAAAAGCAAAAGAGGTGACGTGAAGAAACAATAAAAAAGAAAGAATTGGAGAGAGAGAATGAAGTCCAACGTTTGACCAAATAAAGCAAAAGTGGCGTGGAAGAATACAATTTTAGAAAGCAAAGTGGGCCCAAAATCCAAAAGTGCATTAGGTTTCAAATTGTCTTGTATTATTTAAAGAACACTGGCTGGACGTGGAAAGGGGGCTGTGCAACCGAATAAAAAAACAGAAGCAGTTCAGCCGAGAGTCCGGGAAGCAGTGAGCGTAGCCGAGAGTTGGAGAGAAGAAATCAGAGCGCAAGGCCGGGACGCGGAGCAGCGATAATTCAGAACATGTCTCTCCAATCCCAGGCTATCTTTATTTCTTTTATGGAGAACTAATCTCCTAGGCAAAGCTAGGGATAAATTCTTCCACGCCACTTTTGCTTTATTTGGTCAAACGTTGGACTCCATTCTCTCTCTCCAATTCTTTCTTTTTTATTGTTTCTTCACGTCACCTCATTTGCTTTTGTAACACATAACATTGAAAACCCCTATTTCAATTGTTGGGCCCACGCATGCAAGCTTCTGTTGACTAGTCCAATGTTGCGGTTGGTGAGTCTCTTGTTTCTTGCTTTTCACGTGGCCATCTTTGCTTATTTCCTTTTGTCACTCGAAAATTTCCCTTTTTGTCTAATCAAAGTTACGGCCCACTTGATGCTTTTTCACTTCAATTGTTTAATTGCTTAGGCCCACGCCAGTTGGCTTCTCTCAAATTCGCCAAAAGCAAACAACAATCTTCCACTTTGGTCAAATGTTGCGTCCATTTCAATTCCTACAATAATAACAAATACTTAAATAATAAATATTTTCTAAATTAATATAATAATAAAAATTATATAATAAAATACAAGATATATTACCAAATATTTAACAATAAACCCGAATAAGTGATGTTTCAAAGTGTGTTTTCATGCACTTATCAGGTGGCTGGGGCATTTTTCAGGCCAAACGACATGACCAGAAATTTGTAATGACTGTCATGTGTACGGAAAGTTGTCTTTGCCGTGTCCCCTTCCATGACCCGAATTTGGTAATAGCCCGATTTAAGATCCAGTTTAGTAAAAAGAGTGGCCCCTCCCAATTCATCAATGGCGGGGATTGAGAATTTATCCGGGATGATAATCCTATTCAATGCCCTATAATCTACATAAAAACGCCAACCACCGTCTTTTTTTCGAACCAACAGCACAGGGCTTGAAAATGAAGTATTATTAGGCTTAATAATTCCAGAAGATAACATATCAGAAACAATTCGTTCAATTTCCAGTTTCAGGTAGTGAGGATACCTGTAGGGTCGAATGTTAGAAGGTTTCACGCCACTGAGCAATGGAATAGCGTGATCCTGCAATCGTGGAGGAGGTAACCCTGCAAAGTCTTGGAAAATGGTCATAAATTCAGTCAATGACCCCTGCAATTCAGGTTTCTTGTTATAGTCCCGCATAACATCATCCCATACAACATCTGCAATTGGCCCCTACATTTTACAAATATCCACCAAATACCCCATGGCATTCCCTTGCATTACTCTCAACAGTCTTAAATTACACAACACATCTCACTAAAGCAGGATCCCCTTACAACAATATCTTTTCTCCCTGCCAATCAAACTGCATCGTGAGATCACTGTAATTAGCAGCGACTTAACCAAGGCTTTTGAGCGAAGCAATCCCCAGCACAACATCAACACTCCCAACTCAAAGGAGTAAAAATCCTGAACTGTCTTATGCCCTTGAATCCACAGTGTCATGCCTCTACAAACTCCATTACCAATCTGGACCCCAAACCTCTTCCCTGTATCCACCACTAGACCCAACTCATTAACATCAGTGGCTACAAAGTTGTGAGTAGCACCACTGTCAATTAAAACTACCACATCTCTGCCCTTCACGTTACCCTTGATTTTCATTGTGCTGTTGGATGTGAAACCTATAATAGAATGCATTGACAGTTCCGCCTCCACCCCTTCAGTCGCAAATACCACCTCCCCAATCAACATATCACTGTCAGACACCAAGCCATCGTCGTCATCATCGGCTACCATCAACATCCGCAGCTGTAAATTCTTGTAACGATGTCCTGGGACGAACTTTTCTTTTCAACGGAAACAAAGTCCCTTCTCACGGCGGTATTGTTCTTCTTTGGAGGACAATCGGCGATAAGTGTTTGACTGATAAGGTTTCTGATATTTTTTGGAATTAATTAGGTGTCTCACGCCTTAATTCAATGCTTTTAGTGAAAGTAGAAGAGCCAACGCAATTATGGTCTGAACTATTAAAAACTCTCGTGAGCCCCCAATTAAATTGGTTGATTTATTCACCCAATTAGTTTTCAATGGCCTAATTTTATTTTCATAGGCCCTGCCCAAATCTTCATTCCTTCCTTCAATTTTATGGGTCATGTCCATAAGCCGGACCAATGTTTCAGGCTTGAACACCCTCAACTCATCTTTGATCTCTTCTCTTAAGCCGTTGACAAACGCCCCCATTAGCAGTTCATTGGAGGCTTCGTTCAATAATGCCGACAACAATTCAAATTTTTCCCGGTACTCCGTAACTGAGCTTTCCTGCTTCAGTTCCATAAGAACTTCATAATCTCTACCTTCTTGGGATGGTTTAAAACGTTGAATAATGGCACCCAGCTCATAATTGGCGTGCGGGTTTCCACCCACTGGTACAAATTAAGGGCTTTACCCTCCATGCACAACGCTGCTGCCTCCACCTTCTATGGATCCTTCAGTTGATTGATTCGAAAATATCGGTCGACCCGAAACAACCACCCATACTGATCCTTTCTAGTAAACACGGGTAATTCAAGTCGTCGAACTTTTCTTTCAATCTTTTCCTTATCCACACTTTCCACCTTTTCTTTCTCCTTTTCCATGCTCTCCGAACTCTCCTTCTCCTTCTCAGTTTCCCTATTACCACTAGCTGATGACTCTTCGAGATTTGGAGCCTACCCTTTATCTTTGAAACTCACATTCTCCTCCATCCTCTTCATCCAACCTTTTAACTTTGCCATATAAACCTTTTAACAGCCTCCATATCAACCTTTTAACAGCCTCCATATCCACCTTCATTTCTTCCCGACTCCCTCTCATCGTCCCCACATCCACCTTCAAGTTTTCCACCTCTTTCTCAATCGTCTCTGATCGATTACCTTCCATTCTAGTTGTTTTACCCATTACTTTTAATCCTTGCTCTGATACTAATTTGTTAGGTTCCAGAGAAGAATCCAAGAGTGTTTTTAATGTAAAACTGATGTATATGATGTAATGAACGAATTAAATGGAATGAATGAATGAAAAAGGAAATGAATAAATGGAAATGGATCTGTATTGATAATATGGATATTTGCTAACTCTAACGTGAAGATGACAATGAAAACTGTCTCTAGCACAGAGGGCTAGACCCTCCCAACAGAATTCCACATAACCAATTTCCCCCCGCTTCACATACAATTCACACTCCTTTATTTAACTATTCAATACAGATTCCTATTGTAACTACTAGCCACGTGTCACACTGCAGTGATCCTTGCACAGCTTGGATCATTCTCCTGGTTCTGATTCTTGGGCTCGGGCCTCCTGGAGTATACTTGAGTCACCTGAGGTGCAACAGTTTATGTGCTTTTTTTTTTTTTTTTTTGGAAAGAGGGAGCTTTTCTTAATTCGCATGATAGATGGTAGTTGATTGATTTCCAGTTTTAGTAGAACAAGTCGGTCTTAGTTACCTTTCTTTAATTAACTGCATTTTCTTCTGTACTAGCTTACGTTGTTGCACTTATCTATTATTCAATATTCTAATGCAGCTATGAAGAGGAAGATTTGAAGAAGTTTGTTCTCCATTTGTTGGTTTTGTCACACACCTACTTGGTTCCATCTCTGAAAAGAGTTTGTGAATACTTTCTGGAGGAGGATTGGTTGACCAAAGAAAATGTAATAGATGTGCTTCAGTTAGCAAGGAACTGTGATGCACCAAGGCTCTCCTTCGTATGTGTGCGTATGGTTGTGAAGGACTTCAAATCTATATCTTCAACTGAAGGTTGGAAAGTCATGAAGCGTGCTAATCCTGCCCTGGAACAGGAGCTTGTAGAGTCTGTGGTTGAAGAAGACTCCGTAAGGCAGTTCCTCTTCTTATTTTGGAGCTATTTATATTGGTTTATTGATGATGCTAATGATATTGACTTTTTTTATGTGGAATTTATTTTGATGACTGCCAAATTTCTTTCTTTTTGCGTTTGTTTGTTGAAATTTTGGTTCCTTTATCGGATTATGGTATTCAATTACATTTATATTGGTTTCAAGTCCTATTAATTCATTTATAGAAAAGTTGCATTAGCCGCTATGTATATGCTCGGCATGGAAAATCATCATTCAGTATCATCTAGTTTTATCTTAAATTCTCTTCCTGGTTTCAGAGGAAACAAGAGAGGGTAAGAAAAATGGAAGAGAGAAAGGTGTACCTACAACTGCATGAAGCAATGGAAGCACTTCTTCACATATGCAGGGATGGGTGTAGGACAATTGGTCCTCATGACAAAGTGCTAAAAGGAAGCCAGGTAGCATGCAATTTTCCAGCTTGCAAAGGGCTCGAGGCTTTAGTCCGTCATTTCTCCAACTGTAAGACTCGGGTTCCTGGCGGATGTGTTCACTGCAAACGCATGTGGCAGCTTCTTGAACTGCATTCTCGCATGTGTAATGAGCCTGATTTATGCAAGGTCCCTCTTTGTAGGTAAGCATGAAACTTCCATCAACCCATAGTTGACCCCTTAAACACAATGGAAAGAAGAACAATGGGAATTCGTTTATACATTCTCTGGAATTGTGTGTTGGTAAATCATAGTATTATTTAAGTAAGCTTTAAATACGTGGATTCTTGTTAGGATTTTAGAAAAGAAGACGAGATATGGAAGTTTTTTTTTTTTTTTTGAGTGGTGGTAACACTGTTTTCCTATATATTGATAGGCATTTCAAGGAAAAAATGCAGCAGCAGAGCAAGAAAGATGAAGCCAAATGGAAATTGTTGGTGAGCAAAGTAATATTGGCAAAGAAAGCATTAGGACCATTCTATGGCCGGGGTGCAGGTTTATTATGACTCTTTAATTCGGCACCTTCTTGTATCTGTTCAAACCTGGGGTTAATTTTGTAAGAAACTTTTGTCAGAAACCAGGTAAATTGTCAAAATGAATGAAAAATAGTGAATAAAACTTCCAGTTTCTTGGTAAGAGAATTTGCAGGAGAATGGTGAAGTGAGACAGTTTTAGCTCTAAATATTCATGCTGCTGGAATTGATTTATTCATTTTTCTTTTTGATTAAACTTCCAAGTTATTAATGGAAGAAAAATAGACAATATATAAACCAATGTTATCAAAGGCGCGCCAGAGGCGCGTCTAGGTAGATGTGTCTAGAGGGTGTCCAAGCAAGACAACGTGTATTAGGCGCTCCTATAGGCGACGAGACTCGTGTCTAATGGTAATGGGTGAGGTGCGCCACAGGCGCTTGATGCCAAAAATCTTGAATTTCGTTGATTAAAGTTCACTTTTTTTTTAACTGTTTTTGGTTTTTTTTCCCCGAGAGAGTTAAAAAGAAGAATAATAACAATAGATCTCATAGTTTAATTTAATTGATTTACTTTTGAAATGACTCTTAGATAATCCCAAGAATTGGATTGTTAAAAATTATAAGAAACATTTATATTTTGTAATTAATAATAGATCAAACATTTATAATTATTTGAGACATAATTTTAACTAAAAGATTATACTATTCAATAACAAAATTATACATAAGACATATAAGTAACTATTAATATCTCAGTTATCATAGTGATGGAGCCCCAAAATCCTCAAAACAATCACACAAGAAATCACACCAAAAACAGAAAATAAAGTTGTATTTTAATTGATAAAACTAAACTGAAATACAAAAGTAGTTGAAGGTGAAACAATTCCACCAGCCCTTGCTCAACTTGAGGTGTTGGCAACCTCCCTAGGGTTTCCCCTCCCCATTCCCAATTCCAAATTCAACAAAATAATAGCATATCCCCCGAATGAAACAAACATCCTAATTTATATCTAAATCCTAAATAACTAAAATGACTCATCTACCCTTATATCCTATTTTGCCCCTTGGGTCCTAACATTACTCCCCATTTGAAAAACACGTTGTCCTCAACGTGGGAGCGCGGATATGACTATCGCCTCAAAGGATATCCCAGGCTTGAACGACATTGTTCTGATGAAGTCCCAAGCTTCCTCCAGATACCCAAAGAATTCAGTCGATTGATAAGAGTACATAATCATCCTTTGCAGAACCGATCCGTAGACAACGAATTCACCAACAAAACCTAAGAAATTCTCCACTAGCACCTCCAATTTCTTTGCTTGAGGGGCACGATCATCATTCTCAATTGCCACGTATTCCACTACATCACCCTCTGCACTCTTCGTCTCATTATTCTCTGCTTTGAAGCTCACTTCTTCATTCTCAACTTGCCGTTGTGGGTCTGAATGTGCAATTACTTCGGGAGTAGGATCATCCTCATTTGCGATCATTGGCTCTACGGCCCCAACTTGTTCACTTCGCTTCTCATCAATCACTGTTCCACTCTTCCCAATGGTCTCACCCTCTGGGATGGACCCCATGTCACCAATATGCTCAACTTTCTCACTATGACACATGTGGTTCTGGTGGAATCTCTCATCACATCTAAAACATAGACCTTTATCGCGTCGAAACTGAAAATCAACCACAGAAAGTTGCTTGAATTTTCCCGATCGGCCTTTTGGAAGGTTCTCAGATTTTTTTCCATTGCTCTCCACAAGCGGTGTCAGGCCAGTACTTGCCTCTTGAAGTGAGGTGGTAGCATCAGTGTGAATCTCAGAATTGGTATTTGATCATTTTATCATCTTCTGCATCTTCTCCAACATTGAGTCAAGCTTTTTCCAAGGATCTTCCTCAACTCTATCCAATCCTCTAACACTTGACTGGTACACAAATCCATCACCGGCTCGGGATCTTCCGGCCTTGCGTGAATTGATCATTCTCTGTTTTATGAATTCCGCCAATCTGTCCAATTCCGCTAGTTTCTCTTCCGCATTTAGGGCTATTTTTTACCCCTTCAAGATCAATCACCCTAAAGTATTGTAAACCATCTTGAACCTCAGATTGCAACTCATACCGCAATCCATTAATGAAAATGCCCGGTAAATGGTACTCGGATATGTAAGACATTGATTCCACCACACAATCGAACCTGTCAATATAGTCACAGATAGAATCATCTTACTGTATGTTATCCAATTCGCACGAACTCCCAACATTCCTCATTTTTTTTCAACAAACAGTAGGCTCAGGGCTAAAATAAAAGAACCTGAAATTTTCTGGGCCAAATCGCAAAAATCAGAAACTTTAGGGGTGAAAATGTAAATAACCTGTCGGTGGCCGAAAATGCAAAGAGGTGGTCAAATCTGAAAGATTAGAACGTGCTGAGTGCGTTGGTGGTGTCGACGACGTCAGAAGCTCTCCGTAGGCGGCAGATCGACGCGAAGAAGGCAGCGGCAGTGGGTGGCTGTTTCTGCGTTTTTCGGCGACACAGACATCGATTGGCGGTGAAAGAAGTCTTGGTGAAGTCGTCGGCTCGTGCTGAGGCTCTTGCTTGTGGTCGTCGACGGCGAAAACAGGCTGAGAGGCGGCGGCGAAATGCGAAAGACGATGCTCGTCGCGGCGGCTGGCGGCGGCTTTTCGTGACGGAAGTGGAGGGGTTTTGGTCGCCGGCGTGAATGGATGCTTTGGTGTGCTTGAAGACGGAGGAAATTGGCTGTGGTGGTGGTGGGTGGCGGCAGTGTTGGGGTTAGAGTTTCTTGATATTTTTTTTTCAACAGCTCTGCAATCACACAACAATCTTCTTCTTCTCAGATCTACGATCCCACGATACAGGCCAATGAGCGTAATGCTCTGATACCAATTGATGGAGCCCCAAAATCCTCAAAACAATCACACAAGAAATCACACCAAAAACAGAAAATAAAGTTGTATTTTAATTGATAAAACTAAACTGAAATACAAAAATAGTTGAAGGTGAAACAATTCCACCAGCCATTGCTCAACTTGAGGTGTTGGCAACCTCCCTAGGGTTTCCCCTCCCCATTCCCAATTCCAAATTCAACAAAATGATAGCATATCCCCCAAATGAAACAAACATCATAATTTATATCTAAATCCTAAATAACTAAAATGACTCATCTACCCTTATATCCTATTTTGCCCATTGGGTCCTAACACATAGCAACTTAGTTATGAAAACAATGTTGTACATAAATTTGATTTAGTGTAATAATCTATAAATGTTTTGTCATAATATGGTTAAAATATTCAAAAAAAAAACTCAAAATAAAATAATTAAAAGAATATATATGTTACTCTTTCTAATTAAAAAATTATATATACAAATATGCGCCTCACATTTTTCAGGCACGCGCCTAGACACTGAGACCTTTTGCGCCTTGCACCTTTAATAACACCGATATAAATCATGTTAGAAGGATGTAATGGTCTTATGCTTCATGATTTGTTCAAAACAGAAAGACAATTTAAACATAGAAGAACCAAACAACAAAGTAGTTAAAAGAGTAAACCTAGCTAAATCTGTAACTGTTGCATGACTGTCTGCATTGTTGGTCTTGATTTTGGACTCACATGTAAGCATGAAAAGGCAACCTCCATGATTGTTATCAACTTGCCTTGAACATCGAGCGATGGAGGTGGAAGCCGATGATCCAACATTTCATCAACTGGCACATTCATGATGGAAGATGAAGATGAAACTGACAAGAGAAATTCTCTCGGATACTTCCCCTTTATCACTTCTAAAGCTAAAATTCCAAAGCTGTAAACGTCACATTTTTCTGTGATCTTCATTGTGTAAGCAAGCTCTGCAAGGTAAAGTACAAATATGATCATGTGTATATTTATTAACCTGAGCTGGATGAAAATCAACTGTAGAATTCAAGCCTTACCCGGTGCAACGTATCCGTATGTGCCTGCAAATTCAGTCCAGTTGGAAGAATCTGGCTTCAGAAACTTGGCGATTCCGAAGTCTGAAACATGAGCTTCATATTCCCAATCCAGCAACACATTACTGCTTGATATGTCTCGATGGACAATTGGTGGAAAGCAATCATGGTGTAAGTAAGCCAAGGCATCAGCTACTCCTTTTATCACATTCATTCTCAGACTCCAACCCAATTCTTCTGCTGCAGCATCATTGGTTAAGATAGCAGCCAAGCTACCCCTTTCAAGAAATTCATAAACTACAAAAGAGTGTCGAGGATGTGAACAAAATCCATAAAACTTCACAATATTTCGATGTCTTATATCCGTCAACGCTTCAATTTCGTTCAAGAATTCTCTATCATTTGTCATCTCACCTGGAAGTGGTGAGTGGAATCTCTTAACAGCTATGGTTTCCCCAGATGGTAGCTCAGCTCTATAAACACTTCCCTGTCCACCATTTCCAATGCAATATTCCGCGTCAAAATCATTTGTTGCTCCAATGATTTCATCAAACACAAGTTTCCCTTCGAAATTTAATATCGAAAGTAATCCTTGAAAGTTTCTGTGGTTGCTTTGTTTTGCTTCTGAGTCCGACTTCCGTTTCCGAAAAATGAAGAAAATTGCTATCAACCCAATTGAGACAAAAAGAGCCCCTAAAAGAGGGAACACTATTACAAGCCACTGCCTTTTAGAACTTTGTTTTTGTGGCATCAAATCTTTGCAAGCTTGCAATCCTTTCACATCACCACATAATCCGTAGTTCCCCTTTAAAGCATCCACCGGAGCATTTCGAAATGCTGTGCTATTTGGAATTAGGCCCTGTAATTCATTACTGGATATGTCAATGACTGACAAGCCATACATATCTTCAAAGCAACTTGGAATCACACCTGAGAGGTTGTTGTGGGAGAGATTCAACTTCTCCAAGCTTTCCATTCTGCAGATTTGAAATGGTATCTCTCCTTGGAGACAGCTATTACTGAAATCTAACTCTGTAAGTTGAACTAGCTTCTCCAATTGAATTGGAAATTCTTGGCAAAACCGATTGTTGCTCATGTCCAAGTAGTGCAATTTCAACAAGTTTCCTAGACATTCTGGGATTAAGTTGCTCAATCTATTCGCAGACAAGTCGAGATACTGTAGTTGAATTAGCGAGCCGAGTTCTCGAGGCAGATGTCCTGAAAGTTTATTGCCTCTTAAAATGAGCTCAGTTAGAGAATTTAACTTTCCAAGTTCCACTGGAATCTCTCCAACTATGTGATTTAATGAAAAATCCAGTACATGTAATTCAGTTAAGTTTCCAATCTCAGGTGGTATACTTCCAGTAATATTATTTGAAGAAAAGTTTAAAGCGCCTAATAGTGGGTATTTTGCAAAACTAGATGAGATTTCGCCATAAAAATTATTGCGGCTGAGATCTAAGAATGTCAGGTTAGGATAAGTGCCAAAAGCTTCTGATATATTTCCACTGATATTGTTTCCCTGGAGACGCACTCTGATTAAATTTGTGCAATTTCTCAGGCTTTTGGGGATTGGACCTAGAAAATTGTTTTCACCCACAATTAAAACCTCTAATGCTCCACTTTGGCAAATATTTTGGGGTAAATAACCTGTAAAATTGTTGATACCAATTATTAGCCATCTCAACATGAGGTTTCCAATTTCTTGAGGAATCAAACCTGATAGGTTGTTATCAAAGAGGATTAAGTGTCTCAGGTTGCTCAAATTACCAACAGATGGAGGAAGAGAACCTGTTAATTGATTTTGGGTCAAATCTAGATTGACAAGAGACTTCAAGTTCCATATTTCCCTTGGAATGGAACCTGATAGATTGTTAGCCTCCAGGTATAAATTTCGTAGGTTACTCAAATTACCAATAGATGAAGGAATAAAACCTGAAAATTGATTTTCCCTCAAATCTAGAGTGACAAGAGACTTCAAGTTCCCTATTTCTCTAGGAATGAAACCACTGAGTTGATTTCTGGATAAGCTGACATACTCTATAGAGTTTAAGCTTCCTATTTCATTTGGAATGGAACTAGAAAGCTCATTATCAGACATGACTAAAGATCTTAAATTGGTTAAATTACCTAATGAGGGTGGAATGTGACCGGTGAATTTGTTATCATTCAACTGTAAATCAACAAGGGACTTCAAGTTGCCAAAAGAATGAGGGATTGAACCACTCAGTTGATTATTGCTCAAATCTAGTTCAGAAAGAAGTTTTAAGTTTCCAATGTCAGGAGGAAAAGACCCAGAAAATGAATTATTATGAAGAAACAGTCTAGCCATATTGCTGAGGTTACCTAAAGAAGAAGGAAGTGACCCGTTCAAAAGATTAGAGTACAAGTAAACCTCCATAAGAGAACTTAACTGACCTACTTCTGGTGGAATGTTTCCAGACAACTGATTGGATGTTAAAGAAAGGTACCTGAGTTTCGAAAGGTTACCAATTTGAGGCGGGATAGTACCAAAGAATCCATTGAAGCTGAGATCAAGATACACAAGATGAGGGAATGATGAGAATGAGAATTCATGAAGAGTACCATTTAATCCTGCTTTTGTTAAGCTGATGTTGATGACTCTTCCAGCAAGATTGCAGCTGATTCCAGACCAAGCACAGGGACTCAATTTGGATGAATCATTAGAGATGGCTTTAACAGGATATGGAGTCCATGAAGGAAGGAGAGAACGGTTATGGTTTTGAAGGCTGGATTTCCATTTGAGGAGAGCATGAGCTTCTTCAACAGAATCAGAAGAAACAGTAAGTGAAAAACTGAACACAAAAGTGAGGATGATCAAGAAAACAAGTGAAGAAACTACTATATTCAGGTTTGGTGACCCCATTGATATTGGCAAAGGCAAAGAAATTAAGATAACCTGAAGTGAATTGAAATTGAAAAATGGGAGCCAAATTTATAGAAAACCACACGAACAACAGAGAGGTGCAAAAGTCAATGAATGAATGATCAGGCCTTCTAAAGTAGGCAAAGATTTTCCTCTAGTTGTTAAGGCAAAGTCTTACAAGATGATTAACCAAAATGAAAGGTTGACATGCAGCAGTTTTGTCAAATCAATCTTCTTCCTACTTCAACGAACCTACAATTTAAGTTTGAAACGTACGTCATTTTTTCTTCTGGTTAATTGGTTCCTTATAAGAAATTAAAGTGAGAATGTGTGTATACGAGTCCAGAGCAACGGTAATGCAATAACTACATGACTCTTGTCTAATTTTTATGTAAAAACGTGAATTTTTAATTTTCTTTGCACAATTTTCGTCATTGAAAATCGACGTGTCACAATGTAGAAAGCAATCGAGTCAGTACCAAGAGCTATTGTTGTATGATCCGGATTAACTAGTCAAATATTATTCTCGCTTAGAGATTGGGCCAACAAACTAATCTTCTGGCCTCTCACGGTTTTGTTTTTGGTATGGGATCAAGTCCACTCAGAAAACCTCTAACTAGTTGAGAGAATCATTTACTTATAAAAACATGTCCAATATCTCTCCCAAGTAATGTGAGATACTACAATCTACCCCCATTGGGGCCCAACATCTTCGTTGGCATATTTTTGGTTGGGATCTAACTCTGATACCATTTGTAAAATTCAGCTCAACTAGTCAGATATTGTCCGCTTTGGCAGCTCAAGGATTGACCCAGAAACCTGACCCTCAGCCCTTCACAGTTTTGTTTTTGACATGAGACCAAACCCAACCAAAAAATATTTTATTAATTGAGGAAATCCCTTACTTATAAAAACATATTCA
The DNA here is from genome assembly GCA_019454045.1 of Zanthoxylum bungeanum. Lineage (NCBI taxonomy): Eukaryota > Viridiplantae > Streptophyta > Magnoliopsida > Sapindales > Rutaceae > Zanthoxylum > Zanthoxylum bungeanum. Next base: position 41,305 of record SKCR01033413.1, on the reverse strand, counting down.
ATATCCTTCTCAAATAATGTGAGATACTACAATCGTACTCTGATTATATATAGAAGTCTACTAGCCTAACTCCTGTTCAAAAATTAATTCATAAGTCGAGGGTTACCTCAAACTTATATTTTTAGTCGTAATTATTCTCAAATAATAAGGTAATAATCACATTGACATCATATGACGTTATTATATATATATATAAATGTTAGGTAAAGCAGTCACACGTGTTTTGTGCAATTTGTCCAACACTCAAAAGCACGTCCACACCTCGTCCATACTTTTCAAATTGGATTCAAGTTACGGCTTCATTGAGAAACACATAAAATTTAAAAGTGGTTTGGATTTTCCAAAGACATTTTTTTTTCTTTGTTCTAGAATATATAGCTTGAAAAAAATAGAATAAACATTTGTTATCAAAGATTAATGGACAAATTTGACTAATGTACGGCTCCACGAGTCCAGCTGAACGTACTCATTTCATTTCTGATTTCATACACACTCATTAATTAACCATATATATATATATATATATATATATATATATATATATATATATTTTAAAAACAATTTGACATTTCACTGATCAAATGTGAGATATTTGGTTTGTCCCAACATAATTGGGCATGTGTTATGGTTTGAAATGGAGGAAATGATTTATCGTTTTGGTTTGATAAAGGCTTTTTTTTGTTATTTGACACTCAGAATGCCGCATGAATAGACCCGAAATTTGCATTTTTGGACGGTTCGGATCGCAGTTGGGTCAAAATCACATATCGATCCGAAATTTACGGTTTGATTCAGATTGAACCGAAATCATTTTTAATTTTTTTTCAAACCGCACGGTGCAGTTCAGGTCGGATTGCGGTTTGACCCGAAACCATGATCAACCCTAATTGAAAGTGAAAGCACTCCCAAATTATCATGCGTTAGCTTCTTTGCACTTTTTAAAAAAATTGGAGTGTTGCAATAACAAAAATATACATATTACTCAGGCAGTCAGGCTTCCACCTTAAGAAGCTTTCATCATAATATAATTAAAGACTCTCTATTCAACGAATAACTGTAAAAAGATAGTCGAGTGCACAAGACTCCCACATTATGGGCTCTGGGGAGGAAACATAACTGTCATAATTTTTAATTTTCCTTCACCAAATTGCAGATATTGGTACAAAACAAGAATTTAATGGTTTATCCCACATGGCATAATGAATACATAGCAAAAGTCTCCCTAATTCATTCAAGTTGGGCATTTTTAATCTTACAATTCAAATTAACCAGGAAAATGTTGATTGCAGAGGATGAAACTTGTGACATGAATTAAGCCCCGTCTGCTAATGTTCTCTTTGATGTACTAATATACAGAACTGCAAAAAAGGAACAAAACACCCGGTTATCGGCTTATCGTTAGAGCAAATATATTGCCATTATAAGGAAAGATCATCTTATGATAATTACCATTATTTCCACGAATGAATGCGTCACCATACTTATTTTTCAGCTGTCCATTGACATATTCCTCTGTTTGCTCCATTGCAATATTCATGTATCCATCCAGACAAGCCAGAATGCCTGCATGAATAGACAAACAGTCAAGAGAGCCAAAATGGATTCAATTCATAGCTAAACTTTAACTAACCAGTAACCATGGCCACACGCAGACCATGCTCAAGCTGTTACCAAAACTTAATCAACATAACGGACTCATTCCCATACTCATTCTTTCATTCTAAGAATAAAAATACGATTTAAACTTTGCAAATTTGAAGATCATTTATTCATATAAATCATTACAATGAAAATTCAAATGGGTATGGATACTCATACATTAAAAGAGTAAAAGAGTTTTACATGTGCTGAAGAACGATGAGAGTAAAAACACAAGAAACTTTTCTAACACTAAGATACGAAGGTGTGTTTTTTCTCTCTTTTTTTTTTTTTTTTTTTCTTTTTAAAAGATAAGCAGTGGGCAAGCCCAATGTTTAAAAATACGTGGCAGCGCCTCGAGGCGGCCGGCCATTGAGACGCGAGGCGGACCTCCTCGAGGCGGGCGCCTCGATCCAAAAATCGGAAAAAAAATTAAAATCATATATTAGCATAATAAAATCATCAAAAATTCAAAATAATGTTCTTTATAGAAAAAGATCATTTCCACATAAAAATTTTAGTTCTAAAATATTCTCAATCTTTTAACATAAAATGAAAATATGTAAATCTCACTATGAGTTACCTAGATAACTAATAATTTTGCTTCTCCAATCGGCATATTTTTTCAAACAAAATTTTTAAATTAAGCTTTAACAATATATATAGTTGTTCGATTGTCAATCAAAATTTTTATTAAAATAATAGGATTACTTTAATAGACAAAAATTAATAAAATAAGAATATTTTAAAAAAATTTACAACTTTTATTTCTAAAAACCTAAAATTTGATCTTCTTTTAATAGAGACAAATTAATTTTTCAATCCTAAAAATTCTACACATGTTAAAATTAAACAACAAAAAAAATTGACATTAAAATAATGGGCTGTGAAACCAAAAAAAAAAAAAAAGGGATGTACGTGAGACGACCGTCTCAGCCCGCCTCACGCCGAATCGGCGCAAGGCGGGCTGAGGCGGCCACCTCACGCGGGAAGAAGCGGCAAATGTGAAGGGACCGAAAGAAGCGACCGCCTCGAAGCGCCGACGCCCAGAGGCGGCGACTCGGCGCCTCAGAACGTATTTTTAAACAATGGGCAAGCCCAAACATATTTTAACCCCTTACCTCTCCCTCCCCAGACTTTAAGATACTTGAAAACCATTGGACTAATGCCCTCGGGGGCAAATATTAGCCAAAAAATAACAGTAAATACGGTAATAATAACAGTATAATTAGAAAAGGTTGTGACATATAAACATCTACTAGTTGTATTTCCTCAGCCTCTGTTTTTGCATAGAGCACGACTCCTAGCTTAAGGTCCAACTAATTTGAAAGCAAACCGCTAAAAACAAAATCCAAAACCTCATACATACATTCAGTATATAGTGTTCAAATCAATACAGTATAGACAGCAACAGTATACAGTAAGATAGTATTCAATGGATTCCAGGCAATTTATATTAGAGTATCAGACCAATGAGCAGTAGAGTTTAGACGTAAAGAAACTTCAACCTTTTTGCCTGTTATAGCTTAGAACATGTTGGACATTTCACATTTAAACCAACTAAAGGTCAAGCAAGGCTCAGCCCAAAGACAAGTCGGACAGCAACCTATTTTTTATTTTCCTTCTTTCTCTCTCACTTAAAATTCTAAAAATTTACATTAGAATTGTACAGTTACATCATCTAAGCTATGTTCAATCACTTGTATGCTAAAAAACATCCTTAGCTTCTGGATTCTTTCCAGCAAATCAAAAAGCAATATCATTAGTTTCTATAACCCAGAAACCCACTAAAATAACCTACGGTCTCGGCAAATCATAATGCAAAACCTTAGGCCTCGAGTTGCATTTTACATATTTAATCAAATTAAATGAAAACAAATCAATTTCAAACATCTAAAAGAACAACTATTCATATCCTTATAATTCATATTCATATTGAAAAGAAAACAAAAATTAGAACATATCAACATACAAATTGATAAATAATATATTATATATATATATATATATTATATATATATATAATATATATATATATATATATATATATATATATATATATAAAGTAATGAAAAAAAGGAACCTCGGTAATCAACACCAGAGTTGAGTTTTACGACAACGGGTCGCCCACGAATAGACTTGAGAAAATCCGCTGGAGTTTTTGTAGTAGCTGAACCTTTCTCACCTCCAGTACTCATTTTCTTTAATCTAAATTTCAACCAAAATTAAAATAAATAATCAAAGCTCATAATTTTCAAGTTCCGCGCGCATCTTTCATATACATGTAAGAGTTACTGAAACCCCAAATGATTATTTTTCAAAACCCAGAAATATTTCGATGGAAAAATTATATTTTTAAACGTTATTTAACAAAAAAGAAAGTATGAAGACAAATCAAGAGAGAGTAAATATAATGCGATTTCCATAAAGAGAGATCTGAGTTACTTGAGATAGAGAGAGAGCGCGCGCAAAGAGAGCTTCGAACGAAAACAGTATTACGGAATTTTGATGAATTGGATTGGATTGTGGTTTCTTGCTTAAATGACTGAGTTAGGGTTCACAGACTTTTCAGTCGGGGTTTTACTGTTACAATTAAATTTGGATCGGGTTATTTAGCCATAAATTCACAAGGTTTTTTTTTAAAAAAAAAAAAAATTAATAAAAAAATAAAAGACTGAGTTAGGGTTTGTAGCTTGGATGCATAAGTCCCCAAGGGGTGTGGCTTGGTGGTGTAGGGTTTAGGATCTCACATTGAGGTTCTGGGTTCGAATTCATGGGGTGCACTTCTTGTAAAAGCCTGAGACAGCCGGTGATTTTACCTGCGCCGCGGCCCAGAATGAGTGGTTTGGTGACGGGGTTTCCATCGTTTCCAAAAAAAAAAAAAAAACTTGGATGCATAAATAATTCTGTGAGGGTGAAATTAGTTACAGGTACAATAACAATCTCTATACATTTATGTGAATTGAGTATTTGATATAATAATGCAGAATTAAAAATTATTTACAATTTTAAGTCACTTAATTAATAGCTTTATCAATCGAATTTAGTGTGTAATTTTCTCATTCACAATCTACTTTCAAATGTAAGTATCTAAGGTAATACGTAAAACTTACGATAATTAAAAGAGTTCAAAGATAGAGAAAATAAAAACACTGAGATTTATAATGTTTCAGCCAACAATACATACGTCCACTCTTTCAAACTGCGCTTGAAGCTTTCCACCATGTAAACGTGATTTCACACTTTACACTGAGAGTTTTCCGTGGCTCACTAAAAAATCAAGAGTTTTGGTTATAAGTTCACCACAAACCTTTACACAATAATTTTATCTCATAGACTCACTATTAAACCTTTATACAAATTCACATTTTTGAGTATACTCATTCAATAAGGGATTTCCACAATCACAAGTGTTTGAGATATAAAAGATTTTGTAACACCACTTGGGTACTCACAAGAAAATGAAGATTTAAGATATGAGTGTTTAACCCAAGTAATTTCAAACTTATTAAATGATGTGAAGGTGTAGCGTATGAGTTTTGATTATGAATAGAGCGTAAGATGAAGAAAATTTAAGTTTTTCTCTTTAATTTTTGCTTCAAAGAAAATATGTAAATGTGTTAGCCTCTCTAAAAATGAAATGAAGACTAAATTTATAAAGACATGTTCGAACAGTCCCACTTACTATCTTGATATCAGTATGTTGGTATGAGATTCAAACGACTATAAAATACGATTGTTGAGCATTCAATGCGCGAGCAATACCAGATTACTGACTGGTATGAGGATCGATATACCGGTTAGTTGAACTGTCTACATACCGGTATACCTGCCTTGGAACCTATGCAATTAGGTTTTGAGACACCAATGTGCCGATCTAGACACCGACATGATTTCCAGAAAGCTTGTTTTTAAAAACGTGATACCAGTATGCCGGTTCCAGTACAGAAAACTCAAGATTTGAAGATTAAAATATTATGCACATGATCCAAGTGTATTTTTATGAATGTATATGAGTCATATAAGCTTAGAAAACTTAATTTATCAACTTACTTACATTAAGAATCCTAAGTTATAAGACTTCACTTGATTTTTTTTTATTGAACTTCATCTTCACATCCAGATTCTTCGACATTTTTTGTAATGTTGTGCGAGTGAGTCGAAGTCGTAATTATTACATCATCAAAATCTTTTATCAAGAGTATGTTACCAACCGGTTGCTGAGTCAAGCCCTGAGTTGTCATAATAGATGGGAAATGAAGAATTATTGGACTTTGGGCCCATTTTCGTTTTTGTGTGAGTCCAATCATATTTTGGGTTTTACCAAACATCCAATTCGTAAAGAAGTTGTATGGGCAACATTATATATATATAACCCAAAAGATATTCACAAACAACTACGGGGAAGGCAATGGACGGGGATGTTAAGGGAGACGAGTATGATATGTAAAAATCAATATACGTATTCGATTCGTTTATTAACAGATAAAAAAAATTATATATGTATTTGACTCTAATATATGGAGTCTTCATTCACAGGATGATTTTTATCTTTATTAGAATTAAGACGTTATTGATATGTTTTGTCTAATAAACGAGTAAAAAAAATTATATCCATATCCGATCCTAATATGTTGGCCCTTGTAAACTCATCATGTGGGGATTTTCATCATGACGGTTACAAATAACCTCGTTTTAATTTTTTTTTCTCAGTAATACCCCTCGCCTCCTGAAACATTTGATACTTTTGTTTTCTACTTAAAATAATCAGTAACCAAGAAAAATTTTCAGACCATTTTTTTAGGGATCATTTTCATAAATTTCCCATAGTATATTGGTGCTATTATTTTTTTAATTACTATTTTATTTTATTTTTTTGAAATAAAGACATTCACACTTTAAAATAATATAAAATTTGTCATAGAAAATTATATGTCACTATTTAACATATATATATATATATATTTAATTACATATGAATAATATAATCATAACTAGTCCCCTCATTTAATTTTAAAATTAAATGAAACCCTCCTCTAGAATATAGAGGATTTCATTTAAATATTTTTGATAAGATTTTAAAACACGAACGAAACAAAACCCCCCAATAAAAGAGTTTGAAGGTTTTGCTAATTTTGTTTCCTCTAAATTTTATAAACATGAAGTTATTGGAGATTTATGTATCTCACTGATCATACGAATACTCGAACTGTGTCATCACATCAGACATTGTTGAAGACTCCAATTAACCCATCACCGATCAAAAAGTCCAAATGGTGTGACATAATTACTGCTATTTATTATTATTATTTTTTTAAAATAAGAAGTAGAAAACGATTTGCAATTTATATCAATAAAATAATTGTTTGTTCATATTGAAGCAATCATTAATTAGCAATGAATTAACCTAAGAAATCGTGTAGAATTTTATATCCAAAGGAGTGATCACATGCGCCACAAGTCTAAAAAAAGAAATATTCAAAATAAAAGCTATATATATATATATATATAGGTAACAAATATGTCACGAAATTTATTATAAAATAACATTTGAAATATATTTTTTTTGAAAAAATTAGGAAACCTCATCGTCAAATCATCAATTCCAAACTTAAACAGAACAGGTAAAACCTCAGACTATCTCGAGTTCGTATAAGAAATACAACACATGGACTTGAATCCAGAACTTGTCAATTAAATCATAAACTATTTACAATCAAACCATACCCATTGAGGACAAAAACACTTACATTAAAGAGTTTCCACTAGACTAGACAAATTATTTTAACTTCTAGATACATTAATAAGCTGAAATGCAATTGTCCAGGGTCTAGTCTTAGTTGATGTGCTAACACAAAACTAACATAAATTAATCAGTTGAGTAAACTGTATTACTTATTAAAAGTTGTTGACGGCTGATTTCGGTCTCAGGGCAATATGAGAATATTACTCCTGAGACAATCCTTCCTCAATAGTGAATTTGTTTGGTTATGGGGGACCAAAGGCAAATTTAGCAAAAGACAGATAAATGCACCAATCAACAAGGAGATTTAACGTGGTTCGGTGGATCTTGGTCCGACCTACGTCCACGGGCGCAAAAATGATGATACTTTTATACTCAAAACACGTTTCTCAACTTTGCTTCTTGCTTTTTACAAGTTTTGATCTTAATGATTCTGATGCCCGTTGTACATACTCTACCCTTCTATTTATAATAACAGAGAAATCAGATTCTTTCTAGCATAATGATTTCCCGTTGAAACAATCACATTTTCCTATGAAGATTCCTAATCCGCAACTGACTTCTCTTTATTTATCATATCAGGACACTGATTTATCAGTTTCCGTGTGAAAGTATGATAATTTTGTCCCTTTTTCCCGGTAGAAATATGATGTCTTATCTTCTGGGCATGCTTCGCCATCTGGTCGGTCTAGATATGGTCGGTTATCATGGGCTTCTGAGCTGAGGATGCTGTTGCCGAACTGATAGTGCCCGGTCACCTGGTCCCGAGTGGTCGGTCGCTCATCGTCAAATGATCGGTCTCTTATTCATGTGGTCGGGTCAACATTTAATGATTCGACTAGGATGGAAATTGCCCCTTTTACCCCTGTCGTGCTGCTTAACTGTCATAGGGTCTTTTTACACCGCCAACAAAAGTATTAAAAGAAAAAAGAAAAGAAAAAAAGCCAAATGCAAAAGACTGGTCATTTCCTTTTATTATATGTCCGATAAATATGAACACTCAACATGTGCCAAAAAGAGATGACAGATTCTGAAGAAAGAATGGCATCTCTTCTCTTCAATCTACTACTCTTTTTCAAAGTGGCTATAATCTTTTTCACATTTCAAATTTCATGGGAAGCACGCGGCTATATGAATTGAATGATTGATCTGTTTTTGGATTTCAATTAAAGAAAACTCATTATTGCTTTTGGTCATGGTCATGGTCATCATCACCCAATTGAATATTCTTTCTAATCTACACATAATTTTGTATGTGTATTATAATATATATCATCACTAATAATTAAAGAGATCCTAAACTATTTTATTCCTCATGTATATGTTTTTTAATCTAGAAGATGCGTTTTGCGCAAAGTTCAATAACAAAACCATGATGTGCGGGTTGTGTCTCTAAAGAAGAGAATTCGAATATAGGCTTGAAGACCGATAGAATTATATCCAAAAATTGTGAGAATAAGATTTGATTATACATTAATAAAATTAGGTCTGAAGGTTAATTAATAATTATACGAGTTCTATATTCACTCATGCCATCGTCATGGCGTAATTAGTTGGGGACTAATTTTAAAAAAATATTATTTTTTTCTTCTTTAAATTACGTCCATTGTTTTTTCTCTCTTGTTCCCATTTAAGTTTTAATTTATTATGCTATTAAAATAAATAATATAATATAATATAATATCATTATTGAAATATTTTTTGCTTTCTTACCTTATAATTAAAATAAATACAACAAACAAAAAATCACTTTACTTTTCTTTCTTCCTTATTATTGAAATAATTTTTACTCTCTCACTTTGCTTTTGTATAGGTAATGAACACTTGGTAATTTTACAGAACTATTTTTCTGACTATGTCCCTCATGACCATTGTAATCGAATCCAAAACCTATTTTATAGAATATGTGTGTCTTAATAAGTGAGCTAACAATTATTGAGATATGAAATTTTTTTTTTGGAAAAGTTTACAAATTATTGAGATATGACTTTATACCATTAATTGAAAACGATTTACTAAAAAAGGGAAATTATCAATTTTACATTCAAAAAATGATTAAAGTTCAATTTTGTTCAAAAAAAAATTGAAAAATATTCAATTTTCCACTTGAAATTCAAAAAATATTCATTTTTCCACATATACTATACGTTAACATTGTTAGAATTTTGCAGACGTCATAAGTGTATTTCGATCATTTGATAACTAGGGTGGAAAAGTGAACATTCTTTGAACTTTGGGTGAAAAAGTTAATATTTTTTAAATTTCGGATGGAAAAAAAGAACATTTTAACAGAGGTTGATAAATTTTTAATGAAGAATTATGAATTGTCAAGTGTTTATATATGTATGGATGACAATTATATATGAAAAGATCTGAAAAATCTTGATCTGCATTCAAAAAATACGAGTTAGGACTTAGATCTGTAAGATCTGCACGGATCCAGATCCATATTCGATTGACTAAAGTACTCATGAAGTGTAAATAAATGAAAAAAAAATATAACTTTGACTATAAAAATGACAAAAAATAGTTGTCTGACAAAATACAGATTCATGTATACATGGATCCGAATCTAGATCTGCATTACATTTTTGTGGATTTGGATGAGGTATTATCTATGCGGATTTTCAGATATCCAAATCTGTAAAAAAAAAATCTAAAATTTTAAGTTATTTAATTTAAACATCCAAAATAAAATAAAATAAAATAACATTCATAATTAAACAATATAAATTTAACTTCCAAAATAATATAAATACAAAAAAAATGTTCACTTTTCCACCTGAAGTTTAATAAATGTTCACTTTCTACCCTGACGTTATCAAATGACCGAAAATACCCTTATGACGTCAGCAAAATTCTAACGGTATTAACGTAAGGGTGAAAAATTGAACATTTTTTGAACTTCTGGTGGAAGAATGAACATTTTAAAAGTTTTTGAATAAGATAGGAAAATGATAATTTTCCAAAAAAAAAAAAATTTACATCTTTCAATGAATATTATATGAATTGAGTCGCTTTTATTTTGTTTTGTATTTAGAAATCAAAACAAAACAAAACAAGGAACTCATTTCAAAACTGATGATGATACAAATGAACAATTCTACAAATTAGACTTAACAAAAGGACCTAACCCTATAAAAAACTTAGCAGTGGGAAGCTCTTGAGGAGGAAGCAAGAGGAGCCTGACACCAACTTCGGCAGCTGCATCAGCCGAGTGAGTGCCTCGGCCTCGAGTCATCGACGTCTGAGTGAACCCGGGGCAATAACAATTCACACTGATTCCTTCTTCTTCATATCTTTTAGCCAAAACCCTAGCATATGCATTCACTGCAAGCTTTGATACTGCATAATCTGTCCAAATTTCTGGCCACCCTTGGCTCCTCCATGTGCCATTTTTTACACTCTGGAGAAATGATTCGACGACGTATTCGATTTGTTCTTCTGCTAGTTCTTCGCCTTCTAGGATTGATTTTATGTTAGGGTTTCTCACCTTCTGCATGCATGCATAAGATTTTATGACTTTGATAACAGTTTCATCAAGAACTGATGAAGTTTTACTTTTTAAAAGTAATTTTCAAAATGAAATGGAAATAGTACTTGCATTTAAGGAGCCAAGTCTAGAGCTAATGTTAAGGATTCTGCTTTTGGAAGGCGAGCGCCGAAACAATGGCAGGAGAGATTCAGTCAGTAACTTTGCTCCATAGTAATTTGTTCTGATCACAGTCTCTGCATGCTCCACTGTGTTTTCATGTATGTCATTGAATGATACCCCCGCATTATTCACCTACAATTACAACATTTTCTAAGAAATAAATAAATAAAATTGTAAGGAAATTGTAATTAATCAATTATAAATACCCAGGAGGAGGAGGAGGAGGTAATTAACAATGCAAAGAGTCCATATCATTACTTTCAATTAATGAGTTTCCATGATAAAAATGGCAGTCTAACAAAATTCAGATATATATAAATAGATATTGTGAATGATGTGACACTAATCAATTACAAGTCCACAAAGGGTGTGACTTGATGGCAAAAAGTTTGAGATTTGATTTTCAGATCGTGATTTCGAGTCCAAGGAATGCATTTCTTATAAAAGACTATAACGGTCTGGGGGTTTTACCTACTCCGTTTAAGCTCGAATCGGGTGATTTGACGACGGGTTTCCAATGTTTTCAAAAAAAAAACAATAACAATTCTCTTATGTTAGGTAATGATTAACTTGTTATTTCGAGAAAAACTTACTTTTCACTGCAAGAATTCAGTCTTTTAGCGTCGTCAAAGGTCGACGCTAAAAGAGGTAAAAGTCGATGCTAAAGGCTTTGGCGTCGAAATATGACGACACAGAAAATGTATGCTAAAGGCTTGTCGAGAAAAGATTTTAGTGTCGAATAAGCTTAGGCGACGCTAAATATTCAAATCTGCGTCACTGAAACTGACACTAGGCGATGCAAAAAGTGGACAATTTCGCGTCGACAAGAAAAGACGACACTAAACCTTTGAAACGAAAATTTTGTGACTGTCTAAAAAATATACTGTGGGACCTACCATGGGATGGGTAGGCCCCACACTTATGTCTTAATATCACCCAACAATGGGGCTAGGCCTAAGCCCACACAATCTACATTTATAATTTAATAAATTATTACAATTGGTGTGACTTGAACTGTTGACCTCAAGAGTTGAAAGTGTAACATAGTTACCACTAGGTTATGATCTGTTTATTGTAATTAGATGTAAAGAATAATATGCTTGCGTAATGCACCTAAATATAATTAATTATTTATAATTAATATATTATTAATAAGTAATTATTATTATTATTAAAGATTTTTAGCGTCATTAGAAATAGCTGACGCTAAATATATTACATTTAGCATTGCCAACTTCATAGGCGACGCTAAATAATAATAATAATAATAATTAATATTATTATGATTACATGGGTTTTAGCGTCGCTTATGAGACTAACATATAATGTCGCTAATTAAATTTGAAGTAAGATGTTGTTATTTTTAACGTCGTTTGTTTTTTACGATACTAAATGATATATTTAGCGACAATTTTCTTTGCAACACTAAAGATCCTATATCTTATAATGTTTGATTGCTTCACCTCAAAAAGTAAGTCTTTCTCTATTATTTCATATAATTAATGCGATAATTATGCATAATACTAATTAGTTAATGATATGCTTTTACTGTTAATTACTATTCATCTCATATATGTTCAGATTATTTTCAACCAACCCTTTATTTATCGAAAACATCAACTCACCTAAATTCATGACCATTGAGAAGACAGAAAATTTGACAAAATATATATTTCATTAATGCGACTTTCATTTTATAGTGATATACAGAAATACCATATATATGTCCACATTATATCAATTATAATACAAACTTTGTATATAAATTTAAAAAAGTGACATTCATATATCATACTTTAAGAATTTGGGGAAACTAAAAATAAATAAACACATAAAAAAATAATACACAAAACAAAACTGTTCTTCCCTCTGAAGTCAGCAGAATCTTGATTTGCTTTTAGTTTTCAACATACATGACTTAGTTCACAAAAAGACGACCCAATAATTTATTTTTTTCTATAACAATATTTTACTTTTATTCCTCCTCGAATATAGTGTCAATTCAGTTTTGGGTATTAAAAAATAAAAAGAAAGAACTAATTGTTGGATAAATAAACTTTTTTTCAGGTATTGAATCAAACGTGTGAGATTCTTTCAATCTTTCAAAATCTTTTTATTAAGGAAACAAAATATTTTTTCATTCCTTAAAGGAATGCTATATTGTTGGGGATTGAATTCAAGTTAAACCCTTTGAAAAATTCAATAATTGTTTTTTATTGCTCAAGTAACTGATAAATTTTTTATAAGTAATACTATAAATAGAATCTCTTGTACTAAAAACACCACATAGCCCATATAAATAATTTTTATTTTTAAATTTATAAATTATTAAATTTAAATTAATAATATTTATACGTGTTTCTAAAATATTTTCTAGTAAAAAATTATAAGCTATACATACCCAATAACACAAAATAAAATTCAAAAAATAATGATTGTATAATATTTTATACAATTATATCTATTTGAAAAAAAATAAGTCATCTTTTATCTTTTATCCTTTTTTCTTTTTTTTTTTTGATTTTCTAATTACACACGGTTGTGTAAAACTTATTGTTGAATAAAATTATGCAGCAAAAGTTATGATTGAAAAATATCTTTAAAAAACACATACTCAATTAATTGCATGTGAGAAGAATACAGAGATCCCATAAAATGGCATAAAAAGGGAAATTATTATCTCATAATATTATATTTTCTTATTATCAACCAACAATAATTATCTAAAAAAAAAAATCATTATGAGGCTAATAATGAGAAGTGAAAAAAAATCATGCCTATGCAAAAATAGGAAATTAAATATCATACTATTGAGAAGAGGAAAAAACTATTTTGCCCGAAATTTATGTCATAAATGATATCCGAACATGCTAAATTCAAAACGATATCGTTTTAATTTGATCTATTTGGACACCGATTCGAACACAAATTTCGAGCAGAGTAGCAATGCTTACAAGAATATCCAACGCTGCAAAATTGGTTTTGAACCATGACACAAAGGCTTTGATTGAAGAAGGATCAGAGACATCCAATTGAAAGAAGTTAACAAGAAGTCCTTTTGCAGAAAGTGATTCCACAGCTCTTTGACCTCTTTCAACATCTCTAGCAGTTAATATAACTGTTAGTCCCATCTCTGCAAGCCTCTTCACCAAAGCAAATCCAATCCCTTTGTTTGCTCCTGTGACTATTGCTATTGTTTCTTTGGACCACCATCTGCATTTGAAACATGAAAATGAAAAATGTTATCCAAAAAAATATACAAGAAAAACCACTTCCTCAAATAGGACTTATAAAATAAAATAAGCACTTTTTATATATACAGAGAGGGGAAGAAATTTAATACTTTGTTGAGGAGATCAAGGAAGAAGAGAAATAGGGATCTGCAGGTTCTTGTGATTTCATATTGTTGCAGAAGGAAGAAGGAGAAGGTGCAACTTTGGGTTTATGAGAAGGAATAATAGGTAATGTTTATATTTATAGGGATGTGCATGACAATTAATACATTTATGGAGTAATAAAATATAGGTTCCTAACTTTTTAATTTTCTCAAATAAGTACACCACTTGTTAATTTCTATTCAAAAGATACCTCACTCTTGATTGAAATTACCAAATTCACTTTTATAATATTTAATTTTACCTGTCAAATATGTGTATCATACATATTATATATGGAGTACAATTTTTCCTTATTTGAGAATAGTCTCCTCCTTTCTTAAAGCGGATTTTCGGGTTTGAATATGAAGGAAAATATTTATAAGCTTATTATGCTACTAACAATAGAATAGTAATATAATGGATTAGAATATTTTATTAATTTCATATAATCTAACGATAGATGAATTGATATCATGTAACTTTAACTTTTAAAATTTCAATATTCATAATTAGATTGCAAGAGATTAATAGCATAAAATGTGCGTCATAAACTGAAATAGAAATAATCTAACTCTAAAGTTAATATTAAGAAAATAAAGTGTCACTTGAACATTCACATCTGAGGGTATATCAGTTACTACAACAATAGGGGCTACTCAGATTGGTATCTATTTAATACAAATGAAAATGCTACATCTTTGTTTGATAAGTCATAAAAATGCAGGGAGTCAGATGTTATTTGTTCCATTGATATATATATATATATAGAAAAGTGCAGCAGGTGGGAAGAAATAAAAAAAAATAGGGAACACGCAGTTCATATTTATAATAATTTAAGGCACATAATGAAGGAGCAGCTGGTGGACTATGTGAAAGAGCAGCCGACCCCACATAGTTTATCTTTCTGCAACATTTTTTTAATATCATAATTTTTAATTTGGCACACACTACCACCAAGTCATGGCTTCAGTTGATAAAGACTCTTTCTTTATATACGGGTTATTTTGTTTTGTTTTGTCTTTTTTTTTTTTGAAATCGTTAGAAATTTTATTGTCAAATCACTTACGTGAAGTAGGTAAAACTTTCGACTGTCCTAAACTCTTACAAGAAACGCACTCATTGGATTCGAATCCAAGACATGGAGATATAAAACCCTTCACCACCAAACCAAGTCAATTGAAGACGTTATTTACTATTTATCATACAAAGGTAAAAAAGTTTGATGCAAATATCATCAACGAGCCCATTTATTTAAAATTATTGTTTACGGTCAAAAATTATAAAAGCTATATGACGTCAAGAAGAACATATAAAGATAACATCATTCATGACACAATAATATATAGGAGAAATTCGTTCAGATGACAGAAATAACGGAAATCGCTTAAACAATCAAATCGTTCAATTGGTCAGACAACCAAATCGTCAAATTAGCCAAGCAAAAACCGAATCGAGGAGCAGTTATGTAAATATGATCTAATGATTGAGGTCGAGTAAAACATGAGGAAATTGAGACACGTTCCCAACAGTTATCATATGTGGCAAGTCACAATGAGAAGCATGACCCAACAATTATCACATATGGTAAACCAACTTGAAGCATGACGATAATAGTTTTCACATGTGGCAGATGAAGAAATAAAGAGCTACATGACATGGGATAAACTGTCCTCGTAGTTGTTAGACAATTATCATCATTAGTATATAAGCTCAAAGTCAAGTCCAAAAGAAGATACCACGAAAATCAAAAGACTCAATAAGAGTAAATGTAATTTTTTATTAGATAATTAATTTAGAATTGTATATTTGCACCCCTTGAAAGCATTTCTTAATCAAATCAAACACGTATTTTTCGAACTTTATTACAAAAGGTTTCAACCGTACACAATCTATGTCTGCAACTAAATTGTTTACGAACAAAAATATAGATGTTTTCAATATGTTGACCTAATATTAGGTAATAGTATATATATATATATATATATATATATATATTATATATATATATATATATATATAGACACACACACACTCAATAAATTTCCGACTTCTTGTTATTCTATAAGTTTAGAGCTCTAATAGTCTCTCTCCTAATATAATATATATTGTAATTTAAACATAGTATAATATTTGATAAACAATAAAAAGTGTATATTTATTAATAGAAAAATTAATTATTTTATACTTATAATTTCATTAATTCCCTTAATTTAGCACATTTATGAAATAACAATTAAATTTATGTTTTATATATTTTTATTGTGATTTTTTATTTCTTATGTATGTGAAATAATACTTTGGATTTTGGAGGCTAGAAACTTAAAATATCGTTCTAAAAATGTATAATTTCGGAAATTCCAATCTTACGTAATTTTTGTATTTTGGTCCTAAATTTTTACTCCGATATCGGATTCGGGCGATTCCAGTTCCAGATGAAAGAAGACTCAATTAACTACAACTTTGATATTTATAAGCTTTTCTAGTTCTGTTGACGGCTGATTTTGGTCTCGGGGTAATATGGGAATATCACCTCCGATGTAATCCTCCTTCAACGGTGAATTTGTTTGGTTATGGGGGACCAAAAGCAAATTTAGCGGGAGACGGGAAAACACACCAATCGACAAAGAGATTTAACGTGGTTCGGTGGATTTTGGGATCCGACCTACGTCCACGGACAAGAACAGGGTGGTACTTTTTATTACTCAAATACACTCCTCGGGTCTCTTCTTTGCTTTTACAAATCGGAACTTGATGATTCTAATCCCTCACTCTTGTGATGATTTTCAGATGATGCCTTCAACTTGTCCTTCTACACTCACTCTACCCTCCTATTTATAATGGTGAAGAAATCAGATTCCTATTTGTACAAGAATTCCCAATTTGGAGATGGTCTCATTTTCCTATCAGGATTCCTAGTCAAAACTATTCCCTTTTCCCATAAGGATTCCTAATCAAAACTACATTTACTTCCTTTATCCTATTAGGATATTAAGTTATTACTTTACCCCATTAAAGTAGGACAACTTATCCCTTTTCCGCAAGAATATGATGCTTTATCTTCCTGAGCACGCCTCGTCATGTGCTCGGTCTTCATGAGGTCGGTCATGATAGCCATTTGAACTGAGAATGCTGCTGTCGATATGATAATGCTCGGTCATCCGATCTCAAGTGCTCGGCCATTTAGTATAAAGTGCTCGGCCTCTTACCGTCAAGTTGTCGGGTCGGCTTTAACGGTCTCGATCAATGGAGTTACCCCTTTTACCCCTGTCGTGTTGTTTAAATAACATAGTGCCCGAAAAACACCATCAACATCTGTCCCCTAGTTCTCGGTAACAACGAGTTTGTGAGTTGATGCCGGGAACTATAAAAAAAGATGGTGTACTGATCGCCTAGCTGGTGGTCGTTCCAGAAATCACCGAGAAATTGTCTTTGCCATCAACTAAGTCTTCTGTTTCTATCTTCATATCCTCGGTTTATTGGAGATGCTGACTCTATTCAGAATGATTCTCCACCTCAAAGCAAATTGCTTACTTGGGTCGTTCCATCAGGAGATGAAGTTCCTCTTGTTGTCCAAACTAAAAATGACTCCTCCTCTGTAATATCTGTACCAGAGATTTGGGGGTCCTGACCCCTGACTGATCCAATCTCGATTGTGAGGAGAAAATTTTGCCTCTGAGCTAACGATGATGTGCTCGGTGGCATGTGATCCTGTCTCGAGCTGTGAGAGATGCTCGGGCCTGGGGGAACGTTACGTCCCCAGTCCGAAGGACTGACTCGGTGGGACGCAACCCGACCCCAAGCTGAGAACGACACTTGGACCTGAGGGAATGTTACGTCCCCATTCCGAAGGGCTGACTCGGTGGGACGTACCCCGACCCCGAGCTGTGAAAGGCACTTGGACCTGAGGGAATGTTACGTCCCCAGTCCGAAGGGCTGACTCGGTGGGACGTACCCCGACCCCGAGCTGTGAAAGGCACTTGGACCTGAGGGAATGTTACGTCCCCAGTCCGAAGGGCTGACTCGGTGGGACGTACCCCGACCCCGAGCTGTGAAAGGCACTTGGACCTGAGGGAATGTTACGTCCCCAGTCCGAAGGGCTGACTCGGTGGGACGTACCCCGACCCCGAGCTGTGAAAGGCACTTGGACCTGAGGGAATGTTACGTCCCCAGTCCGAAAGGCTGACTCGGTGGGACGTACCCCGACCCCGAGCTGAGAAAGGCACTTGGACCTGGGGGAATGTTACGTCCCCAGTCCGAAGGACTGACTCGGTGGGACGCAACCCGACCCCGAGCTGAGAACGACACTTGGATCTGAGGGAATGTTACGTCCCTAGTCCGAAGGGCTGACTCGGTGGGACGTACCCCGACCCCGAGCTGTGAAAGACACTTGGACCTGAGGGAATGTTACGTCCCCAGTCCAAAGGCAGACTCGGTGGGACATCGCCCGACCCCGAGCTGTAAAAATCACTTGGTCCCGGGGGAATGTTACGTCCCCAGTCCAAAGGGCAGACTCGGTGGGACATCGCCCGACCCCGAGCTGTAAGAATCACTTGGTCCTGGGGGAATGTTACGTCCCCAGTCCAAAGGCAGACTCGGTGGGACATCGCCCGACCCCGAGCTGTAAAAATCACTTGGTCATGGGGGAATGTTACGTCCCCAGTCCAAAGGGCAGACTCGGTGGGACATCGCCCGACCCCGAGCTGTAAGAATCACTTGGTCCTGGGGGAATGTTACGTCCCCAGTCCAAAGGCAGACTCGGTGGGACATCGCCCGACCCCGAGCTGTAAAAATCACTTGGTCCTGGGGGAATGTTACGTCCCCAGTCCAAAGGGCAGACTCGGTGGGACATCGCCCGACCCCGAGCTGTAAAAATCACTTGGTCCTGGGGGAATGTTACGTCCCCAGTCCAAAGACAGACTCGGTGGGACATCGCCCGACCCCGAGCTGTAAAAATCACTTTGTCCTGGGGGAATGTTACGTCCCCATACCAATGAGCATGACTCGGTGGGACGTAACCCGACCCCGAGCTGTAACAAACATCGATCTCGACGGTACAAGAGCAGACCCGAGCCGGAAAGAGACATCGGTCTCGGCGGTACAAGAGCAGACCCGAGGCGGAAAGAGACATCGGTCTCGGCGGTACAAGAGCAGACCCGAGCCAGAAAACAAATATCAAAATCATTGTGTGAGCCATAACAAACAAGCATAATCAAATGTCAACCTAAGTCAGAAGAGGTTTACTCACCTTTTTGGGATCTGTTGCCTTTCTTGCAACTCTACACTGGTCACTACAAGCAAGGCTCTTCTTAATATATCATCTCTGCATCTCAGCATTCCACGCATCCGACCGGATGACTTCCGCTATCAACTTGGTCGACCTAAAAAACCGAATGGTCTATGTACACACCGAGATAGCCTTCTTTTACCAAGTCTTCCACCTGCTCCCGCAGGTCTCTGCGCCCGTCCGTTGCATGTCCTCTGGAGTTGTGGTGTATGCAATAAGCCTTTTGGTTCCTCTTGTCCGGGGAAAATCTTCTTTGGTCGGGTTCTACTAAGAGGCCTTTCCCTTGGATCTCCACGACAATTTATCCCAGTGGTTTATTTAGAGGAATGTATGCATTTTCCCCGACCACATGGTTTACTTGGGTCGGCGTCCTTCTCTATTGGTTGTCACGGTGCAGTGGTTTGAACTCCTTGTGCTTCGGGGGTGGTTTTCTGGGTTCTCTTTCTATACGGCGGGGGGCGCCCTCCCTTGTGGTTCTTTCTCTGATGGTGTTCCCTTATCGGGATATTTTCTCCTCGTTCTCCAATAAAACGAATTTTCGGGCCACCTCTAGGGCAGTGGCGTAGTCCGGGGTTGTCTTGGATCCTTAGATGGGTCCATAGTCTTCCGACCCTCAAGGCTCCTTTCAAGCTTTCCAGGGCCTCGGGGGATTCATACCCTCCGACTTCGAGTACCATATTATGGTACCTTTCAATAAATATCTTCAGAGGCTCATCGTCTCCTTGCTTCATAAGTCTTAGTTCTCCAATTGTCTTTCTGGGGACACAAGCCCCCTTGAAGTGTCGTATGAATGACTTTCTCAGTTGTGCGAAGCTGCTGATGCTTCTTGGGGCTAGGCTTCTATACCATAGGATGGCCGGTCCGGCCAAAGTTAAGGGAAATACTTTGCATACGGTGTCGCCTGTTACCCCCTGTACTTCCATCAGGAGGACAAAATTCTCAATGTGGGACTTTGGGTCGGAATGGCCTTTGTATGGCACTATGGTCGGCATGTTAAACCGTTTTGGGAACTGTGCTGTTTTTATCTCTTCTGCAAGGGGAGACCTTTCTTCCTCGCCTCCGGTGTTTCCCGCGCCGACCTTGAGGCCTTCTCCCCATCTGGTCATCTCTTTTCTTAACCAAGATTTTATTCCATGGGCTGTCCCCCCGTGTCGCCTTCGGTGTCCTTCTGTTCGTCTGTTGTTCCGGGTGTGGCGTTCCATGAGCTCGGAGGTCTCCTGCATGTCTTCGTCGTACTTTCTATCTTCTCTTTTGGAGTTGTAAAAACTGTCGGAGGAGGGATCGGGTGTTTGTTCCTCCTCTTCTTCCCATGTGCCTTCTGATCGCGGTTCTCTTCCTACCACTTCAGATCTTACCCCATAAGGGCCTCTTTTTCTAGGTTCCTCGTCCTCGCTTACATCTGCTATTCTTTTCCCTTTTTCCTTTTCTTTTCTCTTCTGGTTGGCCCCGGTTTCTGGTTTCTCGTTGTTCGCTCCTCCCATTCTTTCTAGTCGTTCCATCACAGTTCTCATGTTATCTTCCATTCTTCTCATCCAGTCTATTGCCGGACCTCCTGGTTGGTGATCTCCGTCTTCCGCCATTTGTCTTATCACGTGAACTGCTTTTTGTTGAGGTTCCCCACAGACGGCGCCAACTGTTGACGGCTGATTTTGGTCTCGGGGTAATATGGGAATATCACCTCCGATGTAATCCTCCTTCAACGGTGAATTTGTTTGGTTATGGGGGACCAAAAGCAAATTTAGCGGGAGACGGGAAAACACACCAATCGACAAAGAGATTTAACGTGGTTCGGTGGATTTTGGGATCCGACCTACGTCCACGGACAAGAACAGGGTGGTACTTTTTATTACTCAAATACACTCCTCGGGTCTCTTCTTTGCTTTTACAAATCGGAACTTGATGATTCTAATCCCTCACTCTTGTGATGATTTTCAGATGATGCCTTCAACTTGTCCTTCTACACTCACTCTACCCTCCTATTTATAATGGTGAAGAAATCAGATTCCTATTTGTACAAGAATTCCCAATTTGGAGATGGTCTCATTTTCCTATCAGGATTCCTAGTCAAAACTATTCCATTTTCCCATAAGGATTCCTAATCAAAACTACATTTACTTCCTTTATCCTATTAGGATATTAAGTTATTACTTTACCCCATTAAAGTAGGACAACTTATCCCTTTTCCGCAAGAATATGATGCTTTATCTTCCTGAGCACGCCTCGTCATGTGCTCGGTCTTCATGAGGTCGGTCATGATAGCCATTTGAACTGAGAATGCTGCTGTCGATATGATAATGCTCGGTCATCCGATCTCAAGTGCTCGGCCATTTAGTATAAAGTGCTCGGCCTCTTACCGTCAAGTTGTCGGGTCGGCTTTAACGGTCTCGATCAATGGAGTTACCCCTTTTACCCCTGTCGTGTTGTTTAAATAACATAGTGCCCGAAAAAACACCATCAACAAGTTCTAAAGTTTTCAATGTCGAAATTAATGAAAAATTCAAAGTGTGTTATATGTAATTATTAAAAACGTAAAACAAAAGCAAAAAGACAAAAAAAAAACAAAAAAAAAAAAACAAAAGCATAAGTAAAAGACAAAAACATAAAATAATGACATTTTCTTCCTAAAATTTTGCAATTTGCAAGACTTAAAAACTTGCAAATTGCAAAGTAAGAGGTGCTGAGCACCTCTATAAAAAAAAAGTGATGAGCATTTCTATAAATAAAGGTGCTTATTGTCTCAATTTTCCTCATTAAATTTCCACAGGTCTCTCTTGAGGTTTTGTGGGATGAGTTATTGTGTGTATTTTTTTTTTGTAATTTATTTTTATTTTAGCAATGAAATTATGTGTGTTTTTATTTATATTTTATTTTGTTAATTTTCACCCTGATGGGGATAAAGTGTGAAGCTATTGATATGAAAATATATGTGATTTTTATTTATATTATATTTTATAAATTGTGATAATTTTTTTTAAATAAAATCCATATTCTTTCCAGTTTATTTAGGACTTTTAACCAGTTGTAAACAATTCCCAATTGACACAGATAATACTTGAATCCCATAAATGATAGAGAATGAATGATTGAAGATTTAGATTAATTATAGATAATACGGTACCGCCTATATGACTGGTTTTATATATTTGGCATAATTGAGTACCTAACTGGACTTGTTATAGACAAATATTATCACCGTCTTTATGGCTGGTTTTATATGTTTTGACATATTTAATACAGTGAGAGGACTAATTATTGACGATATGAATTACATGTGTTGACATAACTAATACCTGATAATTTAGAAATAAACTGATTGAAAAATAATTATAATTTATATTTTATAAAAAGTAAAAATTATTTATATTTGAAATATCAATAGTGGATCCCCTAAACCTAATATTTTATTTTATTATTTTTATTCTATAAGTTGAATTATTATTTTATCCTATTAAATTTATTCCATATGGATCGATCCCAGATTCACAAGTTATTTTATTACTTCGACACTCTTATACTTGGAAGTAAAGAACCATTTTGTGAGCTTGTCACTAGTCTCTCTCTCTCTATATATATAAGTAATAAAACATTTTTAATTCTCCTCATCGCGTGGCAGCTTCATATAAGTTCTAAAATAAAATTAATAAATCTATTAAATAAAAATACGTTTTATAAATTTTATAAGAATTCTATTTTAATTAGAAAACATATTACACTATCATATTAAAATAAAAAAATATTTTTAAATTATCTATAATTAACATGATCTCTATCATTAATATTTTATTATTAAATTATAACTTTATAATATCTCTAATATTATTTTTTTTTATTAAATTATAAAATTAAAATGTTAAATTATTAACATTAGAAACTTATTGGTATAATACAAAAATATAATCTACTATTATAGTAGCAAACTTATTAATTTAATTAATATTTTAATTTATTATTATGAAAATTTAAAATTAAAATAAAAAATCTATTATAATAAGAAAACATATTATAATCTCTTATTAAAATAAAAAAAAACATATGTGGCATTTAATCTCTACAATTAATTTCTTATTGTTAAATTATAAAATTAAAATATATTTATAATTAGTTTTTATTAAATAAATAACCTATTACAATAAAAATTCATATGATAATTTATAAGAACTATATTATAATAAGAAAACATATTATACTATCCTATTACAATTAAAAAAATACTATTAAATTATAAAATTAAATTAATAATTCTATTAAATAAAATCATATTTTAACAAGAAAATATATTATACTATCAGATTAATTTTTAAATAATATCACATATAATCCGACAAAAAATACATATATATATGTAATAAGTAAAAAGATTAAGCTTTCTCATAGCGTCACATGACACTTAATCTTCACAATAAATTTTTATTATATATTATAATAAGAATATATAGTATAATCTTCTATTAAATAAAAAATATACGTGGAACCAATCTCTACAATTAATATTTTTGTTATTAAATTATAAAATTAAAATAATAAATTATTAAAATAAAAAACCTATTACAATATAAAAATATAATCTCATATTAAAATAAGAAACCTAAATAGTAACCGTTCACAAAACCTACCCAATTTTTTGGAATTCAGGTCTATTGTTATTTGTTATTTTATTTTGAATTGTTTCTATAATTTTCTTATTTCATGAAGTTTTTAATATTTATTATTAGCTCTTACACAGTAAATTCAAAATATTATTTGACAATTGAGAGACAAATAAATGAGGCATAAATATTACATGTAAGTAAATCAATTGTCTAATTTAGACTATAAAACTGATAAGATTGAAAGCATTTATAAGAGTAATACATAAATATATGTTCAATCTGCATAAAGTGCGGGCCCTGTTATGGTATTAATAAAGCATTTTTCTACTCATTTAAACATGGCAAACCATACACAGATAAGTATAATAATCTTAAAAATATTACGTGTCTTATTTTGGGAGCTTGTGGTTTTGTATTTTGATACTTCAAAGGATTGTAAACCGTTTAATAGGATGATTCGAGATATGTTGGACTTTTCTAACAACAAAAATTTCGTGTCTTATTTCGGAGCGTGTGGGTTTGTATTTTGATACTTTGAGGATTGTAAATTGCTTAATAGGATGATTCCAGATACGATGGAAAGTTGTAACCTAATCATCTACATAGAAAACCAAAATAAAAAAGGAATCCTATAATAATGAACAATAATAATGAATATAGAAAATATGCATCTAATAGGGAAATATAATAAAACCATGAATCCTAATGGTAATATGAATTCTATTTTAATTGGATATTGATTCCATATTCCTTAACATTCCTTAACACCCCCTCAAACTCAAGCTGGTGACGAAGGAAAAAGCTTGATGTTGTATCTTGAAATCAGAGAGCGGAGTTCTGAAACTGGAAATCTTGAAACTTGGAGGCCTGAAACTTTGTTTGTTATTAACGTCAGTTATCAATCACTCTCACCATCAAAAGCGCTTGTTGTAGCAGATGAAGCTGCTGCGAAAGAAAATCAAAACAAGAGATAACAAAAAGGTCTTTAGCTTTGAAGCTAAAGATCCCAACAAAGGCTACTGAATAAAAAAAAGGTCTTTAGCTTTGAAGCTAAAGATCATAACAAAGGCTACTGAACAAAAAAGTCTTTAACTTTGAAGCTAAAGATCCCAACAAAGGCCACTAAACAAAAAAAAGGTCTTTAGCTTTGAAGCTAAAGATCCCAACAAAGGCTACTGAAGAAAAAGAAGAAGAATGTGATGATGATCTGCCGAAACATCAACTACAACATGAGGGAGCGAAATCCCAAAAGAGAGTTGAAACTCGAAAGGAGCCGGCCTAGAGCACAATTGTGAAGGGGTGGCGCATGGGAAAAACAATGTGGTGGTTGGCAACGGGGGGCGCATGAGGGTCATGCAATTATGGTAGCCGTGATCCCCCACGCGCCGATGAGAATTAGAGAGAATGAAACTAGAAAGTCAGAACCTGGGCTCTGATACCATGTTAGATAATGAAAGAAAGTTTTGAATTCACTCTATATGAATTTACAATGGTAGATGCCTTTATATAGGCTACATAGAAAACCAAAATAGAAAAATAATCCTAAAGTAATGAACAATAATAATGAATATAGAAAATATGCATCTAATAGGGAAATATAATAAAATCATGAATCCTAATGGTACTAGGAATTCTATTTTGGATATTGATTCCATATTCTTAACATTCCTTAACAAAATTGTACTTCTTTATGTCAAGTAAGGTAGATGAAGACATAAGTTGATATAGGCAGAAATCATAAAATAGACATAAATTTTATTAAGTTTGATTAATCAATAATCTCATACATAATAAAATGGTCTCAAAAGATGCATGTAACTAACTCAACTTATAAGAAAACTAGTTTTTGCCCGTGCCAACGGCACGGTGTTACAGTATTTGGCCCGTGCCTACGGTACGGTGTTACAGTTTTTGCCCGTGCCGTAGGCACGGTGTTACAGTATTTGGCCCGTGCTTACGGCACGGTGTTATAATATTTGCCCGTGCCTACGGCACTGTGTTACAGAATTAAATGATTTTATTTTTAATTAAATGATTTTATTTTAACTTTCTATTTTTTAATTTGAAAATTTGAAATTTTTTGACCATTTCCATCAATCAATTCACTCTCTTTCCTCCAATTACCAATGAAATGATCTGAGCTGTCAATTAAACCACATAAAGAGAGCCGTTGGATACACTCTCTTTTCTCCAACAACATTCTCATTTATTATATAGATGTTGTATTTGGTCTGGTTTGATTTATTAATAGCCATACAATACATTTTATTTGGAGCGTCAACCTCAGAAAATATGGCGATTGGCGAGACTATAGATGGTAGGATGGTGGGACAAATAATGGCATTGCAGTTCTGAGTTATGAGTTAGGAAATAGTGAAGCGAAGCGAAGAGGGTTGACAGCTAATCTTTCCGACGCGTCTTCTCTTCGGTCAGTCCCTTCAGTCCTTCCGTTCGATCAGTCCTTTCAGTCCCTCATTTCAGTCTCTCTTTTCAGTCAGTCCTTTCGATCAGTCCTTTCATTCATTCCCTTCGATATTCTCATAATTTTGGAATTTGTATCAACACACGTCTCCACCAAAATAAAATAAAATAAACATATTATATATTGAATGATGTTCTCTTTGAACTTATTTTATTTTATTTATGTTGTTTTTACATACCAACATCAAGAGTTGTATGTAAGGTTGGTCATTGGACCGAATTTTAAAAAATTATCTATAAATTTAAGTATTATTTGTTATTTTTTTAAAATATTAGAAAAATATAGTTTATTAAACTTCAAATAGATATTCTTAATATATATTTTTAAAACCGAATTTAAATAAAAAATACTTAAAATATGATTGGATTTTTCAAATTCTGACTCATTTGCCAACCCTAGCTAATTGTATGTCTTTAAACTCGATCCATTTGATATAAGTTTCAGCCGCCACTATTTCCTTTCTCACAAACATTTACTCACTAATCTTTTTATTATTTATCTCTTATGCTTCTCAAGATTTTTTTTCTTGACTTCATGAGAGTCTCACTCTTACGTTCAGATGACTAGAAAATATGCCCGTATTTGAATCGTTGGTGGAACACTGTGCATGGATGACTTTTTATTGTGTTTTACTTTTTTTCGTGTTTTTTTTTTCTGTTTTTTGTTTTTTGTTTTTTGTTTTTATTTTTGTTGGGTTGTAAGTTTTCACTTTATTTTGTTGGTTTTTGTTATTTTATTAAATAAAGTCAAAGAAATGACCATTCAGATCTTCAAACTGTAATGATAGTTCATGGTGTCTTCGCGTGCACTATGATTTTATTTTTGATTTTTCATGAGGTTAGTTAATGAGAGTCGTGAAGCACTAAGATTGCGCTTGACTAGAAAAATTTATATTGTACAATGATTAAACCTCTATGGTGGAACAGTTCTTTCACTATAAGAAAACAATATTTTAGCATCGTTAAATTTCAACATTGAAAGAAGTCAAAATCGACGGTAAAAAATTCGACGTCGAAAAAAGGCGATGCAGAATGTAGATGTTAAAGGTTGGTAAATGAAATATTTTAGCATCGCTATAGAATAAGTGACACTAAAAATAATTGTGTCGCTGATTTTCGTCGCTAAAACCCGGTATTAGATAACGCAGAAATGTGACAATTTCGTGTCGCTAAAATCCGACGACGCTAAAAATCAAAAGCTTTTAGCAACATCATATTGGCGTCGCTAAAATGTACAACTATTAGCGGCGACTTTTGTCTTGTCGAAGTCACATTCAGAGTTTTAAATGGTGATGCTAAATAATTTTAATTTAATTTTTTTAAAATAAATTAAAAATATTATATATATATATATATAATGAAATTAAACTTATATATTATTAAAAAAATAAAACATTAATAACATTTTATTTTAAATATTAAATTAAAATTATTATTATTATATATATATATATATATATATATATATATATAATAAATTTTTATTACATACAAAAAAATTTATTGCATTAAATAAAAAAATCATGCATGACGATTGGTCGGGGTCGGAGCTGCGACTATTGGGAATGGAGGAACTGTGGAGATCGATCATGCAACATTGCTTTGAGCTAGGGATCTCTCCACAAGCGCCCATAATTGGGCCATTTCCCTATAGTGCTCCTCATTCTGCCTCCTCATCATATCTTGAGTCTCCTTCAACTGTCCCTTCAAGACAGTGACTTCATTTGATGAGTCGGACGATCATGAAGTAGTCGTTGCCCCTTTCGATGAGTGCCAAACTCGATATTGTAAGAGTTGATATTCTATAACACCTGACGCGAAAGCTTCTCATCAGCCAAAAGCTGATTGCACTGTGTGAGGTTATGTGTCTGGATGTCCATCATGCGTTCCTATATTTTAAGATTTTGTGTTAGTGGAAAATATCAAAATTTTGCTTAATTTATCTAATTAAATACTCACATAGCACTCTCGGACGACATCATTCACCCAACCTTTATCTAGCACTAGGAGGGGTTGCAACACCTCTCCAATACTGTTTTACTGCAGGAAAAAAATATTAATTAGTAATTAAATATTATTAAAATATAATTAAATAAATGTATATCCACTTACCTCAGAGTGTTGGTCGCAATACGTGGAAAAAGGCTTAGAGCCTCTAACATGGTTGAACCATAAAATGAAATATTATGAAAATGTAAAACTTACTACGTATTCATATGAAGCTCACGTGGCATACAGATACTTCCGATCCTTCGCAACATGCTCGTCGAAGATGGGCTTGAGTTTCTTCGTGTAATAGTTCGAGTATGCCTTACCCAGGTAGTGGTCGACGTACTCGATCACATTCGGAGCAGTTAAGTCAACATCGAACCACTTCTGCACAAAAAATTACAATAGTTAAAGGCTTTATTTAAAAAAATAAAAAATAAAATTGATGTTTAAAATGTTACTTACTCACAAAACTGCTAACAAGCTATGACACATTCGCTCCGGTATATTTGTCTAACACGTGTACCGTTGGGGAGCATCACACCGTGCAATAATCTCAATTACGTAGGTGAACTTTTGATTGTGGTGGTCCGACTGTTTCTCTCCATCGTCAAATTTACGAATCGATATCCTTATGTGGGCCTTCATGTGGCGTGCCAGCTCCAAACCCCTTGTATCACCCCGAGATCATCTAATTATAGGGGTTGGGTCAGCGGCCTGAGCACTTAGCTCAGAGGTTGAACCTTCCACATTGCTGGTGGATGGAGTGGGTCTCTTGCATTGTCCGAAGGCCATCTAGGAAAAAAAATCAATTATGCATAATCTGGGAAAAAAACATCAGAGGCACCATAATCGGCTGTTTACCTCATTACCGAACACTTGGTTTGCCATTGGCACAACAAGTGTTTAGGGTTGTCAAGGGTTTCAAAATTCCACATACAACCAACCCTAATTATATGCAAAATCATGTTAAAAAAACACAACCAAAGCAAAAAAAAAATATTTACCTCGAATAAAGTTGTAGGGGGTTGTTTAATCTGAAATTGAGACAATGAAGAAGAAGGTCATTCTAGTGTAATTATAAAAAAAATTTAGCGTCGTCTTGTCGATCGATGTTAAATTTTTATTTTCACCTTTAGCGTCACCAACAAGTAGCGATGCTAAATATTTCCAACTTCAACATCGCAAATCTAAAGGAGACGCTAAAAATTAAATATTTAGTGTTGCACATTATTTTAGCTGTGCTAATTGTTAATTTAAATTTTTAATTTCCCTCCACACTTAATAACGAAGCAAAAAACTATATGATCAACCCCAAGAGGTTGTCTCAGTGGTAAAGACTTTGGGCTTGAGTGGTTTGCTCCCTCTCAGGTTCAAGGTTCGAATCCCACTAGATGCATTTCCTTAGGACCATGCCCTCTGGTGTGAAAAGTCAGCGACTTATCCTGATCTATGTCGGGAAACTTCTGAGGGCACGGGGCACAGGCCCTGGGGATTAGTCGAGGTGCGCGTAAGCTGGCCCAGATATCCCGGTTATCCAAAAAAAACTATATGATCAATATTTAATGTTGCTAATGTGTGGCGACGCTAAATAGTATATATTTATTTTAAATATTAGATATTACAAAATTATAATTTTTTTAATTAAAACTTTAATAAAATGTTTAAATTTATTAATCATTATTAAATATTTGCTCCTTTTTAATCGTTTGACTTAAACTCGTCTTCGACTACATCATTTTCTTGACCATCACCTTCTTATTGGTCGTCATCCAAGTGTTGGATGACCTCTGTATCATTAATGTAATCTCGTATAAACTGAATACTGATAATATCATTCTGGATAATATTTGACAACTGGAATATTTGCTCGGCATCGTTGTCGTGCTCAGTGTCCTTGTGGAAGTGATCATCAGTGGCATTTTGTTTCTATTGAACGTCCCAAATACCCATCTGGTTTATTTTTATAAGACTTTCCGTCCATTCCTAATGTGGAGTAGAATTCACAACAAAATTCAAAGTCGACATGCCAACCCCATCAAACGATATTTTTTTAGCTTCTTCAAGTAACTGACTAAATACTTTATGTTTATCATTCATCTCCAGATGTGATGTTTCTCCACCAAATATCGAGCCTTGTAAATCATACAAACAACAGTCATACCATCATCAATTTCTTGATGATGCTCGTGATAACTGATACTAACTTCTGAATAGGTATACTAGGAAATATAGTTGTAATTTTCTCCATGGTAGACCCACGTCCGATAGGTCACTGAAATTCACGGCATATATAAGTGATCCACAACTTCACTCAAATATTTTTTTCTCCTATTGAAATAGGTATTATATGAACAACACACATGACCTTCCGCTCAACAACTCATTTCACTACTTCTATAAATTATTCCATCCCTTTAAGGTATTCGATATTCAATCTATTAGGCACATTCATCCAACTTCTATCCATATCAACAAAAAAAATCTATAAAAATATATAAAAAATGACAAATTAATAAAATTAATGTGTGTACAATATATTCACTTAACAATTTAACCCTATACATACTTATCTAAAATCAATTTATCCATATTAATTATATGCACTATCAATTAAATACATAAACTAAATACTTAACAATTAATTCATAAACTAAAATATTACCTAATTAAAATTTAAACTCTAATTTAAGGGATTTATTCAAAAATACATGATGGGTAATGTCACATTAGTGAAAATACATACATTAATTGCTTAGTATTGGATTTTAGTTGAAAATGTGTATTTTTTTTTAATGTGGGTATTGAAGATGAATGAATAAATAGAAGGGGTTTGGGTTGCCTTTTTTTATTATTTTATTTTATTTTATTTTTTTGCAGACTTTTTAGCGTCATCGATATCAATAGCCAACCTATATTAGATGCTAAATCTTATGGCATTTAGCATCGAGAATTAGATAACGACGCTAAATTATTTTAGCGTCGAAGTTAGGTATTGACGCTAAAGACTGTAATTTTTAATGTCGAATATAGTTAGTGATACTGAAAAATATGACATTTTTAGTGTAGCTAACTTTATTCGACGTTAAAAGTTGATATTTAACGTCAAAATTTTGATAACGACACTTAATGTTAAAGTTTTTACGTCGACGCTAAATGTTATACTTTTACTGTCGTTGAGTCTTGCGACACATATATTATTACTTTTTGTGTCGCATGATTTTGACGACACTAAATATATATTGGCAAAATTTTTTGTTGCAACGCAAAAACTTGGACGGTAAAAATCCCGTTTCTTTTCTTATAGTATTTTTAATTAGAAAAACATTTTAGTGAACGAAGTGTGTCATGTATATAAGATGTCCAACTTTAGTATCAGTTTGGGTTGGTCTTGTATGGAGCTTTTTATTATGACTTGCTTAATTTGTAATTCTAGCCAATTTATCCTATGATTAATGGCGTTTTCTTCTTCTAAAAAAACTTTGTTTAGTATATAAGCTACAACTGATGTGTAATAGAAGCTGTAGATGTAAAATAAAATTAGATAACAATTTGATAAATATATTTTAAAAATTGCTATATATCAAATTTTGTCCAAATTGTAAGGATATTATAGTTAAAAAATAAAAATAAAACAATTATAGGGTAATTTTAAACCACATTACAAGTGTTTTACTGCGTAGTGCCAAATAAAGTCTTAATATATTTTGGTGAATAATATTCACACATGGTATTGTCTAGTCATCCCCTCCAAAATGTTATATAATCACATTGTCTTTACTACATTAATATTCAATAAGAGATTTTATCTCAAGTGATAATTTGTTACATAGAAGTCAGCGGAGTCGAAAATTTGTTAAAATATGTTATATAAATTAATGAAAAATCTAATTGATTATGAGATAACTATTTACTCTCGATAAAATAAAGAGTATTTAATTTTTTTTAATGAAAAATCAAAATTTATTTTAATTCAATTAAGGTTCTGACTATGTCACTCATTAAGGTGTTATAAACTTTAAAATTATTTATTTAATCATGAAATAAAATCTTTTAAAAAATTTCTTAGATGTGTGTAGTATATTATACTATATATCATTCCATGAAATGAGCAAAGTGATTGGTCACATCATATTTTAAACTGATGATGCTTTGTATGCTTGGAATGCACATACAATAAAAGTGCTTTTGTCATGCTTCAAAAGGCAGCATAGATTCCAATCAATAGTAGGCACAACACAAGCTAACAAACCATTATGAGTTTAACTAGTTAACTTTATACAAAAGATGAGCACTTCTGCTTTGTTCTTGTCCACTCCTTTTAAGATTGTAGGATAGGGGGACCTCTTCTTCACTATCCCCTTTGATTCAATCATCCCATGTGTTTTTTTAGAATGTTAGAAAATTTCGTCATCAAATCACCCAATTCGGTAGGTAAAATCTTCAGCTATCCCAAGCATATATAAGGAACGTATTTTTTGGAATTGAACCCAGGACCTGAAAGTCAAATTCTAATCCCTATATCACCAAACCACGCCCCATTCCATGTGCTTACTAAACACTAGAAGGAAAAAAGAAAGGAGAAAAGAAGTTGAAAATCAAGAAATGTATTGTATTGTACATAAGTTCTACATTCGAAAATCTATTCCAAATGATATTTGAGTAGATATTATTATGTTTGAAAAGAATTCTAAAAAAATGAGTTATATATGTGTGTGTCAGAAATATTTTGAAATATCAAAAGATTATTTTTTTTTAAAAAGGGAAATGCTATTTCAACTTAATCTAAATATTATAATTTGGGCATTGATCTTATTCAATCAAATAATGGATGAATTAACATCATTAAATGTTATTTTGATTTTGTTTATGCAATTAATCTCATAAACAATAAAATTAAACAAAATATAGAGATATGCCAAGAATTCTCTATTAGTAATTGATAAACAAAAAGTCGATCCCTTATTTTAGGGTTTTTTTTCACTATTTATAATATCTCGTTACAAGAAAAATAATTTGACAGATGTTACATTACATTCATGTTTCCTATTAACTGACACACTCCGTAAAATCTCATTACTTCCATATTCTAAATGATTGTCCATCTTAAAGAAACATAAAGTAATTAATTGGCTGTCTTATTCCTTATTTAGCAGATTCGTATCATTAAGGAGCTGATATCTCGGGCTCAATCTTCACACGATCTTTGCTTACCTTTGTTGGAATCAAGCTTGAGATAAAACTCCTATCCGGTAGTTCCAAATTTGGACTTTGACGAAAGTTCTGACTTCAAATTCTGATGATAGATTTTGCACGTGGCCAAACAGTTTTAAATATCTGTCATTCGATTAATGCCAAATTTTAATGTATTAATTTAAGTCAAAAAATTAAATTAAAATAACCCCATCAAACTAAGATATCTAATTCTTAAAATGATTCCATATCAACTACTTTAATGAAATTAAAATGAGGCCTATATAAGTTGTGAACCCTTTTATGATCAAGCAACAAGGCAAAGGAATTAAACTTGCAATATAAAACTAACTATAGATAATGGAAGGCAGCATGCTCATTGTTTCATTATTGTGTGTAAAAATTGATAAAACTGGCCCTTGCTCTTGCAGATTTAGAATAAATTAACAAACTGCATAATGATCAGTGTTAGATCATGGAAATAAAAATTGTTTAAATGTATTAATTTTCGAAATTAAACTAAACATAGTAATTACAAAACATACACAAATAAGCCGTTCCTTTTTACTACAACATTGCATATTATTAGGTACAGTTTTATTTTTCTTGTTCAAACTAATTAAGGTACTTTTTAATCAGCAAATCCGACTATGAGTTCTTATTCGTATTTAGCCAGAACTGATCTAAGAATGTGGCTTTTTGAGTTGAAGAGAGCATTCATATTGGAAAAAAAAATGGCTCTGGAACCCACAATGGTAAAGTGGTCCTGAATCTTGATCTTTAAAGAAACTTATCTCTTCCTGGAAAGCAATGGCTGCAGTGTATACTCGCCAAACCATACAACAAAATATTGCCAACCATACGGTTAGCTACCAGCAACTTGTTCTTCTTTTGACCAGTGTTAAAGAAACATGAAATCTACAGTTTGAATGGATTTGTTTAATAAGTTGATGAATAGTGTCTCAAGGAGTGTGGTTTGGTGGTGTAGGGTCTAGGATCTCATTTTGAGGTTTTGGGTTCGAATACATGGGGTGCGCTTCTTGAAAGAGTCTGGGACAGCAAAGTGTTTTACCTGCGCCGTGACCCAGAATTAGTGGTTTGGTGGCGGAGTTTCCAAAAATGTGAAAAAAAAAAAAGTTGATGAATAGTAGTGGTTAATTATGCCATTTAGTCCTGCCTTTGCCACGCAAGCATGCACTTGATTGTGGGAATTTGTCAGATGTATGAAATTACTAATCATCCCAGAGAAAGACTCTAGCTTATGCTACCTACAATCATTCCATTCCCATAAGTAGGCATAGTTCCTTACCTATCAAATCTCACTTGGGTTAATTTCAACCAACTTTGAAGTATAATTTGTCTGTTTTTATCTTCAATTTGATGTTAGTAAATTCATTATTAGAACTGTTGTCCTTCCAAAATTGAGCTCAGTCCAAAACAGATTAACTCGAGATAAGAACTATGGAAACAAATGACTTACTGCAATGAGCTTTCCAGAATTCTCAGGTCTCTTCCCAACTGTCATAGCTGCAGCAGCTGCGGCCCCTGAAGATATGCCAACCTGATATGAAATCACTCGAGGAATCATTAAAGAGGAGATCAATATAAAACTGAGATTTAAATTTTTTGAGATAGAGAGATTGCTAATTGCTTTGCATTTCAACAGCTTCATTACTGGATATCTGCCAAATTCACAACCAGGGATACGTGAGATGAGCATAAATTACAACGAGCATCTTCATATGGAATTAAACAAATAATTGAAAATGAAAAACATAGCAAGGTATGAATACAAATGAAAGCATGAAGTAGTGAGGGGCACTGTATTGGCAGTAGATACGTGTAAAGGCCTAAAGTCATTTGAAGCAGCTTTATTAATAGATAAGAATAAGCGTACCATGTCTGTGTTTAAGCAAAATGATCTATGTTCATATTTAAGAAGTGTCCTAGTGCATCGACAAACTAGAGACGCAGGCATACATGTTGATCAGCTGGATGTAGTTGTGTTGATGCCCTTCCAAAATCTTCACACAGCGATTTTGAGGGGCATATCCCAAATGCGGAGTGTTACAGGCCAAACGTTGGTGTCACCAAGTTGAGTCTGTGCGGCACTTGTTAACGTTGCGTCTAACAATTCAGCCTAGAATTGACCCTGCAAGGTCGTGCCCATGGTTAGCCATCTATATAATGAGAACATTATTAGGCAACAAGGTAAAGCATACATCGATGAGCACACATCCACAAGGCATAAGATAATGAAACACACATGAGGCGTACTGCATACACATTCAAACATCACATTTGGACAAAGCAATTGGAAACAAAAAGGTAACATGTTTCATTAAGCAAGCCAACTAAGGGAGAGGGAGTACACAGCTTAAGCCCCTAGTATGCCAGTGGCCACGACCATTCTAAGGTGCCCGGGTCACTCTCCCTAAAGAGGTTTTAAAGACATTGCACAAGTGACACTAGGAAACACACATGATGTTTGAGTTGTCACACCACCTAAAATAGAAAATAAAATAAAATAAGAAAAATACAAAAGTGCACCCTAGCACCACACGCAAGCGGCCATGGGCAAGTCATTGGCCCTGGACAAGCTTGGAGTGTAGGTGCGTTACACGGAGCTTCCAGTCCATGGACTAAACTCATGCCTGTGACCATATCTTGATGGCCTTGAAGCGTCATTGTTACTTCAACTTTACGCAAGTCCCAAACCTTAACATCATTGTCTATGCCACCAGTGTTGATCTTATCAGAAGCATCGAGAAACTGACAGTTGAGTTTGGTATTTATCTGGGAATGTTTGGATGGCACCCCTCTGCCGCATATCCAAAATTTTAGCAATTCCATCATCAGAGCCACTAACAACAAGAGGTGGTCCTCTCCGAGAAGGGCAGCAAGAATTCACAAAAGAGTTGTGTTCTGCCATTTTCTTAATCTGTTTTCCAATTTCAACATCCCAAGCCCTCAGAGTTTTGTCTGGGCTGGCGGTATTTATCTGGAAATCATTTTAAAGCCAGAAAATCCAATTCTTGCTCGATCAAAATATGTATTTAAAATGTCATATAGAAAAGTCATCTTGTTTAACTAAATTTTTGATTTGGTATTGTTTGATTCTTGATCAAAGTTTGAAAAACTAATATATACAAACATTTTCAACAAAATTATGTTATGAAATTCTCTCCCTATGTTTCTTTCTTTTACATCTATCTATTATTTTGGGTCTTTTTTAATAACCTTTCTTTATTTTTCATTCTTTTATACGGATTAACATTTATTTGCTTTGCAAATTATTGTTAATGCTGGAAATCTGAGTTGATAGGATATATATTTCATCATAATATTTTATATAAAACGGACATGCAATGTAAGGTGATCTTTTATTTGTTAATATTTAGAGATAAATATCTCACATCAGCATTTTAGTATATGAATATAAACATTAACTTCAAATCTTTAACTAATTGTTGGGTTGAATTAGACATACGAATTCGGAACTCCTCAAAATCAAAGGATCATAATTATATAACCAGAGAGAATACATTGTTCATTACAGGTAGCGTTATTCTTGCAGGAATATAAATAGGTAGTTAGTGCCGGATCTGAGACAACATGCACCTAACATCCTTGCTGGTAGGTCTCTCCTTTGGATTATCCAAAGTGCAAAAGTGAGCAATCTTCAAGATAAGAAGCATTTGGTCCTCATACCCATTTCCGAGTAGCTTTGAATCGATAGCCCGGATAGGATTCTCAGAGGCTAAGATATTTTTCATCCATCTAACCAAATTCATCTCCTCTGTCTGAAAGAAGAATTCATCGGATGGAAGTTTTCCAATCACCAAAACAGCTAGCAACACCCCAAAGCTGTATATATCACACTTGAAAGTAACTTTTTCTGAACAGAGATACTCTGGGGCTATGTATCCCATTGTTCCTGCCTCATCCCTCCAGGTTTCCATATGTGTTTCAGTCATTGCCATTGCAAGACCAATATTAGCAATCTTGGCTGTCATATCATCATCCAGAAACACGTTCCTTGGCGTGATATCTCCATGTATTAAAGTACGGCCATGGTTAAAATGCAGATACTCCAGTCCGGAAGCTATTTCTACTGCAATCCTGTGTCTAACTAGCCAATCTAATTCTCTTCTTCCGTGTGAGACGTCGTTTAGAATGTCCTGTAAACTTCCATTCTTCATGAATTCGTTTACGAATAAATGACAGTCAGGCTTGGCCATATGAGCTAGAAAAGGAAGAATATTCCTGTGCCTAATTTGACTTGCAGTGGTAATCTTACTCCGAATTCGCCTCATTTTCGATTTCAGTAGTTCATCATCTTCTTCAATGAACTTCGGTGGCAGAACGATCTTCTCAATAGCAATCATCTTCCCATTGCTTCCTGGTAGCTCCGCTTTGTAAACTTGTCCCAACGAACCTGATCCTATTTTCTTCAAAAAATCAAGACTCTCTTCATTTTTAAGAAAGCTAAGTTTGCTTCATTGACTAATGAAATTCTTTGCAATCGAGCAGTGACCTCCTTTACTCTAGACATCGCCATGGAATTGGGCTGTTGACTTGTACTGGGTTGACTGGTTGATTCTCCACGCATCAACTCCCTCCGAAAAGTTTCTGTTTGAAACTCATCCAACAAATCTTCAACATCATAAGCCAAGTTCTGAAGTTTGGCAAGCCACATATTAACTGACTGATTTGTCGCCTGCTTCTTCATGGAATCATCTAGCACATCATTAATCTTCACCAACATCTCCTTCCATCCCATCAGATCCGCCTGGATCAGACCTTCGCGTGCATACAGCGGAAGCCAATCTGCAGAAGAAAACTTCTGTAACAGCCTATCAATTGATTCAGAGTGAAAGTTAGGTGTAGTTTCTTTTTGGCTGTAGAAACGAAAGGAATTGTCAAGAGTGAACTTTGGCATCTTTCTCTCTGTTCGTGTTCTGATTCAAAATCTAGAGCATAAACAAGCAACCGGTTCATTTTACATTCCATCGGCTTCGTAGAATCCACGCGGTTTTGTTATTTCTACATTGCTTCAGTGATTTTGGTGCCCCGCTTCTGTACCCTGGCCCTGGGTATCACATTCCGGGGGTTACTGTGAAAAAATAAATAAGCCACTATCGATTGTCCTTTCATTAATAAAATAATTAATAAATCTTTATTGGTATCAGCTACATATTTAATGATTGAAATGCATGTTAAATGGTTGATTATATATTCGAGGCATGTTTTATGCTGCCTCAGCTGATGACAAAATCGTTGTTAGTTGATGAATTGGAACTATCAAAGTTATTGAGATTTGAATCCCACCTTGAGTACCGATAATTACAGATAAAACGACACCACTTTGATTCAAGTTGTAACTCAAATACTGACTCTTATGAACTGAGATTTTGCTACTGGTTTAGTTGTCAACCTGATCTGATTGGAGGATGGGGTTACGGAATAGACACCAGACAGTTTCAGCCTTGGCTACGAGTAGTTGTGGTTTATGTCAATCTTCATAAACCAAGCACTGTGATTTGATCATGATTCTCACTATTTATATGTTAGAAATTATATATAAACAGTGTCGTCGAGACTTGAGAGTATTAGTCAGGCAATTCATTTTAATATCACATTAAAAATAGAAAAGCAAATAAAAAAATTATAAATGAAACCAATGCATCAATGCTGACACAACGTGTCTCAGACGACCATAGTGAAGGGAAGACAAAAAACTGGTTTAGAGGCATGTTGATGAATGTCAATTTCAGATCTCTCCTAGATAAATCTGTTTATCACTACAGCACGAGCCAACAACAGGTTCAGTTGGGTGGAAAACAGACTCGTAGACAGATCCAGTATGTCCCGGGAGCTTATACAAGCAGCGTCGTGAAGTTGTATCCCATATGTAAACCATGCGATCTGAACTACCTGCAGTGACCTTGCAATCCTCTTTCACATACCAAAGGAAGATGTCTCTGTCGTGAGAGCCAGATGCAACCACAGTTCCTGCCGGATTGAACTTCATTGTATATATAGCACTCTGATGATCTGACAGCAACATAATTGGCGATTCCAAACTTGATGTCCTCTTCTTTCCATTTGAAACTGGTGCTTGGGGAGCACTATATGGGACAGTAGACCATTCCATTGGCCTTGGACCAGTTGTTGACAAAGTGTTTTCATTCTCTTAACAACTTCCATCTTTCCCTCTGCTGGTTATTCTGCAGGGAAAAACAAATAAATTCTGTTAGTTCCATTTTTATTGGCAATGTCGGTAACAAAACAAGTTCAATTGAGTTGTAATGAGTCTTGAAAATCTCGAAGCAATTGGACAAGTATTTGGATAAAATCTGATGGAGTTGTCCGAGTAATGTTTACTCTTTTGAATATTCCAGAAGATTTAGAGATCAAATTGGCATGAGGTTAGTTGCATTGGAAATTAGACTCGAAGACGATCGCGTACATATAAAGAACTCATGATTTGGCCAAGAGACGAGAAAGTTACAAGCGTTTTAAGTTGCACCTGAAAACCAGTCCACGACTGCGTTCGTGTTGCGTTCGTGTTGCGTTTGAAGTGCGTTCGAACGTCCATGCGTAAGTAGGTTTTCTTAGACACGTTTTTAAGCCAAAAAAGACTAGGAAACCCTTTTCCTTTGCCCTACCTATATAAACAAACATTGAGCCACATTTCCCATTGGTTGAAACACAAATCATTTGAGCCAAAATCCTTCAAAGCTTTCAACCTTATTTAGTTCCACCATTGAAGACTTTATATGTTTTTGTCTTCTTCATTAATGGTGAGTTTCATTCTTTGTTAAACCTTCAACACAACTTAACCCAAATTCCCTAATCCTTTAGAGTTCTTTAGGAGGAAGTTTGGTACTCGGAGTTCCGGCGTCATTGGTGAGAAAATCTACTCAGAGACTTCAGAGGTTTTGAAGAAAACCGTGGGTCGCAGGCTTGAAGAGTTGCCTTTAGTTCTTGCAGTATTGAGGTACTTGAGTCGGTAGAGTTGCCAATATAGGTATTGACCATCACTGTAAGTTTTTCTCTATATAGTGGATTCAGGTGGTAGCCTATACTCGGAGTGATTTTTTACTCGGAAAAGTTTTCCACTTCGTCACCAAAATTATTGTGTTGAATTTTGTGTGATTGTTTTATTTTGCTGTTTTAATTCTTGTTATTATTTTTATATTTGCAGCATATTTTATTTGATTGTTATTGTGGTTGCCTGTTAGTTTGCCTGTTACAATTCTAGAGTAGCAGTAACATGACTTGTCTTGCTTATTTTTTGTAATTCTGCATAGGGTCAGAACATTGTGTTAACCTCGAATTTTCAACTTCAAT
>SKCR01033412.1:0-286852 GCA_019454045.1 Zanthoxylum bungeanum | reverse complement strand
AATGATTAGGAAATGGATTAGTTAAATGTTTGCCACCTTGATTTAAACCAATTAAATCAAGCCAAAACCACATATTATTACATACTTACAATTACCATAATATCCTCAAATGGTAGAGATAATTATAATTTTACAATTAAGCTCTTGTGTAATTATTAAATTAATCCAATTAGGTCAAAGTAAATAATCAATGTTATCCAATAACACTTGATTATCTTAGTTGATAATTAAAATATCGAATATTATATTTTATCAAAAATAATTGGCTACCCAAGTGCTCAACGAGTACACTTCATATTGAGACTCTCTAAGTTCAGACACGTTCTTCATATAAGCCTAGCTAATATGTACTCAATTCGACCACCTCCGAATTCGCGAAGAACACGAACGACCTTTCTGAACTATATAAGTCGAGGTTATCACATATGTTTAACAATCCCTCCATCGTAGGCTATCCGAGTTATGCTTAGGAAACATAGAATATACCGTCAAGTTTCCGAGACGCACATCTCATGTCGACATGTCCACTATTCTTCATAACTGATGTCATCCACCCTAGGTGATCGACTTTAGCCAAAGATTTAAGAATCGTGACTTTAATCACATGGATACCTAAACCCATTATGGTACACATATGAGCCGATGGATCCTATCTTGCTACGCACTTGATTATTGAGTGCATCGGTCCACACCCAACGAACATCTAGAGGCCAGACCATGAAAGGTTTTTGACATACATGGCATCAAAGTGTGGAGGATCTCACACAATCAATGCTATCCTATAGTCAAAGGATTACATATGCTACTCGACTCGAGGAGATTCCTATTGATGAGGGTGTGTACTTCCAACTATTAGGAATCTTCTGTGAGTCATTTAGTATTCGCTTCAATGAATACCGACATGTCTATATGACTTTCCAAAACTCATGGTACATGGGGTAAACCATTGGAACTCCAATTCCAATATACGACATGTGCCAGTATTATAAGTTATAGGAATTCGACTATATTCCAAAACCAACGACTATGAATATTTACTTTAAGAATAATTTACACCTAGTGTCAAAACTATTCTAAGGTCGATGTCATTCTTAGCATATTTATACACCAGTCTAATACGCATAATGACAATACCATTAATGAGGTATGAAATGAAAAATGTAGTTATTTTAGTAATAAATAATAAAATATAAAAATCGGATTGACACTCCAAGCACCAACTCCATCAAACTCCCACTTGCTTAGTGCCAATCTAGATGGTATCGTAGTCTCATCTCCTCCACATGTTTATCGAATAACTTAGGAGGTAAGGCCTTTGTAAGCGGGTCTGCTAAGTTGTCTTGTCCTTGAACCTTCAAGACCACTATGTCTTTTCGTTCAATAATCTCTCTAATTACGCGGTATTTTCTTTCCACTTGTTTAGTCTTGGAATGCGCCCTCGGCTCCTTAGTCTGCGCGATGGCTCCGTTATTATCACAGTACAATGGGATCGAATCCGCAATACTAGGCACATCGATAAGTTCTGTGATAAAATTTCTAATCCAAACAGTTTCTTTAGCAGCTTTTGAAGCCACTATAAATTCCGCCTCAGTGGTGGAATCAGCTGTTGAGCCTTGCTTGGAACAACGCCAACTAATTGCATCACCGTTAAGGGTAAGTATGTATCATAATGTAGATTTTCTATCATCTGGATCTCCCTGGAAGTTGGAGTCTGTATAACCTTAACTTGTAGCTCATTTTCTCCATATACCAGAAACTTATCCTTGGTGCCTTTAAGATATTTTAGGATATGTTTCAAGGTTGTCCAATGATCATTACCTGGATTAGATTGATATCGGCTGGTCATACTGGCACCGAAACTGATGTCAGGTCTAGTACATAACATAACATACATTATGCTTTAAATACAAGAAGCATATGGCAAATTAGACATCCTAACTCTCTATTCCTCAGTTTGAGGTGCCATTTTCTTCGAAAGATGTATGCCGTATCGGAAAGGTACATTTGCTGCCTTGCAGTTGGTAAAACTATACCTTTCTAACATCTTATCTATGTACGTTGATTGTGACAATCCTATAAGCTTCCTAACTCTATCTCGGTAGAGCCTTATACCTAGTATATATGAAGCTTCACCCATATCTTTCATGGAGAAGTTCTTGCAAAGGTAGGCTTTCACATTTTGCATCATCCCTATATCATTTCCTATGATAAAAATGTCGTCTACATACAATATCAGGAAAACTATCATACTCCCACTAACTTTCTTATAAACACATGGTTCTTCCTCATTTTTTATGAATCCAAATAATCTAATTATCTCATCAAAACGACGATTCCAGCGTCGGGATGCCTGTTTAAATACATAAATAGACTTTTGGAGCTTACAAACCAAGTTTGAAGTCTCACTGGATAAGAAACCATCTGGTTGTTCCATTTAGATATCCTCTTCAAGGAATCCATTTAGGAAAGTGGTTTTCACATCTATTTGCCATATCTCATAGTCGTGATATGCAGCAATGGCTAAAAGAATCCTAATGGATTTTAGCATGGCTACTAGTGAAAAAGTTTCCTCATAGTCAATCCCAGGACGTTGAGTGTAACCTTTTGCTACCAGTCGGGCCTTAAAGGTTTCCACCTTTCCATCGGGCCCTCGCTTCCTTTTATAAACCAATTTACAGCCAATAGGTTTAACTCATTTAGGATGACTTGATTTTCATGCATTGAATCCATTTTGTATTTCATGGCTTCCTGTCATTTTCCCGAATCGATATCTAATATCGCTTCCTTATACGTAGTCGGATCTGTTTCCTCCAAGAGGAGAACATCAAGGCTCACATCAGATGTTAAAAACAGTCTCTCAGGAGGCCTTGATATTCTATTCGACTTACATAGAATCTGTGTTGTAGATCATTCACTAGTTGGATCTCTGGTTCCATCTCGGGTTCCTTACTGTTGGGATCAAACTCATCAAGTTTAATCTCTCTAAAATTCCCACTTTCTCTCAAAAATTACTTTTCAAGAAAAGTTGCAAAGCGAACAATAAATATTTTCGTTGTTCAGAATCATAGAATTGATTTCCTATGGAATTATCAGGATATCCAACGAACCTATATTTATACCCACTGGGTGCTAGTTTATCCCACTGCGCAATTCTAACGTATGCAGGACAACCCTAAATCTTTAAATGTCTAAGACTTGGATTTCTACCGAACCATATCTGATATGTGGTCGTAGAAAGAACTTTTGATGGAACCCTATTAAGTATGTAGGCAGCAGTTAGTAAAGCGTATCCCCAAAGGTAATAAGGAAGATCTGTATAGCTCATCATCGTTCGCACTATATCCAATAAAGTATGATTTCTACGCTCAGACACTCCATTGTGTTGAGGTGTTCCTGGTGGGCTATATTGGGCGAGAATTTCATTCTCCCTTAAATAATTTCTGAATTCTTCACTGATGTATTCATCGCCTCGATCTGATTTAAGGCAATTGATGAATTTACTGTTTGTTTTTCTACTTCATTTCAGAATATTTTGAACTTGTCAAATATTTTCGACTTATGTTTCATCAGATAGACATATCCATATTTAGACTTGTCATCTT
The DNA here is from genome assembly GCA_019454045.1 of Zanthoxylum bungeanum. Classification (NCBI taxonomy): domain Eukaryota; kingdom Viridiplantae; phylum Streptophyta; class Magnoliopsida; order Sapindales; family Rutaceae; genus Zanthoxylum; species Zanthoxylum bungeanum. Next base: position 283,250 of record SKCR01033412.1, on the reverse strand, counting down.
TGAAATTCACAAAGTATGTGGAACCATCATGAGCGACATGATTTAATGGACCACACACATCGTTGTGTATTAGCTCCATTAAATCTCCAGCACGATGTCCAACACCTTGAAATAGGGCATTTGTCATCTTTCCTTGGATACATGACTCACAAATGGATAAGGATCTAAGGTAAGATTTCAATCAAACCATCATTTACCAATTTGGATAGACGTCTAACACTTATGTGGCCAAATCTCATATGCCATAATTCAATATTATTTAATTCAGACTTCCTACTTGTATTTTTCTCTATATTAAAGACATCTCTATATGTTTTCAAAACATAGTGACCGTTTGATAAAGAACATTCACATTTTAATAAATTTTCTTTATCATATAAACATAAAATTTCATCCTTAATGTTTATTTTATATCCATATTTATCTAATATTGGCAGCGATATTATTTGTCTGATAAGTGAGGGAACAAAATAACAGTCATGCAAATATAATTTACATCCATTTGGGAGATCTAAAACAATTGTTCCTATGGCCTTGACATCCAATGTCTCGTCATTGCTAACTCTAAGATGGATCTCCCCATCATTCAGCCTTTTTTTAATCCTCATTTCCTGTAAGGAATTGCAAATATGAGTAGGACTGCCAGTGTCTAACACCCATCCACTATTTGTATCTAAGGCTAATGAGATGTCAATAATTGGAAAAATACAAAGCGTACCTAAGGGTCCTGCTTTTCCTTTAAGCTCTGGAATGGCATTCTTCCACTGTCTAGACTTTTTGCATTGTAGACATTGATCACGAGCTACTTTCGATTTTTCGCCTTTGCGCTTATTGGAGTTCTTCTTTGATATATTCTTCTTCCTCATCTTTATTTTCTTTGACTTCCCAGAAGTCTTAGAAGATCCAGCTCCACCATGAAGATATAGTGTGGGGTTGTCTTTCTTCAAATCTTGCTCTGCCGTGCATAGCATGTTATGAAGTTCTTCGTATGTGGCTTGCATCGAATGCATATGGAAATTTAATACAAAGTCGGCATAAGAACCAGACAAAGAAGACATAATCAAATTACGGCCCAGCCGTTCATCAAACACAATGCCCTTTCGTTCTAGATATCGAATTTAGTCTATCATGTTCAAAACATGAGTGCTGATAGCTCATCTCTCATTGAGTTCAGCACGAAATAATTCATTAGACCTTCGATAAAGTTACATCTCTTGATTTGCCTCGAACAACTCCTTGAATGTTCGCATGATGCTCAAGCATCTGATACTTCAATGTACTGTCTCAACAAATCTGGAACCATTGATCCCAAGATGTAGGATTTCACCTTCAGGTTTATCATTCCATCTATCAAAAGTTTCTCGCTCTTCTGGAGTGGAGTCAAGATCGATATCAACATGCAGTGGATTGATCGTGACATAAGTCAACTTTTCATACTCCAAGACAAGGCACATGTTCATTTCCCATTCGAAATAGCTCTCGGCACCTTTTAGCTTATTGGAATCCAAAAGTTTCATCAATGGATTAGTGGCAGCCATATACAAGACAATATTTTTGAGTAGTAGCAGAACAAATTTCATTTCAAAAGTGATAACACTAATTGATTATGGAATTTTAAATCTATTAGCGTCCTCCCACTACTTTACGTAATTCTGTATTCTCCCTTAATGGAAAAATAAAAATTTGACTATTAAAATTTCATAGCGGGAAGTGGATCTCATGAAATTACTTCAGCCTCACACTAATGACGATATTGGCCTTTATAAACTCATTAGGTAGACCTCCAAGGTCAATCACTTCATGTGACTCCTGGTTTGGTCCTGAACCGTTTCTTATCCTCTCACTAATGACGATATTGGATTAAGACATGTTCTAGGTGTATACTTGTCAATGCGCACTAATGAGCTTCGTACGTACACCCTCACACTAATGACGATATTGGGCGACTACGTTAACTCATCACGTTACATCTAATGTTTTACCGGAGCGACCTAAATTTCGAGCACTTATACCCTCACACTAATGACGATATTGGATATAAGTAGTAAAAGCTCATTCATCTCTGTATTGACAAGACAGACCATCCAATAATGCTCCAATATTATTAATACTATTACTTAAAAGTAATCACCTAATCACGGGAGATTTATGACAATCAAGTCATTAACTTAATTAGGTCAAAGTTTTAATTTAAAACATGCAATACATATCTGATATGTCTTATGCATAATTAAATTAAAATTACTATGGCATAGATTCAAAACATGTGTTGTGTGGTTAAGCTTTTGCTACTGATACCATTTTGTTGGGGCAGTTGTGAAACCCCTAGAGTCGGATCGGTGCCCCGCGCAGCGGAAATGGGTCTAACCCATTGATATCAAGTATGAGTGTAATTTTAAATTATTTGATGAAATACTATATTCCATTACAAGTGTATAGGAAAAAATCGGGACTGAATCGGAGTCGGGAAGCTCCAAAATGAGAGAAAACAAAATCGGTACGCACGAGCACACGTACGCGCATGAACAGTGCATGCGCGCATTGTGCGCGTGAACAGTTCGCGCGTGCACTCTTCACAGCCATCATTTTTTTTATTGTTTTCATTGTTGGCTTTGTTTAGAAAGCTTCATCTCTCTGGAAAATTTCCAGAAAGCTAAAGCATTTAGGGTATATTACCCTAATAGTTTTCAGTCTTCCCCAAACACTTCAAAAATATCCAAAATTAATTTTTAATTCAAAACCATATAGCACATGTTATAGAATAAAAATCAAGTTTTCAAAATATCAAATATTTTTATAAAAACATAAATTTATTCTAAATAGACACTTGCGTAAATTTTGAATCAAATACAAAAACCAAATTAGAATCCCAATAAGAAATGTCTCGTGAACAATTCTAGGTCACCCAAAGGTGGTCAAGTGATTCTAGAATGTTATCCATAGCTCTAAGCTTAATCTAGAGTTCCAAACTCTAATTAATTGTTTCATGTCCAACATGAACATCTTTGACTTAATTACAAGCATGTTGTGTTTATACTTCTAAAGTATCCTAACACAATTGATTAGCTTTATTCAACATTAATCTATGTGATCATGCATCTAATACACAAATGAACATAGCTTAAGAGAAGATCAAACGTTACCTAGTAAGCTTGATGCAAGATCAAATCTACTTCTCATTTGTTGAAATTGTTGGAGAACCTCCAAGGTGTGCAAGCTTGACTTCAAGATCCAACTTTGATTTCCAATGCTAGCAAGCTTCACTTAAAGATCTAATCTTGATTTCTCCTAAATGAAATGTTTAAGAGACCTCATAAGCTTCTCTAAACATTTCTCTAACTTAGGCTAATCTCTCAAGAATTACTTGTCTATAGCTTACTCAAGCTTTTGCTTATGATTATACTTGTTCTTGTACTTGTAATTAAAATCTTCCTTAAGCTTGTTATTTATAGCAAAACTTAGACAATTTTTAATAAAAGTTGTAATCAACTTTTAAGTGGGCTTAATCCAATTTGTCCAAATATGTATAATTAGGTGTGACTAATCTCCATTGTCTCTTACTTTGATTTAATCCAATTAAATCAAGCCAAAGATTAAGAAATGGATTAGTTAAATATTTTCCACTTTGATTTAATCCAATTAAATCAAGCCAAAACCACATATTATTACATACTTACAATTACCATAATATCCTCAAATGGTAAAGATAATTATGATTTTACAATTAAGCCCTTGTGTAATTATTGAATTAATCCAATTAAGTCAAAGTAAATAATCAATCTTATCCAATAACACTTGATTATCTTAGTTGATAATTATAATGTCGAATATTATCTTTTATAAAAAATAATCGGCTACCCAAGTGCTCAACGAGTACACTTCATATTGAGACTCTCTAAGTTCAGACACGTTCGTCATATAAGCCTAGCTAATATGTACGCAATTTGGCCACCTTCGAATTCGCGAAGAACAAGAACGACCTTTCTGAACTATACAAGTCAAGGTCATCACATATGTTTAACAATCCCTCTGTCGTAGGCTATCCGAGTTGTGCTTAGGAAACGTAGAATACACTGTCAAGTTTCCGAGACGCACATCTCATGTCGACATGTCCACGATTCTTTATAATTGATGCAATCCACCCTAGGTGATCGACTTTGGCCAAAGTCTTTAAGAATCGTGACTTACTCACATGGATACCTAAACCCCTTATGGTACACATATGGGCCGACATATCTTATCTTGCTTCGCACTTGATTACTGAGTGCATCGGTCCAGACCCAACGAATATCTAGAGGCCAGACCATGAAAGATTTCTGACATACATGGCATCAAATTATGGAGGATCTCACACAAAATCAATGCTATCCTATAGTCAAAAGATTACATATGTTACTCGACTCGAGTAGATTCCTATTGACGGTGGTGTGTACTTCCAACTATTAGGAATCACCTATGAGTCATTCAGTATTCGCTTCAACGAATACCCATATATCTATACGAGTTTCCAAAACTCATGGTACATCGGGTTAAACCATTGGAACTTCAGTTCCAATATATGACATGTGCTAGTCTTATAGGTTATAGGAATTCGACCGTATTCCAAAACCAATGACTGTGAATATTTACTTTAAGAATAGTTTACACCTAGTGTCAAGACTATTCTAAGGTCGATGTCATTCTTAGCATATCTATACATCAATCTAATACGCATAATGACAATACCATTATAAGATATAAATGAAAAGAGTAGTTATTTTATTAATAAATAATAAAATATACAAATCGGATTGGCACTCCAAGCACGAACTCCATCACATGTCTCTTCTCGCAGTTGCTTGGTTGTTTCTGTTTCTCCCTCCACAGGACCCGAAGGATCTTTGAGGTATTTAGCCAACTGTAGTGTTGTCAGGTAGAACAACATTTTGCTATGTCATTGTTTAAAGTTTGCTCCACTAAACTTTTATGATTTTTCTCCATGAGCGACCGGTATTGTGATATTTCTGATAGCCATGTGTAACTGGGAAAACCAACAGTAATCAATAGGTCTACAAAAGATAAATTACACAACGATAAAATGTATGATCTTGTTTAAGTGATTTACTAAGAATTAACTCGTTGTTATATTGGACAGTAGTACCAAATAACACAAGTCCTTGAATTTACGACTAAGGTTTCTTATGATAAATGAATAAAGGAATATTGCTAGAGGAGGAGGGGGGTCCGGAGTAACCACTTAAATCTCTGCCCACTTAGGCTCTTATCGCCTTGTTGACAGAATATCCTTTAAACACTTTCTCAATAGAATATCTTAGACATTCAAACTTAGTATTACACTTCAATTCACAATACAATAATAAATATGTGTAAATTTGTATGTGTATATTTATAAGTCAATCAAGCTTGGATGAAATTACTTGTGTAAAGTTACAATTTTAATTCTCAGCCAAGTATGCAACACACAATTAATTTTCAACTCTATCACTATGTGTATGCTTGTGATAATTGAACATTTTAATATTAACTTAAACATATACTATCAAGTCTATAATAATACAATATATGATTTTACTAAGTTAACATTATTGCATATATGCCATGGTAATATAATCTAATTATATGTTATTATTTTTGAATCTAAAATAATTCCATAATTAATTTCAATAGTGTCACATTTGTTAATTCGTTCGAACGAAACTTTCTAGTGAGGTCGTGTTCGTGTAGCGTTTGTAAACGCGTTCGAACGAAGTTGTCCAGAGAGTTTATATTCGTGTTGCATTCGTAAACGCGTTCAAACATTCTTTAGTAGAAGACTGGCGTTTGAGTTACGTTTGAATAAGCGTTCGAAGGAAACTGCGAAAACCAGAATTTTTGCCTACGCGTTCATTGGGTGTTCGAACGTCCATGCGTATTTCTCATGCACATAATACATTTTTCAGAAAATTGACATTTAAAACATGTAAAATTTCATCTAACAACACTTAAAATATAATAAGTTCTTAAGATTGTTGGTTAATATGTGTCATTAAACAAATTGAACATGCTACATTCAACCAATTATACACTAACATGTCAAAATTGAACATAAACCATAAAACTTAGAAAAAACCTGAAAACTTGAATCCAAGTCGAGTTGCCTCTGTCCTTAAGAACTTATTAGCCCCGTCTCGGTGCTTTATGAATATCTTGTGGCTAATGTTCTCCCAGGATTACATGAATGCTTCTTGTAGAAAGGGCACTCATTTCACCAGAACTTGAACAAGGGAAAATGGAGGAAACTCTCTCTAGACTTGACTCTCTAATTAATGATGGAACATATGATTTTCTGGATGGATCAATGAATCCAAAAACCTTTCTTTATATAGGCATGGAAGAGTGCCGTTGAGGTCACCATTTGGCTTAGGTTTTATCCATCCTAAGTGTTATATCATTTCCTAAGGTCTAAAAAGGTTTAGAGATGCATCATTCCAAGTTTTGAGGACATGTCCCTATATTTTTATACATTTCCCATAAGACACTACTTAAGGGACATGATCCTCCTACACTCATACTATATATATATTTAGAGAATTTACAATAAAATATAAATATAAAAATTTTAAACACTAACCCAACATCTTTTAATCTCTCGTAGGCATTTCTCGAGTTGGTGTCTATTGGCAAGATGTTTTTGGTGGTGTCATTCTAGGTCAGTTTTATGCATTCTCTTGTTTATGTGGTGAAAATTACTGTTTAATACAAATCAAGGAACATGTGATTAGTTAGTGCCTTAAAATTTGATAAAAATTAAAGTTCAAATCTTAAAAAAAAAAAAAAACTAATATATAATGCGGTTTTTATATATTTTTTAATCATGAGTTTTATTTTAAAAAATCGCATTCCAAGAGGTATGATTTGATAACAAATAATCTAAAATTTGATTATCAAATCATGAGATCAAGTTTAGAGAGTGTACATTTCTTATAAGGGCCTGTAACAGTCAGAGATTTTAACTAATTTACTTAAGATCGGATCGAATAGTTTGAAAGTGAAATTACTAAACGTAACTTAAGACGGCTGCTAGTATGATATGTACACAATATTTAAAGTTCTTATTGGGATGCTTAATCAAACGGTGATGCATTTATTTCATTATATGTAGACAGATTTCCAAGTCCAAGCTCATCATCAATTAGATTAAATGAAGAGAGAAAGGAGATGAAACTTGGTATATGCATCTTGTGTTTTGCTCTTGCTCAACGTTCTTTATACAAGTCTTCCCCGTATGAATGACAAGTATGCAACCTGTTTGATTGATGAAAAATCAAGCAATTGAAAAGAAATTGCTTGAAATCTAAAATTGCAAATTGTTTCTTGACATAATTTGCCACTATAAGATTCTTCTTCATCTGCTTCAAGATTCCATCAATATTTTTTATTATTATTTTTTTTTGAAAATGAAATTGATTCATAAAAGAAGATTACACGATATTAATAGAGGGAAAAAATTCCTTACTCCTATGGCCTGAAGAAGCAGATTTAGTTAACTTGTTAACAATCTCATTTTTTTTTTGAAATCGTTGGAAATCCCACCATCAAATTATATTTTTCGGGCTTAAGCAGAACAGTTAAAATCCCCGATTCTTATAAAAAACGCACTTCCTGGATTCGAACCCAAAACCCCAATGTAAGATTTTGAACCCTACTATAGAGGTAATTTTGAATTCTTTAGCTCATTGAACCCATTTTAAATAATCCCTTTGTTGAATAATAAAAAATTAAAATTTCTAAGTATTTTAGATCAAATTTCTCATTAACTAACTGATTCGCGCTGATTTTTCAATATATTTCTAGGTAAATATATTTTCAATATATTTTTCAAAGAATCTAAGTTCTTTTATTTTTTCTCTCTCCATAAGAGAATAATAACTTAATTAATAATGTTTCTTTCGATTCTAATATCCTAAATGAGTGAGGTAGATATATAGTTGTTTCATCTAACTTATTTTAAATAATTTATGTTTGTTTCTAATCCACAAATAAGATGTTGCCACATTCTATTTCATCTGAAAAGGCATAATTGAATCTTAGATATAAACAGCAAAAGAGATATTGCCAAGCACAAGCAAAGAATAGTAAATAGAATGACAAGAATGGAAGTTTTGGCAACGGGACCAAAGCATATGCATAATAATATATGAATCAAAATTGATAATGCATTTGGTGGGTCAAAGTTCTTTATAATTAAGAAGAAGATTAGGGAGTAAATAATGATGTCATTTTATAATTTATTCATCAAATTATAAAAAAAAAAAAAAGGATGTGTTGCTTTTCATAGTTGGAATCTCCTCCACATTTTTGCAAAAATATGTCTTCATATATGAACCACAAATATTCAATTTTTGAGTAAAACTTATTAAAGAATTTCATAATGTTTTTACAAAAGAATTTAGAGAAACCTTTTTGTAATTACAAAAATCAGAAGTGATTGTAAGGTTTTGGGGTTAGCGCGGAAGCATTCATGTGACTGAAATTTATAATTTTCTTTCAAAACTACTTTAAGGATCGTGATTATGCCGTTGTTGATATAAACAATATACTATTAAATTAATCTGTATTAATTTTAACATGCATGTAATATTTTATTTATCAACATAAATAATATTTACTAATAGTAAAACATACCTTGATGGGTTTGTTACCTTTTGTTGAGCTTTTTGAATATCCTCATTGATTTTCCCCTTGCAATAGTGCACCAAGCGTTACACCTTTAGTTGACACATTAGCACTCTTCTACGAACAAATCGTTCACACTTTTGAGAACAAAGAAAATCTTTTTTTTTTCTAAGATGTTGAAGTCTTTAGGAACACATTGGAACCATTCCACGAGAGAAATCAAAACGCAACTTTTTGTGTTTTAATTGTATCTCAATACAATAAGATCAATCCAATATTTCTCCAAATCAAATTTGATGTCTTAAAGATTCTTTCCGAAGTAAATCAGGATACTTAATCAAATTAGGAATCCTAATTAAATAAAGACTTCCCTATTTAATCTTAATTAGGACTCTAATGAATTTGGGTGCTAGATAAAATATTATTTTGGCATAATAATTAATTAACTATTAATTGATAAATTTAACTTGCTTAATTTTATTTAACAATTAATTAAAATTATATTTAATTATTTAATATAAATATCAAATATTTATTTAAACAATTAAATCTAATTTTATATTTCGAATTTATTAATCAAATTAATATTTCTGAAATATCTCGAATATCATAATCTAATTAGGAAATACCAAAATAATCATTCATTAACTTTTAATAAACATCCTCAAATTTGTAACATAGACGATAACTATATTGTGCAACCGTCCGAGGTTCATTATCGAGTGCAGTAGAATAATATTAACTCTGTAATATTTCATCTCTATGATATTCCACTGATAATGGGTAATCGCCTAGTAGCAAGTCATGACCCATAATCGATGAATGAAGTGAGAAAACATATGAATCTGTTAGAATACACTTCGAGCATGTCATCTCATTCCTTCCGATATTTATGTTTCTTATCGAGTCTGAGATCATGGTAAAGTCAAATCCTTATACTCGATATATCTTTAAATTTTATCTTGTGGATTTGATATCTCTAAGATATTGACTGCTTTGGCCAAAGACTTATATCCACAACTTTGAGTTTCATTGAAACATCTTTTATTATCAAAGCTACTGGATCCCATCTTGAAGCATACGTGACTTCATACGTCAATCGTTCAAGGCCATCTATCATTTATTCTAAGGACGTGGATAGTCGAATGAGGATATACCAGTGACGAGTTGTATTTATATCACTATTTTTCACTCATCTAACCTAATAATTTGTATAGTTTCTCGGGTTTTGTGAACGTTTTGATGTGTTTTGTGTTATTTTACAGATAAATAAAGTTGGGAAAGCATTGGAAGTAATTTGGGGCCAAAATAGAGAAAGATTGGCAAAAAGGGTAATTCGGTAATTTGGCCTCGTCGCGACGCCAAGACCTTCAGCGTCGCGATGCCTAAAATGCGCCGGCCATGCTAACGTGCGCCGAGGGACACATGTCAGAATATGAGAAATTGGACTTGCTAACGTGCGCCGACCTTGCTAACGTGCACCGTGCCACGTGTCATCATCACAGAAGATCTGCTAAAATGCGCCGGCTGCCACATGTCGAAATCTCATTGGACCAAAGCAAGCGCGTGCCACGTGTCAATCTCTCATTGGACCGAATATTGGACAAATCACATGTTGCCACGTGTCGACCTCTAATTTGACCGATCCTAAGCGCGTGACACGTGTCAACGTTTTATTGGACCGAAAGATCAGCCAATCACCGTGTGCCACGTGTCGTCTTCTCATTGCACCACCTTTACCGCGTGCCACGTGTTGAAATCCTATTGGGCCGACGAAATACGTGTCAATAGTCAACAAGTCAAGCCGCGTGGACCAAGTCAACAGAGCCTCGCGACGCAAGAAGGAAGTTGGCGTCGCGACGCCAGATGCCGAATTTGCCTATAAATTGAGGCCTTCACCACTTCATTTGGTGTGCTTTCCTTGGGAGTTTTTCCCTGTTTTTTGAGGATTGCATCTAGTTTTATATATATAAATAATATTTTTATTTATGTATTTTAATTTTCAGTAATAATAGTAGTTCTTCTTCTTCTTCTATTTTATTTTATGTTTTGTAGTTAAATTTCCGTTGGGGTAAAAGGTGAAACATTTAATATAATTATCTAGGTAAATCTCACTTAACTATAATTTATAAATTATAATTTAACCAGATTAATTAATGTCAGACTTTATTACCGCCTATATGGTCGGGTTAAATATAAATTACTTTACTGCCTATATGGCTGGTCTTTATGTGACAGATAATTACCGCCTATATGGCTGATGTAGTTGGACTAAATGGATTACCGCCTATATGGCTGGTTTTAAATGTTTAACATTATTAATTCCTGAGAAAGTAGAATATAAAATAATTTATATATTATAATAAGTGAGATTCCTAGATAAGAAATATTAAATGTGGATCCTCTAACCCCGGCATTTTATTTTATTCTAGGGAAGTGATGAAACACAATATCCACACTTAATAATTGATTTTCTTTTTATGGGTAGTTCTTTAGTTTGTTTATTGAGTCTTAAGCTTAATGCTTCTTGTTGTCTGATCACCAATAAGATTGATGTGGTAAACTTAAAATGAACTAGACATAGAGATTTTAGGTTTCAGCCTTAGATTCAATAACCCACGATCTTCCTTAAGGATAGATAACCCTTTAATAGATTTCCTTACAGGATAGACATATACCTGTCGGGCGGGGGTAGCCATAATTGGAACTTGGTCTTAATGAATCCAGGTAATTTGGTTGACATAGACATATGGTTCAATTGGGTTATACTGGGTATTTGCGTCTGACCATCGACAGAGGCTTTTGCATATTTTCGTGTTCCAGGTTAGCAAATTGATTTATTAAACATAGATAAGAGAATCAATTCATCTTTATAATAATATTGTGTGGAGTCACGACCCTAGATCCTTGAGTCTTTTCTTTTTTTTTCCTTAGTATTTTCTTTTGAGTCTGTTTTTTTATTTTATTTTGCAAATCCACATTCAACCAACCAAAAGCAATCAATTCCCTTCTCCATATAATTAGTTATCTGTAAATAAATAATTTCAATAATTAATAACAACAGTAGGAATTAAGTCATCGTGAGATCGATATTTTTACACTACTTGAACGATACATGCGTTTGCGTTATACGTGTGTGTTTACGCCGGTCAAGTTTTTGGCGCCGTTGCCGGGGACTTATTTTTCTTGAGTTATTAATTTTGAAGCTATCTAATTTACTTGTATCTAATTTTCTGTTATCTGTAATTTTTATTTCCTTCTTTTATTTTTCAAGTGATTGAAAAATGGAACATTATTGGGAGATTGAAAGATTTCGAGCTTTACAAGAAGATACACCCCAAATCTGGGAGCAACAGTCCGGTTTTCTGAGGCATGTTGTCCAGCCCAACAATTATCACTGGATGCCAGAACCAAGCAATACCACATTTGCTCAACAAGACGCAATGGGGAGATGGTAACCACCCGAGAGATTATTGCAAGTACAACTACAATCCAGGGTGGCAAAGCTATCAAAATCCTTCATGGTACGAAGAACCATCACATTTTCCATTTTATCCACCATCCTACAATGATCTTCATCAACAATCAGAACAATCAGAAGAAGATCAGATGATTGACATGCTCAAAGATGTGTTCAAGAAACGAGATGAAAAGTTGGATACAATGCTTGAAACATTCCAGAATCAACTCGAAAGTATTCAGAGTTAAACAGAATCCATACAGAGAATAACAGATCAGATCAGACAATTAACAGAAAACCAGAACTTCATACCTCAATAAGCATTTTTAGATGACACTGATGAAGCCTTCGAGTACCCAGAGATCCACAATGACACCTTAATAGAGGAGGAGGCTGAGCAGTATCAACAACCAGAGGTATCAGTTCAGGAGCCCGAACCGGCAAAGTCTCGATTTGATTTTTATTATTCTGACTCTGACGATGATGAAACTGAGCTGTTTGTACCAACTGCACCAACAAATGAGGATGGAATTCTGTATCCTCAAAATGAAGATCTTGGGGATTCCATTGCACAAATGTTTGAATAAGATCTACCTGAGCCAATCATTTCACCCAAATCAGAGGTTGAAGACCTAAAATCTGACATTTCTTTACATCCTCAGGTTGATAATTTTGCAGCATGCATTTCACAGATGACGGATGAAGAGCTGAATGAAGAAATTTTCAAATACATCTGTGAAGAAAAGGTGGAGCAAGAAGCAGAGAAAATGGAGGAGCAAATGTCTGACCAAATTGAAAATCCAGAGCATTCAGGAGAAACATCACTGTTTTGGGGAGTACAATTTAGAGAAATCACCCAAAAGCTTGACAGAATGGAACTTCCATTCCAAGTCAAGCACCATACGAGACCTCCTGATTTTCTTTCTTTCTTTTCAGGAACCACTGGAGCAATAAGGAGCAAAAAGGTAGCACAAGCACTAAATGGGACAAAAAATTTTCTGCTATTTTACCGTTGGAAGAGACCCTTCAAAAGCAACGCTCATGAGATTGTCTTTAATCGGACATCCAAAACGACGCTAAAACCTCCTTGACAGATAGATTTCAGTCACGTCTGGCTGAAGACGAAAAATTTAGCGCTAGCAGGGAGGCAACACCATGTAATTATTGTACATTTTCATATTTGTTGTTGTTGTATTGTATACATGTTGTAGAATTTTTAATTTTGTGTGTTATTTTTGTAGGGAAAAGCACAAACGGAGCATTTTAAGACAGAAGGAATGGTGTTTGGCAATCACAAAAATGAGAATCAATTTATTAGCGATGGCTGAGTAAAGAATAAAATATTGAGACGCATCCTAATGGATTTATATACTAAGCAAGTGGCTGTATTGCGTACACAATTCCGTTGCCTTAATTAATTGCTTTGATTTGCTTTTCTGTTGTAATTATCTTATTTTAGTATAGACAGGATCCAGACTTTTTGACCTTTCACGATTTCTTTGTTTTTGCTAGCTAACAAACGCCTCCTTGGAAATACTAGTGCTATATTTACTCACCCTTTTCAAGTACTATAAATTCAGCTTGTCATTGCACTTTGGAAGGCATCCTGATTTGAGAAAAATACATAAAAAATGGAAGCCACTTCAAGAAGACGAGTTGAAAACATCTGTGTGTTTTGTGGTAGTAGTGTTGGTGTTGTGTTAAGCCACAATACGTAGAAGCAGCACAGGAATTGGGTCGAGTCTTAGCTGCAAGGAATATGCACTTAATATATGCGGAGGCAATCTTGGACTAATGAGGATCGTTTCAAAGGCTGTACATGAGGGAGGCAGTCACGTTTTGGGAATCATCCCAAAACCCTTGGCAGAGGAAAATCTTATTGGATCATCAACGGAGAGGAACTGATATGTACCAGATATGTCTGAACGACTGGTAGAAATGATTAACCGTGCTGATGCTTTTATCGCTTTGCCAGGTGGCTTGGGCACATTGGAGGAAATTTTTATAGTTCTATCTTGGGCGAACCTGAACATACACCAGAAACCGCTTGGAACTATTTAACGTTGATGGATTTTATGATTTTCTTTGTGTGTTTCTTGATGATGCTCGGAGAAATGGGTTCGTGTCAAAACCTATGAAAGAAACTCATCTTCACTGCCAGAACTGCTCCAGATCTAATAGACCAAACTCTTAGCCTATGACCACAAGTTGACCTTATCCTTTCAAAGATAAATTGGTCTGAGGACGATCGTGGTAAGAGGCGTCAGATTAATCTGGATCTTAACCTTTAATTTCGTGTAGAATTTCAGCTAACCAGGTACTATCTAATAAACTATTCTTCTACTGTTTAAGACATTGGGGACAATGTCTCATTTAGGTTTGGGGGAGGGAATTAGTTGATTAGTATCTTCTTTTTAGTTGTGTGTTGTTTTTATTTTTAGTTCAAAATTTTTCAAAAAATTGAAAAATTTTCAAAAATTACAAAAAATATTTTGTGTTTTTTTATTTTTTTTTTAATTTGACTAAAAGGGTGAAATTGGTGAGAGATAGCTGAGTAAGGAGTTTCCACTCTGAGACGTATCTCAAGCCTATTTTCGAAATAAGTTAATTTTTGTTTATTCCTTTTAAATTATTTAATTTGTGAATTATCCTTAACACTGACTAAAATGAATATTCTTATGCTCAGTTGGCAGATATTATCAACATGCATAGAAACATACGAACATGAGCTAAAATTGAAAAGTTTGTAATATTCGGTGCTCTAGTTTAATTGGAGGAAGCATCTCAAAAAGCAATGGAGTAAAAAAAAAAAAAAAACGTCTGAGATCCGAGTTATTAAGTATGTAAGGGTGTTTTAACACCTAGTGCCCTAAAGCCAACTGGTTTGGGAGTCACTGGCCCAAAACTCGTTACATGGATCAAATATGCTGCAAAAATATATATATCTGAAGTTTGAGTAATTAAGTCCGTAGGGGTGTCTAAACACCTGGTGCCCTAAAGCCAACTGGTTTGGGAGCCACCGGTCCAAAGCTCGTTACATAGATGGAAGATATTGTATATAAATAAAAAATAGAAAAAAAAAATCAAAGAAAAAATCGAGAAAATCAGAAAATTATTCCATTGCTACAACAAATATGTGAAATCTGATAGAACTTTAGGACAAAAATATTACTCTCTTATCAACTGCACTTATGACTGTTGTGGGGAAAAAATGAGTTGTTTAATATTTTGTTGGCTGTGTATATGGAGAATGATAAATATAATCGGAGAATTTACTTATTCAGTAATTTAGAATGAAAGAAACACTCGTAACTTGGAGTAGAAATTTCACCTGATTAGTCACTAACTTCTTTAATTCTCTTTTCGCTTGTCTTTTTGCTTTTTGTGTGCATTAGTTTTACTTTCTTTTTACTGTTGTAAAATGTGTTGTGGGTATCAAGCTGCGTAAACCCTCACGAGACTACAACTCGTCCATTAGGGACACCTAGGGGTTTAAAGGCTTGTTGCATACGCTAAATGAACCGCGATCCCTACGAAAGTGGCTTAGTTAATTTTATTATGTTATTTAATGTTTTGCTCGAGGACTAGCAAAATGTTAGGTTTGGGGGTGTGATTAGTAAATATTTATATCACTATTTTCCACTCATCTAACCTAATAATTTGTATAGTTTCTCGGTTTTTGTGAACGTTTTGATGTGTTTTGTGTTATTTTGCAAATAAATAAAGTTGGGAAAGCATTGGAAGCAATTTGGGGGCCAAAATAGAGAAAAATTGAAAAAAGGGTTTTTGGCAAAAGGGTAATTCGGTAATTTGGCCGCGTCGCGACGCCAAGACCTTCAGCGTCGCGACGCCTAAAGTGCACCGGCCATGCTAACGTGCGCCGAGGGACACGTGTCAGAATCTGAGAAATTGGACTTGCTAACGTGCGCCGACCTTGCTAACGTGCGCCATGCCACGTGTCATCATCACAGAAGATCTGCTAAAATGCGCCGGCTGCTGCCACATGTCAAATCTCATTGGACCAAAGCAAGCGCGTGCCACGTGTCAATCTCTCATTGGACCGAATATTGGACAAATCACATGTTTGCCACTTGTCGACTTCTCATTTGACCGATCTTAAGCGCGTGCCACGTGTCAACGTTTTATTGGACCGAAAGATCAGCCAATCACCGTGTGCCACGTGTTGTCTTCTCATTGCACCACCTTTACCGCATGCCACGTGTCGAAATCCTATTGGGCCGATGAAATACGCGTCAATAGTCAACAAGTCAAGCCGCGTGGACCAAGTCAACAGAGCCAAGCGTCGCGACGCAAGAAGGAAGTTGGCGTCGCGACGCCAGATGGCGAATTGCCTATAAATTGAGGCCTTCACCACTTCATTTGGTGTGCTTTTCCTTGGGAATTTTTCCATGTTTTTAGAGGATTGCATCTATTTTTGTATATATAAATAATATTTTAATTATGTATTTTAATTTTCAGTAATAATAGTAGTAGTTCTTCTTCTTCTTCTTCTTCTTCTTCTTTTTTTTCTTTTAATGTTTTGGAGGTAAATTTCCGCTGGGGTAAAGGTGAACATTTAATATAATTATCTAGGTAAATCTCACTTAACTATAATTTATAAATTATAATTTAACCGGATTAATTAATGTCAGACTTTATTACCGCCTATATGGTCGGGTTAAATATAAATTACTTTACTGCTCCTATATGGCTGGTCTTTATGTGACAGATAATTACCGCCTATATGGCTGATGTAGTTGGACTAAATGGATTACCGCCTATATGGCTGTGTTTTAAATGTTTAACATTATTAATTCCTGAGAAAGTGAATATAAAATAATTATATATTATAATAAGTGAGATTCCTAGATAAGAAATATTAAATGTGGATCCTCTAACCCCGGCATTTTATTTTATTATAGGGAAGTGATGAAACACAATATCCACACTTAATAATTGATTTTCTTTTTATGGGTAGTTCTTTAGTTTGTTTATTGAGTCTTAAGCTTAATGCTTCTTGTTGTCTGATCACCAATAATTGATGTGGTAAACTTAAAATGAACTAGACATAGGGATTTTAGGTTTCAGCCTTAGATTCAATAACCCACGATCTTCCTTAAGGATAGATAACCCTTTAATAGATTTCCTTACAGGATAGACATATACCTGTCGGGCGGGGGTAGCCATAATTGGAACTTGGTCTTAATGAATCCAGGTAATTTGGTTGACATAGACATATGGTTCAATTGGGTTATACTGGGTATTTGCGTCTGACCATCGACAGAGGCTTTTGCATATTTCGTGTTCCAGGGTTAGCAAATTGATTTATTAACACATAGATAAGATAATTAATTCATCTTTATAATAATAATGTGTGGAGTCACGACCCTAGATCCTTGAGTTTTTTTATTTTATTTTGCAAATCCACATTCAACCAACCAAAAGCAACCAATTCCCTTCTCCCTATAATTAGATACCTGTAAATAAATAATTTCAATAATTAATAACAACAGTAGGAATTAAGTCCTCGTGGGATCGATATTTTTATACTACTTGAACGATACGTGCGCTTGCGTTATACGTGTGTGTTTACGCCGGTCAACCAGTAAACCAAGAGTACGTATCGCACACTCATCATATGATCTTCAGGTCAGAGGATATGGCTACACTAATGTATTATTACGAGATCAATGACCTTAGTAATTTTCCATGTGATCTTACGCTTTTATGATCGTGTTCGATAATTTATTATTCTAATGAAACATCTATTGTTTGTGTCCTTATGATATGAGACTCACCATTCATTCTATTAACATCATATGTCAATCTAGGCGACACACAACAATATTGGTCAAGTGATATATTATTGTCCTGTATAACAATCACATTTTACCAAGAACTTAATTATATATATATATATATAACTATCGTTGACTCTCACAATCGCAAACATCTTTTGGATTAACAATATTCATATGACATAATGTCTCAGGACATACACATAAATATGGATGTAATCATATGTATTAAACAAATGCCTTTTATTAATAAATAATAAACTATATTACAAACATTATGCTTTAAACCATTACATCCATAACTGGTTTTAGGGCATACACTCTAACAACCATTGCATCCATTTTGTTCTTGCGCTTGATTAAAAAAATTTAAGAAAAATAAATATTTAAAATCAAATTGACATATTGGTTTTTGATTATTTCCCAACCAAGGTTAGGAGAAAATCCCAAATTTGATAAGGTATTAAAATTATGTATATGATTAGGATTAGATATAATTTTTCGTTCTTAATGAAAAAATTAGATGTGATTCAGAATTAAAAAATCTTCGGAATCTCGAAGCATTCTATCCGAAATTCTGAACGGAACGATAAACAATTAAATCAAGATGATATAATTACCATCTCGCTCGTTGTATTTAGAAGAGAATAGAGACTCAGCATAATTGGATCATTCAAGTGGCTTATACTTATTACTTAACACAATAGGGGAGTTATGATACTTTCTCGTGAATAAAAAATAAATTTTGGGATGAGTTTTCATCTTAAATTTTGATTTTGTATCTTAAAATTTTTAAATTCTGAACAATTTAATTTAAAATTCGAGATGTTTTTTGTTGTGTTTCAAAAAATCAATATAAAATTTTGAAGTCATTTTTTTAGTCTCAAATCCATAATTAGAATTGAATTGAAATTGATCTAGGCTCATCCCGACCAATTACGATCTTCAATTTTATCTTTATTTTTTTCGGTCGTATATATATTTAAAAAAAAAAATCACGCGCTTTTTATACAAACTAATATAAATATTAAATACCCTCCTCCTCCTCTGTACTGCAAAAACAGTGTCGTTTTTTCTTATTCTTTTACAAAATTCTAAAAAGAGCTCAGCTTCTTTACTCTTTTACAGGTTAGTTTATTTTCCAATTTGAATAAACTCTTTAACTTAATCTATTCATTATATTTATTTTTCTTACAATTAATTTTCATTTTTGAATCTGTTCATCCACAGCTCGCCTTTTCGCATTTTACTGGTTGGTTTCGTTTCAAATTCTCTCTCTCTTCTTAACTCTTTTTTTTTTTTTTTTTTTTTTTTAGAACATTGTTTCTTTGTTTGGTTCTCGAGAAAGCGAAGGACAGGAAAAGAAAAGAAAATAAGAAAGTGAATTCTTCGTTTTCTGATTATTTTTTTTCCTTAAAAACCAGCTGATGATGCGTTTATGAATTTTAGTATCTGTTTATATTTTGTTTACTTAACACGCTGTTTGGTTCCTGAGAATGTGAAGGAAAATGAATCAAAATAAAGTGAGTTCTACATTCTAGCTTCCATAGTTACTATGCATGATTTTTAAAAAATACAGTCGCTTTCAATTTCAGCTGGTTAGCCATTTATCCTCTGATTATATCAGTCTTAACAAAACGTACTTGCGCTTTTAATTATATGAATAAAAAATATATAATTTTCCGGTTAGATGTAAGATGTTGTTTGGTCAAAACTGAGGTTGATTGGCTGCGATGCGATATCTTTGTCTTATAATGATTTGTTTCTGTATTTGTATGTACTCATATTTTGATTGTTATTTATCTGTGTTAACGTTTTAGTGAATGTATGTTAATGTTAAATGGTTGCCTGCGAGGCAAAATTTAAAATTGTTCTATCAGGGTAATTTGTGTGTCTGCTTGGTAGAGAGCTGAGAGAGAGTTTTTCCATAATGTAGAAATCTCATTACACCTGGGACAACAAGTAGTTAATCGGTTAGTTTGCCTCGCCATGACAAACAAACATAGCTTGAAGTGATTGTTTTGTCAAGTGCATATTGAGATACGTGGAGCCTGGATGTTCATTCTTTAATATGATTCAGATTTGAAAGGTGTTGATTATTAGGCAACCTGCTAGCAAGAGCGAACTGAGAGATCTAGTAAAATCCATGACAGATTATGATAAATTTTTGTAGTGGAGTATGTTTTGGGGCTTCTTATCTTATATGGGATACGGACATCGGCATTATGATTTGTCACTGAATAAAGGACCATCCCTTTTATGAGTCCTGATATTCCCATCTTGTTCATGGGGTGTTGTAATCCTTTGAAGAGATAATGCTGTAGGTCTCTGTCTTCTATGCGAACTTTGTGTTTTCAGCTGGGTTTGCGTTGCAGGACACGAGTCCAGCTCACCTACATAGTATAGGTTTTCTTTAGTTTCTGCTCTATTTTGCTGCATTATTGTTATATCATAAAATTTCTATTTTTCATAATCTACGTACTAGGGAAAGAGTTTGAAAAAGGATTTAAAGGTTTCCAGTGGTGTTTTAGTGACTTCGTATGCATGTATGATTTCTATTATTTTCTTTTCTGTTTGTTCACTGCTTTTTTGTTATGTATTCTGTTTTGTTTTTGTTTTTTTTAAATTTTTTTTTGATATCATGCTTCAGTTTCTTGTAAATTATTTATCCTTTAATGGTTTTTTTTAAACCTTCCTACAGATTAGTAAAAATGCCGGAGATTCTGTTGGGTTCACATACTATAAGATCCCATGGACTTAAAGTTCTAAGGTTTCACATGCATGACTGGCTGATTCTCATGCTTCTTGGTGTAATAGAGATCATTTTGAATGTGATAGAACCATTTCACCGCTTTGTTGGAGAGGATATGATGGCAGATTTAAAATACCCTATGAAGGACAATACAGTTCCCTTTTGGGCTGTTCCTGTATGTTTCGGCTCTGAGAAATATGGATAGATTCCTTCATTCCAAAAGTTCATGACATTCACTGGTTTGACAACCCTAAAAAATCATGATGTTTTCATTTGTTTGTTACAGTTGCTTGCAATACTGCTACCTGTTGTTGTCATCCATGTCTATTATTTCATCAGAAAGGATGTCTATGATCTGCACCATGCCATACTTGGTATACCTTTTTGTTTTAATATTTTTACAAGTCGCTCACCTGTTATTTGATTATGTTGTCTATTGTGATTAGACTTATTGGATTGTGATGCACACATTCAGGCCTTCTATTTTCGGTGCTTATTACTGGTGTTATAACTGATGCAATTAAAGATGCTGTTGGTCGTCCTCGCCCAGACTTCTTTTGGCGGTGTTTTCCTGATGGTCAAGGGGTGGGTTCCTTCAATTCTTCAAATTCGCTGATTTTTGTTTGAGATTGTGGAATCCGAATTCGTATAAGCATGTTTTTCAGCTTTATCAGTTCTAGCTATGTCAACATATAACTATTGCATGTCATAATCAGGTGTTCAATAATGTCACAAGGAATGTCATGTGTACTGGAGATAAGCTTGTTATTAAGGAAGGGCACAAAAGTTTCCCAAGTGGGCATACTTCATGTAAGAAATCCCATTAATTTGTTTGATAGTTTATATTACTTCTTTGTTTACTCATTTCCGATAGTGTTTATGTTCTGGGAGACTGTTTGATTATAAGACCTCTATTTGCTTATTCTGACCGGCTATATATCTTTTCTCTGTTTCTGATATATGTGATTGTGATGGTCTGTTTTCTTTTTATATCACCAATAGTCTCTCAGATGCTAAGAACACCCCATATTAATAAAAAATGCTGTATTATTTTTATGAAATATAGAAATATCCCTATAAATATTGCTGTAAACTATTCCGTGTGAACATGCACATTTAACTTTTGGGAAGGGATTTGCTCTCTCTTTATTGTTTATCCAGTTGCAGCTATTAATCTTCAGTTTCTTATAACAGCAAGAGAAACGACTTACAGGAATTCTGGTTGTAAATATGCAGGGTCTTTTGCTGGTCTTGGTTTTCTTGCATTGTACTTGGCTGGAAAAATCAGGGTATTCGATCGCAGGGGCCATGTTGCAAAGCTCTGTATTGTTTTTCTTCCGTTAATTTTTGCTGCTCTGGTAGGAGTTTCTCGAGTTGATGACTATTGGCATCATTGGCAGGATGTCTTTGGTGGAGCCCTCATAGGTCCATTCTCTTACCACTTTCTGTTGTTTTTCAGTCACTGCTAATTGTATAATTCAAGGCCTCTACCTCTACCTAGTGGCCGGGAAGGCGGGAATATGTCTAGCCTGCTGGCTGCTTCTCACACTGAATTATTTGCTTGTTTTTTTACTATTTTATTTCAGGGACAATAGTTTCTTTCATTTGTTACTTGCAATTCTTTCCACCTCCATATGATACAGATGGTATATTCCTAACCCTTCCTCAACTTTATTGACTTTTTGTTTCTAATCAGTCCAGTATTGTGTTTTATCCACATTGTGTATGTGCCTCCATAAATAGACAAGTAGTCTGAAGGAAGATACTAACTTTCTACACAGTAAAGCGTGTAATTTTTTTTTGCTTTTCATTTAGCAGCATATAAGCCGACCTCACCTAGTAGGAAAAGACTTTGTTTGGTTTTGTTTGTTTGCTTATGAGCCCGATACCCCTTGCAGCTTCATTAATAATTAATGACTGGTGCCTATGCCGTCTCCAGCCTTATCTTCCTTTTTTGTTCTCGGCATTTGGATTTTCATGAAATAGTATGGAATTCAGACCAAAACTTCTAATTAAATTAATTAGTTATGAAGAATATAGAGTTTTAGGATTGGATATTGAACCTAAAAAATGGTATTATTGATATTTTGCCATTCCACCATTGCTAAAAATCACTCGGGAGATTTCTTTCTGGTGGGGTTTACTTGCATATTCTTACAATGCTTGGCTTATCACAATTTATATGTTATAATAGCAGTTTGTCTCATTATCATGCATTGACTGTTTAATCTTATCGTGCATTACTAGTTTGAACCCCTATTTAAGATTAAGACTTACCAATGCCTTTGAATTGGACATGCAGGTTGGGGACCCCATGCATATTTTCAGATGTTGGCAGACTCTCGGAACGCCCTTCAATCTAACAACTCCAACTGTCTCAGTGTACAGCCATCAGATCTCGAGAATGTGTATGTTGAATCTCAACGTCAAATTGAAACATCAAGATCGAATACTCTTGACAGCAGTCCCATGCTCGATGAAATGGAAAGCCAAAGGAGATATTGACATCATCTGCTGACTGTAAAGAAGAATAGAGAATTAGGAGATGTCTAAAATCCAAGATAAGTGGAATACACGCCTTTACATTAGCATATGTGTGATCTAGATTTTGCATGACCAAAGTTTGAACAATGCATTTCATAGGGTAAACATCTTTTTTCATTTTTTAATAGCTGCAAAAATCTTATAAAAATCATGCTTCTTTGGCGGGATAAGGGGTGGTTCAAGCCTTGATACTGTGAGATTTGTTTGGTATGGTGATAAGCCCCACTCAAACGCCTATTGTTTGTTAAGGTAGGTTATCCTTTATAAGTACATTCCGAACATCTTTATTAAAGAAATTGAGATATCTCAATATATAGGAACCAATATCTCATCTGCTGTGAACATTCACACATTTTTGATTGGAAGGCCTTGACATCGATGACACGCACGAGAAAATTTACAACACAACGGAGATATCACGTCATTCATGTAATAATTCAATAATTTATTGTCACGTGTGTTAAAATATTAAGAAATAACTAAAAAAATGGATATTAAATTATACATGTCATTTATTAATTTGTTGGTGATGTCACATTATCCATGTCTCCGTTGCACAAAAAATTACTCACACACACAATCACCTCCAAATTTATTTACCAAAATTAACTTGTTTATTCAAAAACTTGCCTAGTCGAAAATGAAAAAATGACATAATTGCTTATTCCTATTATTCCAAAGCAATGCTCTTTAACTATAGGTATAAACAACCCTCCATTAAAACACCAACATTTTCAGCACCATTTCTTTTTATAAATAAACTCTCTCATTTCTCCTCTTCACATTGCTCTCTTTCTCTCTCTCCCCCCTCTCTTTTTTCCCACATAGCAGCTATAATACAAATGGAGATTCCTCCTTTAGCATATTGTGAAAGCTTGATCTCAAGGGACGTGACTTGGTGGTGCAGGGCTCATGATCTTACATTGAGCTCCTGTGCTCGAATTTAGAGAATGAGTTTCTTATAAGAGCCTGGGACAGCCGAGAGTTTTACCTACTCCGCTTAAGTCCGGAAGAAGTGATTTGACGGTGGTGTTTCCAACGATTTCAAAAAAAAAAAATATTGTGATAGCTTGAAGAGATACCAGAGCAGGTTCTGTAGAAGGAACCCAAGAGCAGAATCTGAAAATCGTTTCATCCATCAATTTTTGGAAAAATTTTGTTAGATAATGAATGAAAGTCTTGAATTCACTCTATATTATATTTACAATGGTAGGGGCCTTTATATAGGCTACATAGAAAACCAAAATAGGAAAAAACTAATACTAATAATAATTATGGAAACATAATAAAATCATAAAACCTATGGATTCTGGGAATCATATCTTGGAGATTGATTACATAATAAAGATATAATAATTCCTTAAGAATAATTCCATAATAATATTTCCTTAACACCCCCCTCAAACTCAAGCTGGTAACGAAGGAACAAACTTGAGGTTGCATCTTGAAATCAGAAAGCGGAGTTATGAAACTGGAAATCTTGAAACTTGGAGGCCGGAAATTTTGAGATAATTGATGAGCTTTAACCTACGAAGCCCGAAGGTGGGAGCTGAACCCCAAAAGGATGCCGAAGCCGGAGAGCTTTAACCTACGAAACCCGAAGGGGGGGGGGCGAAGTCCAAAAGGATGTCGAAGCCAGAAAGGGAGCGAAATCTCGAAAGAGAGCCGAAGCCGAAGAGGGAGCGAAATCCCAAAAGAGAGCCGGAGCCCGAGAGTGCGGAAGCCAGAGAGGGAGCGAAATCCTGAAAGAGAGCCGAAGCCGGAGAGGAAGCGAAATCCCGAAAGAGAGCCGAAGCCCGAGAGTGCCGAAGCCAGAGAGGGAGGTCATAAGCCCACTCGAACGCCTATTGTTAGTTAAGGTAGGTAATCCTTTATAATTACGTTCCGAACATCTTTATTAAAGGAATTGAGATGTCACAATATATTTCTAAGGAACCAATATCTCCTTTGCTGTAAACATTCACGCATTTTTTGATTGGAAGGCCTTGTACTGATGACACGCACGAGAAAATCTACAACACAACGGATGTATCACGTTATTCATGTAAGAATCCAATAATTTATTGTCATGTTTGTTAAAATATTAAAAAATAACTAAAAAGATGGATATTAAATCATATATGTTACTTATTAATTTGTTGGTGATGTCACATCACTAATGTCTCCATGCACAAAAAATTACTCACACACACAATCACCTCCAAATTTATTTACCAAAATTAACTTGTTTATTCAAAAACTTGCCTGGTCGAAAATGAAAAAATGACATAATTGCTTATTCCTATTATTCCAAAGCAATGCTATTTAACTATAGGTATAAACAACCCTCCATTAAAACACCAACATTTTCAGCACCATTTCTTCTTTATAGATAAACTCTCTCATTTCTCCTCTTCACATTGCTCTCTGTCTCTCTATCTCTCTCTCCCCTCTCTTTTTTCCCACATAGAAGCTATAATACAAATGGAGATTCCTCCTTTAGCATATTGTGATAGCTTGGTCCCAATGGGCGTATCAGGCTAAGCCTTGCCTGAGCCTAAGCCCGACCGGGCCTAATTTTTATTTTTTCCGGGCTCGGGCCGGGCTTTGATCCCTACTCTCAATGTAAGTGAGTTGTAAATGTAAGTATTCCAACCTCATAGGGCTCATGCACATTCATATAGATACATTAGAATCATGTGCAAAATATTTTTAAATCTTCAAATCCTGAGTTTTTGCATTGAGACCGGCATACCGGTGACCCTGCTCTATCTTTGGCAATTTTGCATGCTCTCTGGAACCGAGCTACTATATACCGGTCAGTCTGGAGCTTGCATAGCTACTGGAACCAGATGGATCATACCGGTCTCCATACCGGTTAGCTAACCGACATACGAGTCAGTAATCCAGTTGATGCGATTTAATCTTCAACGATCATATAACCGTTTAAATTACAGGACCGACATATCGACCCTTGTAGGCCGACATACCGGTCTCATGACAGAGAGTTATGACAGTTTTCACCTTCACTATAAATTGAGCCTTAATTCATTTTTGCATAGTTCTTACACATTTTAACATTTTTTTAAAAAGCAAAAATATTGAGAATAACTTAAACTTTCTTGATCAAACACTCTCTTAACTATTAAAGCTCACTATATAAATCTTTTTATCTTTTAGAGATTTGATTTACTTGGGTTAGAAACTCACACACTTAAATCTTCTTATCTTTTGTGAGTGCCCAAGGTGTATTGTAATCTTCTTTATTAAACAATTGTGATTGAGAAATCTCTTAATGAGTGAGTATACTCAAAAGGGTAATTTGTGTAAAAGTTAAAGAGTGACCATAAATGACAAAACATTTGGTGTTGTAAAAGATTTGAGGCGAACTTAGGAAAACTCTTGGTTTGGGGTGAACCATGAAAAGCTCTTGGTTTGTGAGTGAGTTATGGAAAACTCTCGATGTAATGTGTGCAATCACATTTACATAGTGGAAAACTTCAAGCGTGGTTTGGGGGAGTGGACGTAGGCAAAGAGTTGGCCGAACCACTATAAATCCGGTGTCAATTTCTCTATCCCTACTTCTTTAATTTATTGCAAGTTTCATATTATACTTTCCATATTGCATTATTGCTTAGAAACTTACTTTTGAGAATTAATTGTTGAATTCATTTATTGTAGAAATTAAACACTAAGCTTAATTGGTAAACTACTAACTAAGTGGCTTAAAATTGAAAAGATTTTTAATTCCGTAATATTTGGCCAATACCTAATTCACCCATCTCTTGGGTATAGTACTTGTTATTTGTTTGCTTGTAGGCAATTTCAAATGGGACAAGAAGGAACACACAATTTTAGCGCGATGAAATTTTAGCGGGATGGGGTGAGATTTAATGGGACGAAACGAGATTTAACAGGATGCGAGACGAGACGATTTTTTATCTTGAAAAATAATGATAAAGGATTTGTATAATTTGTTGTCCCAATTATATAAACAGAACATGATGATTGATAAATCTCGACCCGTCCCTTCGTGTTGCCAATCCTATATTTATATGTTTTGTTTTACTAATTAATGTTGTTTTGAAAACGGGATTAGAAGGAACCCAAAAAATGTGTCCAAATTTCCTCGTGCTGAAATTTTAACGGGATGCAAAACGAGATGATATTTGATCTTGAAAAATATAACGATATGGGATCGAGATAATTTTTTTTCTCAATTATATAAATAAAACGGGATGATGGACAAATCCCGACCCATCCCCTTGTGTTGCCAATCCTAGCTGTAACTGTTGTGAAATCATGGGCATTTAAAATATGAGGAAAAATAAATGAATATATAACCCATTTGAGGGTTAGTTATCTCCATCGTTTAGATTTAATTGGTACTTGGGCATGATAGTCATTTAGTCATGTTCATATTTCCAGTTTAAGATTGTTGTAGGTGATTAAGTAAAGAGTTCGTTTCATTGTATAATAGTTAAAATAGACAAAAGTTTAAGTTGTTTTTAATTTTTTTAATTTAATTTCTTAGAGAAGTTTAATAAAGAAGAATTTCTTATAAATCTCAAAACCGTTAAGAGATATTCTAATTTAGTCCAAATATAAGTGATTTTTCCCATTTAATTCATGTAAAAAGATATAAATATATTCAAATAATTTTAAAATTTTCAGGAAAAAAGATAATTTCCCTTTTTTAATTTAAGATAACAAATTAACAAAGACTTTTTTTTTTTTTTTGTTAAGATTGAAGAGGAGATGCAAAAGAGTCACTGGCGTTAGCGAATTTATTTATTTATTGTTTTTAATTGTTGTTTGTTGTTGTTATATCACACGTGTCTGTTTTGCCAATTAAAAGAAAAGTTCATGAATTCATTATCTCTGTGGTTAAATGAAGTTACAGTCCTAAATTCTTTTATCATATAAATTTTTCTCAAAAGTTATTTATTTGCTCTTTATTTAATCTTGGTTAATTAGTTTTATTAAATCTCTCTCCTAACCAATTGTTTAGTTATAGTTAAATAGGTTGAGTTTTAAAATTAATAGGAAAAATAATAAATTTATGTGGATACAATATCCGATTTTTAGTCACTATATTACTTGAGCGATACATACACATCGTGTGGTAGTAAAATCGTGATCAAGATTTTGGCGCCATTGCCAGGACTTATTTTATTTTTCTTGTTTGATATTAGGACAAACACTCTACTTGCTTAGCTAAACATCCATTTCTTTTTCTTTCTTATCTTTCTTTTTGTTTTCTTTGATTTCAGGAATCTTGAATGACCAACAACCTGAACCACTGGGCGTAGCAGCTTGACCAATAGTAGCACTTGTAAGTAGGCTTTCTTCCGTCTATGGATTTGTCTATACTTTTGCTTCTATCTCTCCCTATACGTCGATTTTTATCTCGTTGTCTTCCTTGATTTTAAGTGACGAGGGCTTGTGTCTGATCTATACCCACGTCTTTTCTTCTAGCCTCCTCATTTGATATGGTTTTTTTTACCATAGGCATGGTAAGTTTGCCTCTTGGAGCCAAATTGCCGAGAGTAACCACCAATGTCTCCCAGCTATCAGGAAGAGAACCGAGTAGTAGGAGAGCTTGCACTTCATCTCCCAGTTGCATGTCTACTGCAAACAACTGGTTCACCAGTCTCTGGTCACCGGTGTGCTCTACTATTGAAGTTTCACTCCTTAACTTCAAGTTCACCAAACGCCTCATTATTAAGGCTTTATTCCGAGTTGTCTTGGCTTGGTACATGTCTTCCTGCTTCATCCACATTTCGTAAGCATATATATCATGTGCTACGTGGTGGAAGACATTGTGGCTAATCCACTCCCTAATCTGATGGAGAGTTCTGTTGTTGAGTTTATTCCAGTCACTCTCTTTGACAGATTCTGGTCTCACTCCCTTCACATCGATCATATCAAATAAATATTTGCAGTCGAAATAATTTATCATTTGAGGCCTTCAGAGGGAGTAATTGGTTGTTGTCAGCTCGATCATTGCACTAGAAGATGAATCTTCCATTCCATTTTAAGTTTAAAGTTTAAAATGAAAATAAGATAAAATCGGGGCTGATTATCACAAATTGTAGGTCATTGTTACGTCTGGAACGGTCAAAAATGGTGAATTTGACTATTTATTGGTCTAAATCTGATACAGAGACCGATTTATAAATTTCTAAAATTTCTATGGCTAAAATATAAATTTCAAAGACTTCATGGAGCTCAATGAAATTTACCAGGTACGCTGATGTGTCTCACATGCTGCTGCTGATGTGGTAGAGTGGGACCAAAATTCTGACGTGGCTAACACATGTCAGTTGATGTGGCTGACATGTGGGCGGATGACGTGGCTGCTGACTGGACTTGAAATGTTGACGTGTCTGTTAACGTGGCGACACGTGGCAGATGACGTTGCTACTGATTGGACGCTAATGTGTCTATGATGTGTCACTGATGTGGTCATCCTCAACCTTCAACTGACGTGTGATGGTGTGTGCGCTCATTGGGGCGCGTGGTGTGTAACTTTAATTTTTACTTAAATTTAATTGTTGATCTCCAACAGCAGAGAAGTTGTTGTTTTTATCCTTTTTGTACCATAAAAAGAATATTTTTTGTTTTCATAAAATGATGGTATTATGGTCAAGCTAAAGTTTTCAATATCATCATTGAGGTCGGGTTCCTCCATTAAATCTCTCTGGGCCCTTGAATCTTTATCATCAATTTTTAACTAAATACAATACCTATTTTATCCATGTTCGGTATTTGAATCTTCATCAGGGTGAAAAATACCATCAACAGTTTTCATTAAATTATATTATCATTATGTTCAAAGTATGTATGTGATGAGGAAAGTCTCTTGCTGATTGATTGAATTATTGAAACATCTTACTGTTGCAATTGACTGATTGTAGATTGTATTTAAACAAGTAGAATTTAGTTTGACAAGTTGGGTGGATTATTGTTGAAACTGTTCAAAACAGGTTTAAATTGCATTATGTCAATGAAGATGGATTCAGAATTCTGATTTGTCAATTAGGACTTGTTAATAATCAATTTCAAGAAGTGATTATTTGGACTTTATCTGTCAATAAAGTTGTACGGGCCAAATTTGTGCCCAAGGGTAAAATCGACATTTTACCCCAGGGCCAACCACCAAGTCCGAAGCCCATTAGTGAGTCCGGCCCGAAAGCAAAATATCAAACCAAGAGGCCTCATGGGCCCAAGCCCATTATCATCAAGAGAACCAACGGACACCAGTTACTAGATCAAGAGAAAAACTAAACTCATAAACATAATCATAAAGTCGTCAGTTACCAGACATAAACCATCCATTAAGTCGCCAGTTACAATGACTCCAACGGGCAGAAGAGAGACCCCACATCAAGGGGCCTATAAAAGAGAAGAGCTAAGGCATAAAAGAGGATCGAAGATCACACAGTATTACCCACTGTCATCAGAGAAATCATAATACCCTGCCCTCACGGTGACAAAACAGATATTGAGGTATCCTAAGACCTTAATCTTTTCACTTTCGACCTATTCATACTTTGCTGACTTGAGCGTTGGAGTGCCTACGGCTTCCACCACACCGGTGGGCAGTAACCTACTCGTTCATTCTACTAATATTTTTGCAGGTTCTCTTGTGCCCCTCAATTCATTCTCGATTGTGGACCTTGACCAAAATCAGCGTCCACAATTTGGCGCCCACCGTGGGGCTACCGAGCGGAATTTGTAAAAAATTATATTTATCTGATTCGTATACTATAAGCAGCTGGAAATGGCCTCGAGCAATAAACAAGACTAGGATCCCGTGATGGCACAACTAACTATGCTCCAAGAACGATTCCAATCCCTAGAAGAGGAGAATTTGACGATGCAAAATTCCAACGAAAGCCTACAGAAAAAGCAGAGCTGGAGAGATTTCTGACACCCCATTCGTGGAGTCAATCGTAGCAGTTGAATTGCCTCGAAAATTCAATCCCCCGAAATGAAGCTATATGATGGATCTTCCGACCCAAACGACCATGTAATACACTACAAGTACAAGATGATGTCAACCGGCTTGTCCCCAAGCCAGTGGGAAGCTGGAATGTGTAGATGCTTTGGAGAAACATTGGCGGGGCCAGCCCTTTCTTGGTTTATTAATCTGCCTTACAGGTCAATCGAGTCCTACCAGCAGCTGGCTGACAAGTTCGTGCAACACTTTGTAAGTTCTTGCAAATTAGAGAAGACTTCTGACGATCTCAATTCCATCCAGCAGAGAAGAAGAGAGTCACTACGGGGCTACGTGGCTCGGTTCAACAGGGAGAGGATTACTATTCCAGATCTCTATCAGCCTACTACGGTAGAGGCCTTCAGAAACGGACTGCTATACGACAGTGGACTCTATAAAAAATTGACGAAGTTCCGATACTACACCATGGACAGGTTATGGCACGGGCCTAAGTAGAAATAAGATGGGAAGAAGACAAAAGAAATAAAAGAATGGAAGATGTTACGAATACACGAGTAGATAGAAGGCCTGCTGCTCCCAGACGACCTGATGTGAATATCCACTCTCACAAGGAAATGATGATCCAACCAAGAGGAGAGCGAAGTCCTTTCTACAAAGATATTGACAGACGACCAAAGCAGTACAAAAATCGAGAGGAGATGCCAGCAAGAAAACCCAGACTCCCGGACTACAACTTTACAATTTCCCCTAGGGAATTGGTGTCTGTACTTAAGAAGATGGGGAATGAAGTGAAGTGGCCTCCACGTTTCAGGGACAGTTCAACCAAAAAGGACATTAGGAAGTGGTGTGAATTCCACCGAGATTATGGTCATACGACAGCAGAATGTGTAGCTTTGAGATTGGAGGTTTTGGAACTATTAAACAAAGGGTTCCTGAGGGATTTGCTCACTGAAAAGAGGAAAGCAACCTTGGCGCGAAGGGACGAGAGAGATGGTCAAGGTGAAATTCCAACCCACCACCTCCAATTAATAACACAGTCAATGTTATTTCAGGAGGATCAGGAATCAGTGGAACATCATACTCGGCAGCTAAACGACATTCGAGCGCTCTGGCTAATAGTGTCCCACACACCACAATGTCTGTAGAAAAATGTTCACCAATCTGACGATAGAGTTTCTAGACGATGGGAATTCGCACATTTTAAATCCTCATCACGACGCTTTAGTCATCTGCTTGCAGGTGGCAAACTTTATGATCAAACGAGTGTTGGTCGACACTGGCTCCTCAGCTAATATCATTTTCGCTGCAGCCCTCGCGGATATAGGAGCCGAGTTGGACAAGATAAACAGGTGGACGACGGTACTGGTTGGGTTTAGTGGGGAGCAAAAATTCACGATGAGGGAAATATCACTCCCAGTATACGTAGTAGGAGTCAACAAAATGACCATGTTTTTGGTCTTGGATAGCCCATCGGCCTACAATCTAATCATGGGCAGACCTTGGATTCACGACATGAGGGAGGTCTCATCCACCTACCATTAAGTTATAAAATTCCCGATCTAGTGGGGGGTTCAAAAAATTAAAGGTGATAGATTTTCATCGAGAAGCTGCTATTAGACGACTTTGAAGGAAAAAGCTGAGTCAGCATAGCAATTACAGGTTGGGCCTCCTGGTCCGGAGCCGACACTACCAAAGCTAGAGGAGCTCGACGAGGTCCAGATTCATCCTCGATTTACAGATCACAAGGCATTGATTGGAGCTGACCTAGATTCCAAACTAAGAGCAGACTTGATTGAATTCCTGAAGAAGCGACACTACAGTTTTGCGTGGTCTCACAAAGATATGACTGGAATCGACCCAGAGTTCATTACTCACGAGTTGCATTTGGATCCGGATCACACCCTGGTTAAGCAAAAAAGGAGGAAGTTCTCTCCTGAAAGGAACCAAATCATTGATGAGGAGGTTCAGAAATTATTGCAGAATGGGGCGGTTAGGGAGGTGCAGTTTCCAGAGTGGCTTGCGAATGTTGTCGTTGTGAAGAAAAGAATGGAAAGTGGAGAGTCTGCGTCGACTTTACGGATCTGAATAAAGCTTGCCTAAAGGATTCGTTCCCTCTACCACATATAGATTCAATGGTCGACGCTACGGCTGGACATGAGCTATTAAGCTTTATGGATGCGTACTCAGGCTACAACCAAATCCTCATGCATCCTAACGATCAAGAGAAGACATCTTTCGTCACTAACCGAGGAATTTACTGCTATAAGATTATGCCATTCGGCTTAAAGAATGCGGGAACAACATACAAACGACTGGTTAATAAGATGTTCGCCAGTCAAATTGGGAAGACAATGGAGGTTTACATAGACGATATGCTGGTGAAGTCTATTAGATTAGAGCAGCACCTCATTCATCTAGAGGAAGCCTTTGACATCATTGACAGGTATGGAATGAAGTTGAATCTTACTAAGTGTGCGTTTGGTGTTGCCTTAGGGAAATTCTTGGGGTACGTGGTCACTCGACGAGGGATAGAAGCAAATCCAGACCAGATTAAGTCAATTCTCGACATCCCCTCACCTTCCAGCCCGAAGGACGTCATGCGACTAGCAGGGAGGATTGCCGCATTGAACAGATTCATTTCTAAATCCACAGATAAGAGCTTTCTGTTCTTTTCAGCTTTAAAAAAGGTGAACAGCTTCGAGTGGACTCCCGCTTGTGAAGAGGCGCTGAACAGACTCAAACAATATCTTACCACACCTCCTTTGTTGTCAAAGCCACTCGACAATGAGAGGCTCTATCTCTACTTAGGAGTCTCAGAGCACGCGGTTAGTGCAGTCTTAATAAGAGAAGAGGCGAAAATCCAACTACCAGTCCACTACGTAAGTAAAGCATTATTGGGAGCAGAATCACGCTACCCGTTAATGGAGAAGTTAGTGTTCACTCTAATTACAGCCGCAAGAAGCTGAGACCCTACTTCCTAGGACACCCGATCACGGTATACACGATGTATCCTTTAAGAAGCGTACTCCATAAACCAGAACTGTCAGGGAGATTGATGAAGTGGGCAATTGAACTTGGAGAACATGATATATCATACTTGCCAAGGACCGCCATCAAATCTCAAGCTTTGGCGGACTTTGTGGCCGACTTCACTCCCAGCCTACTTGCTGCGGCTGAAAACGAAGTCTACTCCGTTCAATTGACAATCCATCGGAAATTATCAGTCGACGGATCCAGTAACAAAAAAGGCTGCGGTCTTGGAATCATGATCACTACTCCGGAAGGCGACATTCTGTAACAAGCAATCAAGTGCGGTTTTAGAGTTACCAACAACGAGGCAGAGTACAAAGCGCTGATTACTGGGTTATCCTTAGCAAAAGAACTGGGAGCCAGGAAGATAGAAGTGAAATCCGATTCTCAGTTGATTGTTAACCAGATCTAGGGGTCATATCATGCACGAGGTCAATAAATGGCTTCCTACTTACAAAAGGTAAACGATTTGCGGTCGACGTTCGAAGAATTCTCAGTAACTCAAGTCCTAAGAAGTGAAAATTCCCAAGCAGATGCAATGGCTACCCTCGGATCGATAATGAAGGGGGACAAACCGCGAACAATACCAGTAGTATATCTGAACTGGCCAGCAATTTGGAAGGAAGAAACAATTATTGCAGCGGTTGATTCAGTCGACACCTGGATGACAGTTATAGTCAAGTATTTGCAGGAAGGCGTGCTCCCAGAAGACATAACGCAAGCCAGAAAAATCCAGAGACAGTCTGTAAAGTTCGCTTTATTCGACGGTCAGCTGCTAAGAAGGTCAATCTCAGGACTTTACTTAAAGTGTCTCACACTCGACGAATCACAAAATGTGTTGACGGAGTTGCACGAGGGGGAGTGTGGGAACCACTCTAGAGGCAGGAGTTTGGCTCTTCGAGCCCATTCGACAGGATATTATTGACCGACAATGAAGACCGACTCAATTGAATTCGCTAAAAAGTGTGACAAGTGTCAAAGGTTTGCTCCAATTCCATATCTCCCACCACCAAAAAAACTCAATCCTGTTTTGTCCCCATGGCCATTCATGAAATGGGGAATAGACATAGTAGGAAAACTCCCAGCCGCGCCAGGCCAGCGTGTCTACATGCTGGTGATAACGGATTACTACTCGAAGTGGATTGAAGCTGAACCATTCGCAAGAATACGCGACAAAGAGGCCCAAACTTTTGTTTCGGCATACCAAGAGAAACTGTGACTGACAACGACTCTCAATTCATTAGCCATCACTTTCAAGACTTATGCAGGAATTGAGGCATAAAATTGAGCTTTTCAACCCCATACTTCCCACAAGCAAACGGCCAGGCCGAATCGTCCAACAAGACGATCCTGAATACTTTAAAGAAAAGATTGGAGAAGGCTAAAGGCGCTTGGGTGGATGAACTTCCAGGAGTGTTATGGTTGTACAGAACGACAGTACGATCTTCAACAGGCGAAACTCCTTTCGCTCTAGCATTTGGAACGGAAGAAGTAATCCCAACTGAAGAGGCCATCCCGTCCCTACGCTGCCAATGGCTCAACGAAGAAAAAAATCAGTGGCTGATGAATTTCAATCTCGACACGATTGATGAAATATGGTACCCAGCTTCCATTCGACTGGCTACTCATCAACTGAGGATGACCAGGTACTTTGACAAAAACGTCAGGAGTAGGACTTTCAAGGAAGGAGATTGGGTCCTATGAAGAGTGTTCCAGAATACAAAGGAAGTCGGAGATGGAAAGTTGGGACCAAATTGGGAAGGTCCGTATCTCGTCGCAAAAATTGTCGGGAAAGGAGCCTATAAGCTACAGGCCATGGAGGGGACTCCCGTCCGCAACAGTTGGAACGCAGTCCATCTTAAGCGATTCATCTGGTAACACTTATGTTTTGTTATTTTTCGAGGCAGTTATCTTTACTTAGTCATTTTTTTTCGAAATATGAGATAAGGAAATTTGTAGAAGCCATTCGACAGATTGCAATAAAAGTTCATTCATTGAAATCATTCGGCACATACAAAATTAGTTGTTCAAAATTTCTGCTTATTGCCTTCCCATCCGACCACTGAATCTAACTTTATACAAAATGTTCAAACTATATCAAACCCTTAAAATTCAAAGACACTGATTGGTCCTTCTTCGGCAGCTGCTGGAACAATGCAGGAACGTCTCCTTGAGTTTCGACCCTCATCCTCGATTCTGTATCGACAACTGCCGGTCCAACATCTTCTCCCTCCTTCAATTATTTCTCGACCCTTTCCATTTCAGCTATAGGAACTGTATCTGGCTCTACCTCATCCTTCTTGGATTCAACCTCCAGACATTTTTTCTCACCATCACCCTCCGTCGATGAGGAAATACCGGTATCATGTCTTTCATACTCTCGGATCCACTTCTCCGGCTTCCAGTCTACATGCTTCCCAGCAAGATATTCCCTCATTAAATCATATCTATTCTTCATCATGGAATCGATGGCAATTTCCTCCATTTTCTCTAATAATAATTCATTTTCCATTTTCACGTTTTCAAAACTTTGCTTATAACTATCAATTGTTAGTTCAGCCATTTCTTTTTCCAACGCTAAGCTAGCCTTAACCTCCTTCAACTCATTCTCAAGTCATTTTTCCTTCCTGTGAGAAGCGACCAATCCAGACTTCAAATCTGACGTTTCCTTCCTCACCACCGACAAAGCCTTCTCCAGCTCTCTGATCCTCCTTTGGCTGGATTCCCCATTCTTTCGCATAAACAGACTACACTCCAATGCCTGAAGAACTCAGGTCAGGATGTCATTTGACCAAAAAAAAATGGTTCTACTCAGTTGGTAATTCAAGGCAATGGCTTTCTTCATAGCCTCCTGTTGGACAATTATGACCCATAGTATCACTATTTGTACAGAACATTGTGTTGTTGTACAAATTAACTATCTGACAAAAGAAATTGCTCTTTTATCATTTGTAATTGGATTACCGGGATAAATAAATGATAAAAGTCCATAGGATTAGTTCCGGATTAATAAGATATGAGACAATATTAATCCATTAGGGTTTAATCATTAAATATCCATAGTCGTAGTATTATCGAGATTTGACATCGATAATGCGGAATAGGCTAGTATTACACTTATGCATGTTACGGAAGCGTAACGGCATAGTTCTCGTATATTTGGGTATTGGATACCCATGCAAGTGTAATAGGAGGTTGTGTTTACCGATGGTACGGAAATAGCTTCGCTCTGGATAGACCCCTCCGAATCCCATTGGTAGTATAACTATGTGTCTATGAGAATCCAAATCAGGGTAGGTGTATTTGGTCTTAACCTGAGACTTGCATCACTAATACTTGCGACAATCAATATACTTTGGTTTTGGTCGTCCGGGGCTTTAACAGGTTCTGTGTACGCCTCTTCTGGTTATATTGAGAATCGTAGTGTATTGGGTGTGATCAAGATGGAAGTATCACTTCAGTTATATGGAGGTGATGATCACGTAGGATATGGAACTGGTACTCTTGTATGCTGCAGCTATCGGGATAATATGACTAGGTCATGTTTATCTGATTATAGAGACTAGTTACCAGAGATCTGATATGTGCTTCGTACGGGGCAGACACAATTCCAGCCCCAAGCCTAGCATATGACATCCAATATTGGATCGTAATACGCTATACTGCGTATACTACGCCTGACAAAGATTACATATTCCTTTAAAGAATATTTATGGAGAATTGGGTAGGCACGGTGCTTTGCTAGAAGCCAACCATGTCTTGTAAATCGGTAAGAACGTGGTATCGGGTATGCACGTATTCGGATAATCCGATGACCGTATTTACTACTGCAACATATCCAGGGATCTCTTGGGTCGCCTCTCAAAGATTCACCGATGATGTTTGACTCGAACAAATAATTAATCTGGGAATTAATTATCAAAGAGAAATAATTAATCTGGGAATTAATTATCAAAGAGAAAGATTTAATCTGTGATTAATTGCGACGAGATTTTATCTGGGATTAAATTTGTCGAGAAGAGAGAACGCAATTAATTTGGAATTAATCGGAAAAATAAATTTAATAGTTAAATTGGATTTTTATATTTAATTTATTTATTTGGGCTAAAATAATATATTGGATATATTAATTGAAATTAGATTTCAATGCGAAATTAAAATTGGATTTTAATTCAAGCGAACGAATTAAATTGGAATTAATTCGCGAGCGACTTCCGTGATAATTTTGCTAGGCATTATTAATTAATTAAATTATATTTAATTACATTGCGACGGAAAATTCGTTTGATCGAATTAAACGAAACCGAGCCCGAAGTGTGTTGAGCCACTCAACTTAAATTTTGAATTTAAGTGTGGGACCCACTAGTCACATTACTTGTCAAATGTGATGGTGGTAGTTGGCTATAATGAATGGATTTCATAAAACCATTTGCTTTTAACCTACATGGTTTTAGAAAACATATTAACTCACTTTTGTTTTAGAAACATAACTATTCACTCTCTCCCCATTTTTTCTTCTCTTGGCCGAATATGTCTCTCTCTCCCATGGAATTTTTTCTTCAAAAATTCTACCTTGCTAGCACATTTTGGAGTCAAAGGAATGTGATAGGGAGACTCACCCGAGGGTTTGGAACTCGTCTTCAAGCTCCGAAGCTTCCAACACATCCAACAAAGGTGGAAATTTTTGAAATCTCCTAAACCAATCAATGTGAGTATTCCGCAACTCTCTTGGTAATTCATACACAAATCACTCTTAGTTGATCTTGGCATGTTCTAGGAACACTAACACCTCCACCGGTCCGATTTGTGTTAGCCTTTATTCATCCCCATCCAAAAAAAGCCTTTCTACGAATGAATCAATGCTTGAAGGATCAGAAATTATAGTCGAATCTCGAGGAACCTTTAAGATGACGTTATCAGAGTCCTCCTCCACTTCGGCAGTAGATTTCTTTTTTCTTCCCTGAAGGAATCATTTCAGTCTACTTCCCCTTTTCTGCGACACCCTCACTTGAAACGACTTCCTTTGGCTGAAGACCAATTTTTTTTCGACTTCCGGTTCTTTCTTCTTCAACTTCCTTGCTTTCCTCCGGCTATTCATCTCGTCGAGTGAAGCTACTGTGAACGGTCCAGTCAGCATTTCCTCTACGCATAAAAATTCTTCAGGTTTTAGAAGCTTTCGACAATTTAACTCTCCGTATAACACTTGACACGACCATCTACAATTTATCACGGGCAATACGTCGTTACAAAGGGCCAGAAGTGTACATTCTCCCTCTCGATTATAAATATCCCTCCACAACATAGTCGCCCTCAGTCTCTTCTCCACTAAGATAGTTTTATAATATCTTTCCTCAGCCGGCAGAGATAAAATCTCTTTGGTCTTGGAGATAGTACGTGCGGTCATGACAAATGTTTTGTTTCGTAAAGGATCTGCAGTAACAAGCACACTGTTATTCAAATTCATGAGTAAGACTCAAGGATTAAATTTTAAAAGAAAAAAGATAAAACACTACTCACTCGACAAACACCAAAATTATGGGATTCGACCAGACCCGATCGATCCAAATACCCTCACCCTTCGTAAAGAAATAATCGGACTGCTAATTTCTCCCATCATTAGTCGGCAATCTAGTAACTAAATACGTCTTCCTCTGACGAAGAATCAAAGTATATCTTCCCTTCTCCTTCAAATGCTCTTTCAGGTAGTACGTCGCTAAAACATCCCTTACCTCAAAAAGCACACCTAACTCAAAAGACATACATTCAATCGACAATAATATCCTCCACGCATTTGGCAACAGCTGAGAAGGAGAAACTACAAAATGATCCAGAACCTCTCAAACAAGTCTTGGGATAGGAAACCTCAACCCCTCAGAAAATGGACGTACGTAGAATCCTATCCACCCCGGAACTTTGTAATCGATTCTTTCACTCGGCGAAGGTACACGAAGTTCCAGAGAGTCGGGAAACCTATACTTGCACCTCAATTCCCTCAATACTTTTCCGGTTATTCGACTAGCAGGATTTTTAGATAATAAATTAGTAGGTTCACTTGTACTTGGAAATTCACTCGACTCCCCAACGGCAGGTAAAGACCTTAGTGGTATGGCCTCGGTAGGGATCCCCTGGGACGACCTAGCCAAGGTGATTACACCAGCCTCGATAAGCTTTTGGTAAGACCAATCTTTGTATACTTCGTCCTCCTTCGTTTAACTTGAAGAAGATCTGACATAACTATCAATTTTAGCACCTAAGCTGCCTAAAGATTCTCCACTCGACATCTTCCAAACAACAAGCATACGAACACTAAACTCCCTAGTAAACTATTTCCTAAAGATCAAAACCCACAAACACAATTCTGAAAATATTTCCAAAGTTTAAAAGATCAAATAGCCAATTTTACCTAAGAACAACTTGAATCTACACTATGAATGCTTAAAGAAATTGAAGAACAAGAGGAAGTTTTCGAATAATACCTTGAAACACTTCAGAGCTCTCCTTACTCGGCCTCCGAATGGAAATTTTATGAATAAAGCAAATGAAGTACCCAAAGCTCTTTTTATACACTCTACTTAATTGGCGCCGAAAATTCTCGCCAAAAACTCCTCGTAATTCACACTAGGGTTGTAATTAATGATTAGAAAGAGACTAGGAAATAATCTAAGTGTCGAATGTGAAACGATACAAAGAACAGACGAGGAACGATTTCACTCGACATAATACACTTTAAATTCTTTAACATCCTTAATATACGACATGAGTCAATGAGTACGTGAAATATATTCGTTTCACTCGACATGCTGAGTGAAATTAATCATGAACCATCATCTGGTTCAGTCGACCGGGGACATCCCCCAGATGAATCTTGTCGAGTCAAATAGAATTATGGAATTCACTCGTTTCATTCGACATGCTGGGTGGAGGCACCCCTGAACCATCATCTGGTTCAGTCGACCAGGGACATCCCCCAGATGACTCTTATCGAGTCAAATAGAATTATGAAATTCATTCGTTTCACTCGACATGCCAAATGAAAGCACTCCTGAACCATCATCTGGTTCAGTAGACCACGGACATCCCCCAGATGACTCTTGTCGAGTCAAATAGAATTATGAAATTCATTCGTTTCACTCGACATGCCAAATGAAAGCACTCTTAAACCGTCATCTGATTAAGTCGACCGGGGACATCCCCCAGATGACTCTTGTCGAGTCAAATAGAATTATGGAATTCACTCGTTTCATTCAACTTACCGAGTGAAAGCACTCCTGAACCATCATCTGGTTCAGTCGACCGGGGACATCCCCCATATGACTCTTGTTGAGTCAAATATAATTATGGAATTCACTCATTTCATTCGACATGCCGAGTGAAGGCACTCCTGAACCATCATCTGGTTCAGTCGACAGGGACATCCCCCATATGACTCTTGTCGAGTCAAAGAGAATTATGAAATTCATTCGTTTCACTCGACATGCCGAGTGAAAGTACTCCTGAACCGTCATCTGGTTCAGTCGACCGGGGACATCCCCCAGATGACTCTTGTTGAGTCAAATTGAATTACTGAATTCATTCATTTCACTCGACAAGCCGAGTGAAAGCATTCCTGAACCATCATCTGGTTCAGTCGACCGGGGACATCCCCCAGATGACTCTTGTCGAGTCAAATTGAATTACTGAATTCATTCGTTTCACTCGACAAGCCAAGTGAAAGCATTCCTGAACCATCTTCTGGTTCAGTCGATCGGGGACATCCCCCAGATGACTCTCGTCGAGTCAAATAGAATTATGAAATCCATTCATTTCACTCGACATGCCGAGTGAAAGCACTCCTGAACCGTCATCTGGTTCAGTCGACCGGGGACATCCACCAGATGACTCTTATCGAGTCAAATTGAATTACTGAATTCACTCGTTTCACTCGACATGTCGAGTGAAAGCACTCCTGAATCATCATCTGGACGTCATGTCGAGTTAGATAGAATTATGGAATTCACCCGTTCCATTCGACATGTCGTATGACTTATATCCTGAATCTTCATCTAGTCCAGTCGATTGGGGACTTCCCACATAGACTCATGTCGAGTCAAGTTGTAGACATGGATTACCCATGTCGTATGACATATATCCTGACCTTCATCTGGTTTAGTCAACTGGGAACTTCCTCAACGGCTCTTGTAGAGTCAAGGTCATGACCCTGACCTTTATTTAGTTCTTTCCACTGGATACATCAACTAAGGATCATATAGAGTCAAGTTCATAACTTGACATTCGTTTGGTAGGCAGCATCAACGCTTAGATACATCGACATCCTATGTTCTCGCCCCAGGCGACACACACATCAAGTACTCTCCAAGTCAAGAACTCATTGACTTAAAGAGTAGGAGACAAAGGGTACGTGCCAAATTTGGGCCCAAGGGTAAAATCGAAATTTTACCCCAGGGCCAACCACCAAGTCCGAAGCCCATTAGTGAGTCCGGACCGAAAGCAAAATATAAAACCAAGAGGCCTCATGGGCCAAGCCCATTGTCATCAAGAGAACCAACAGACACCAGTTACCAGATCAAGAGAAAACCTAAACTCATAAACATTATCATAAAGTCGTCAGGTACCAGACATAAACCATCCATTAAGTCGCTGATGAGCGGAAAATATATCAATATTTACCGCCCCTTTAACTTAATATTTTGTTTAGTTTCTCGGGTTTGATGAACGTTTTGATGTGTTTTAGTTTATTTTGCAGATAAAATAATATCGGGTCTCAATGAAATCATTTAGGATGAAATATGGGTCAAATAAGGTCAATTATTGGACTTGATATATTAATTTTGGAGATTGGAAACTTGAAAGGGCGTTTTGACGAAGTGCAGTTTTGGGAATTCCAATTTTGCGCATATGTCGTATTTTGGGCATAACTTTTTACTCAGATATCATATTGAGTTGATTTAAGTTCCAGATTAAAGAAGACTCAAATATCTACAACTTTGAAAGAGAAAATATTTTCGAATTCTGAAGAGTTCATGACCGAAATTGATGAACCATCCAGAAGTATGTGATGTGTAATTATTAAAGTCATTATCAACATTTTCAAAGCAAAATATAAATCAATAAATAATTAATAAAAATTATCAAATCAACACCAAACAAGATAACCAATTAGTGGAGCAATTATGGATTTGGTGGAGTAATTAGTGGAGAAATTAATAATGGATTTGGTGGAGAATTTGATGGATGATTTGATATAGGCAAAATTTTGCCTATAAATACCAAGCCATTTCATTTGTAAAATTCATACTTTCTTCTTTAAAATTCCTAATGAATAAATAAGAAGATTGTATCTTGTTTGTTTATTTACAGCTTCCAGTAATTAATTTCCGCTTCCGCACTTTCTTTTCTTTACTTTTCAGTTTTTACTTTCCGCAATTTACTTTTACGCACAAACCTTTTCTTTCTTTACTTTTGCAGTTTTTATTTTTCAAGCAATGAGGAGGTAACTCCCCTTTGCTGGGGTAAAAGGTAAAACTTTTATTATTGCTATCTAGATTAATCTCCCTTAATATAAAATATAAACTATTTAAAATCTGACTTAATGAGGATACCGTTATATTGGCCGGTTGGAAATTAATTATAAATTGGTTTTTAACCTGACTAAGTATGGATACCGCCTGGTTGGTCGGTTGGTAATTAATTATTAATTTGACTTAATCAGGATACCGCCTATATGGCTTGTTGGTAATTATCACGCAAAGTTAATATATTATATTAAGGGAGATATCTAAAATAGTAGTAATAAAAGTTGATCCTCTAACCCCAGCATTTTCTTTTATTATACTTTTACTTTATTTAATTTCAGTAATTTACTTTTCAGCAATTTACTTTTATTTTTTTTTACTTTTTACTTTTACTTTTTACTTTTTTTTACTTTTAAGCAATTTACTTTTCAGTATTTAATTTTCAAAATTTACTTTATGTCTTTTATTTTATTTAAATTTTTACTACCCGTAAATATGTGTCGTAACTAAGCCAGTTATCTAGGGTTGTGATGAAATCCAATATCACCGGTTTATAAGGGGTTAAATTATAGTTTGGGTAATATAAAGGTTTATTTATTGAGTCTTAATCTTAATGCTTTTTATTAACTGGCCATTAATA
Organism: Zanthoxylum bungeanum; assembly: GCA_019454045.1. Taxonomy (NCBI): domain Eukaryota; kingdom Viridiplantae; phylum Streptophyta; class Magnoliopsida; order Sapindales; family Rutaceae; genus Zanthoxylum; species Zanthoxylum bungeanum. Next base: position 238,917 of record SKCR01033412.1, on the reverse strand, counting down.
AAATTGAACTGGTAAACTTAAAATGAACTAGACATATGGATTTTAAGTTTAAGACCTTAGACTCAATAGCCCACGATCTTCCTTGAGGATAGATAACCCTTTAATAGATTTCCTTACAGGATATGAATATACCTGTCGGGCGGGGGTAGCCATAATTGGAACTTAAACTTAATGAATCCAGATAATTTGGTTGACATAGACATATGGTTCAATTGGGTTAAACTGGGTATTTGTGTCTGACCATCGACAGAGGCTTACACATAATTTAGTGTTCCAGGTTAATAAATCAATATATTACCCAACTTTAAGATAGCCACTTCACCTTTAAAATGATATTGGAAGAAATCACTACCCTAGATAGTTTTTAATATTGAATTTTCTTAAAACCTATTTTCGACAATTTTATTTACTTGCTTTTAAATTTAGAATCGTCACCATTTCAAATCAATCAATCAACCTGTTAGATACTAGTAATCATTTGACCTCATAAAATTAATAGTTTTGATATTAAGTCCTTGTTGGATCGATATTTTTATACTACTTGAACGATACGTGCGCTTGCGTTATACGTGTGTCTTTACGCCGGTCAAGTTTTTGGCGCCGTTGCCGGGGACTTATTTATCTTTTACAATTAGTTTAGGGGTTAGATACATTTACTTGTATCTAATTTCTTTTTACTTATTGTTTTTGTTTTCTTGTGTTTCAGGTTTTCATAAACTTCATGAGACGAACCAGAAGTTTTGAACTACGATCGCTTGACCCAGAAATTGAAAGAACCATCAGACAGTTGAGAAGGGAAAGGCGAGAAGGCCAAGAAGCTTTAGTCAACATGGAACCTGAACCTTTGGAGGTTGCACCACCAATTCCCATTCGAGACAGAACCATTCCGGTGGTTGACAGACTCATTTCTTACATTGTACTCCCTCCCTTACCAGCAAATGCGGGTGACATCAAAAAATGCATTCAGATGATTCAGCAGTCAGTTCAGTTCGGGGGAATGCAACTGAAGATCCTAATGCCCACATCAGCAACTTCCTGGAAGTTTGCGGCACTTTCAATTACAACAGAGAAGCAGAAGAAGCAATGAGATTGCGAGTATTTCCATACTCATTGAAGGATAGAGCTAAAGCTTGGTTACATTCACTACCAGCAGGTTCTATCACAACTTGGAACACTTTAGCCACCAAATTTCTTGCAAAGTACTTTCCACCAGCCAGAATCGGAAAACTGAGGAATGACATCACATCCTTTGTACAACAAGATTCAGAATCCCTCTACGAAGCTTGTGAAAGGTACAAAGATTTACTCCGGAAATGTCCTCACCATGAGATTCCAAAATGGCTTCAAGTCCAAACATTATATAATGGACTTTCTGGAATAATGAGAACCACAATCGATGCTGCTGCTGGAGGAGCTTTAATGGCAAAAGGAGAAGATCAAGCCTGGGAACTAATCGAAGAAATGGCCAACAACAATTCCTTGTGGCCAACAGAAAGGAGCATGATCCAAAGAATTGCAGGAATTTATGAAAGTGGAGCCAATACAGTAGTCGACACCAAGCTAGATCAGATATGCAAATTCATGGAAACTCTTACCACTGGATCTACAAGTTCACCATTTGGAGGAGCACCTGAGTCAGAATCTTTCAACCAACATAAAGAAACGATGAATTATGTCAATAATTTCGACAGACAGGGGAACAATCCATATTCCAACACCTACAACCCAGGGTGGAGGAATCATCCCAATTTCGCATGGAGCAACAATTCAGGGTAAATGAACAATCCACCACCCGGATTCCAACAACAGAACAAAGGCCAGGAACAAACAAATGAACCAGGAATAACAGAAGTGTTGACCCACTTGAAAAAGATAGAAGAAAAACACGACTCTCAAGCAGCAAGATATGATGCTATGTTTCAATCCCAAGCAGCATTAATTCAAAGTCAATCAGCTTCTATTAAAGCACTGGAGAATCAATGCTCAGAGTTACAGACTGCCAGGTACCCTTCCTAGCAACACAGAGCCAAATCCAAGGAACATGGGGAAGGAGCAATGTCATGCCATCATGTTAAAAAGCGGAACTGAAATCAACAAAGATGTTGGAATCAAGGCACCAACAATTGAAGATTTTCCAAAAGAAACAAAGCAACAGATTGAGGAAAAAGAAGCAAAGGAAAAAGAACAGATCACTCCACCTCCACCTTTTCCTCAACGTCTTCAGAAGAATAAACTGGACAAGTAGTTTGCTCGATTCTTGGAGGTGTTCAAAAAGCTCCATATCAACATTCCATTTGCAGAAGCGTTGGAACAAATGGCCAGCTATGCCAAATTCATGAAAGACATTCTTTCATGAAAGCGGAGATTGGGAGATTATGAGACAATAGCATTATCAGAAGAATGCAGTGCCATCATTCAGAGAAAACTTCCTCCAAAGTTGAAAGATCCTGGCAGTTTCACTGTTCCTTGCACCATAGGAGAACATGACTTCGGTAAGGCTCTGTGTGATTTAGGTGCTAGTGTTAACTTGATGCCTTTTTCTATTTTCAGGAAACTGCAGATTGGAGAAACAATGCCAACTTCAGTCTCACTGCAACTTGCTGATAGAACGCTCGTATTTCCAAGAGGTGTAGTTGAAGATGTGCTGGTCAAGGTTGACAAATTCATTTTCCCAATAGATTTTATTGTCCTTGATATGGAGGAAGACGCAGACGTGCCAATCATCCTCGGGAGACCATTCTTGGCTACAGGTCGAACCATTATTGATGTACAAAAATGAGAACTAACCATGAGGGTACATGACCAAGAAGTAACATTCAATGTTTTCAAGGCCATGAATTTCCCAGATGATGAAAAGAAGGAGGAATGTTTCAAACTCGATGTGATACATAGTACCATTCAGAACTCTGATGAAAGACAAAGTTCTACTGACAAACTTAAAACATATCAAATGCCTGTAAAGCCTAAAGATAAATCATCTTTTGTACTGAAGGAGCCAATTCTTGCACTACAAGCAACAGAAGAGAAAAAGTTCCACCAGCTCAACGAATTGGAGGAATTTCACAATCAGCCTTTTGATGATGCCAAATTGTACAAAGAAAAAGGGCAAGAAGAGACATGATGAAAAGTTAGTGCGCATACAACTGGAACCATGTCGGAAGGTACTGTTAAACAAATCAAGGGTGAAATTCTTCCCATGGAAGCCAAAATCACGGTGGTCAGGTCCATTTGTGATCACCAAAGTTTTACCAAATAGAGCCGTTGAGATACATGATCCTGACGCTAACAAAACTTTCAAGGTTAAAAACAAGCGTGTCAAGCACTACTGGGGAGAATCATTTGGGCGACAAAAAGAAAGTGTTACACTTTCATATCCAGCTTAACGTTCGAGAAGCCAAGTCTGGCTGATGACTTTAAACTTAGCGCTCGCAGGGAGGCACCCATGCAATTTGTGTATATATTGTGATTTGGTGTGATTTAATTTTGTGTGTTTAGTTTTTGCAGACTAAGTCATTTCAAGATGGAAGAAGCTCTCGCAAATCTTTACAAGCAATTTCCTTCTCTCCCTCAAAAATCTCTGATGAAAGTCTACAAAGCTCGCTTGGAACGGATGAGGTTACTGACAATCCATGGTGTTCCTAATGATATTCGTTGGGTAATTGAAGCACGGGTCCGATTGGCAGGTGAGTCTTCTGACTCTTTTATTTCACATCTGCCTGGTTTTGGAAGAAGCACCTATACAAAGAAACGTAGAGCTAAGCAAATGGGTGTTTGTTACAAATGTGCACGATGGAATTGCAATACTCGTTGTCGTTCTTTAGGAATGGTGTCTGATAATCGCGAAGACAAAATTAAATTCATTAGGGATGGCTTGAGTAAGGAGTCTTTAGATGATATATCTTCAACTCTTGAGACGCATCCCAGTGGATATGTTCACATAGCCTTTCGCAAATTACATACACAATTTCAAAAAGAAAGACAATTGTTAAGTCTTGGGAATCTGACTCAAAAAGACCCTGTTTGCCAATTTATAAGAAAATTGGATGGGAAGCTTGTCCCTGACGCATAGACGTCAACCAAGCCGCTACTTTTCTTGTAAATATTATATCTCTTTGTCTTTTCCTAATAATTGTAATTTGTTTTGTTATTTTCTTTTATTTTCTCTAACAAGATCCAGACCTTTTTGACTATCACGATTTGTTCAACTAATAATTGTCATTTGGCAGGTACTAGTGCTATTATTTTACTCACCCTTTTCAGGTATTATAAATTCAACTCATCATTGCACTTTTGAAGACATCCAGAGTAAAACATGGAAGCCACTTCAAGAAGACGAGTTGAAAACATCTGTGTGTTTTGCGGTAGTAGTGTTGGTACTAAACCACAATACGTAGAAGCAACACATGAATTGGGTCGAGTCTTAGCTGCAAGGAATATGCACTTAATATATGGCAGAGGCAATCTCAGACTTATGGGGATCGTTTCAAAGGATGTACAGGAAGGAGACAATCATGTTTTGGGAATCATCCCAAAACCCTTGGCATATGCAAATCTTATTGGATCATCAAATGGAGATCAACTGATCGTGCTAGGTATGTCTGAACGACTGGTAGAAATAATTAACTGTGCTGATGCTTTTATTGCTTTGCCAGGTGGCTTGGGTACATTGGAGGAAATTTTTATAGTACTATCTTGGGCGAACCTGAACACACACCAGAAACCAATTGGACTGCTCAACGTTTTGATGTGTTTTAGTTTATTTTGCAGATAAAATAATATCGGGTCTCAATGAAATCATTTAGGATGAAATATGGGTCAAATAAGGTCAATTATTGGACTTGATATATTAATTTTGGAGATTGGAAACTTGAAATGGCGTTTTGAAGAAGTGCAGTTTTGGGAATTCCAGTTTTGCGCATCTGTCGTATTTTGGGCATAACATTTTACTCAGATATCGGATTGAGCTGATTCAGGTGCCAGATTAAATAAGACTCAAATATCTACAACTTTAAAAGAGAAAATAGTTTCGAATTCTGAAGAGTTCATGACCGAAATTGATGAACCATCCAGAAGTGTGTGATGTGTAATTATTAAAGTCATTATCAATCATTTTCAAAGCAAAATATAATTAATAAATAATTAATAAAAATTATCAAATCAACACCAAACAAGATAAGCAATTATTGGCGCAATTATGGATTTGGTGGAGTAATTAGTGGAGAAATTAATAATGGATTTGGTGGAGAATTTGATGGATGATTTGATATAGGCAAAATTTTGCCTATAAATACCAAGCCATTTCATTTGTAAAATTCATACTTTCTTCTTTGAAATTCCTAATGAGTAAATAAGAAGATTGTATCTTGTTTGTTTATTTACAACTTCCAGTAATTAATTTCCGCTTTCACACTTTATTTTCTTTACTTTTCAGTTTTTACTTTCCGCAATTTACTTTTACGCACAAACCTTTTCTTTCTTTACTTTTGCAGTTTTTATTTTTCAAGCAATGAGGAGGTAACTCCCCTTTGCTGGGGTAAAAGGTAAAGCTTTTATTATTGCTATCTAGATTAATCACCCTAAAATATAAAATATAAACTATTTAAAATCTGACTTAATGAGGATACCGTTATATTGGCCGGTTGGAAATTAATTATAAATTGGTTTTAACCTGACTAAGTATGGATACCGCCTGGTTGGTCGGTTGATAATTAATTATTAATTTGACTTAATCAGGATACCGCCTATATGGCTGGTTGGTAATTATCACGCAAAGTTAATATATTATATTAAGGGAGATATCTAAAATAGTAGTAATAAAAGTTGATCCTCTAACCCCAGCATTTTCTTTTATTGTACTTTTACTTTATTTAATTTCAGTAATTTACTTTTCAGCAATTTACTTTCAGTAATTTACTTTTATTTTTTTTTACTTTTTACTTTTTACTTTTTACTTTTTACTTTTTACTTTTTTTTTACTTTTCAGCAATTTACTTTTCAGTATTTAATTTTCAGAATTTACTTTATGTCTTTTATTTTATTTAAATTTTTACTACCCGTAAATATGTGTCGTAACTAAGCCAGTTATCTGGGGTTGTGATGAAATCCAATATCACCGGTTTATAAGGGGTTAAATTATAGTTTGGGTAATATAAAGGTTTTTTATTGAGTCTTAATCTTAATGCTTTTTATTAACTGGCCATTAATAAAATTGAACTGGTAAACTTAAAATGAACTAGACATAGAGATTTTAAGTTTAAGACCTTAGACTCAATAGCCCACGATCTTCCTTGAGGATAGATAACCCTTTAATAGATTTCCTTACAGGATATGAATATACCTGTCGGGCGGGGGTAGCCATAATTGGAACTTAAACTTAATGAATCCAGATAATTTGGTTGACATAGACATATGGTTCAATTGGGTTAAACTGGGTATTTGTGTCTGACCATCGACAGAGGCTTACACATAATTTAGTGTTCCAGGTTAATAAATCAATATATTACCCAACTTTAAGATAGCCACTTCATCTTTAAAATGATATTGGAAGAAATCACAATCCTAGATAGTTTTTAATATTGAATTTTCTTAAAACCTATTTTCGACAATTTTATTTACTTGCTTTTAAATTTAGAATCGTCACCATTTCAAATCAATCAATCAACCTGTTAGATATTAGTAATCATTTGACCTCATAAAATTAATAGTTTTGATATTAAGTCCTCGTGGGATCGATATTTTTATACTACTTGAACGATACGTGCGCTTGCGTTATACGTGTGTGTTTACGCCGGTCAGTCGCTAGTTACAATGACTCCAACGGGCAGAAGAGAGACCTCACATCAAGGGGCCTATAAAAGAGAAGAGCCAAGACATAAAAGGGGATCGAAGATCACACAGCATTACCCCATGTCATCAGAGAAATCATAATACCCTGCCCTCACGGCGACAAAACAAAGATTGAGGTATCCTAAGACCTTAATCCTTTCACTTTCGACCTATTCATACTTTACTGACTTGAGCGTCGGAGTGCCTACGGCTTCCACCACACCGGTGGACAGTAACCTTCTCGTTTATTCTACTAATATTTTTGAAGGTTCGTTTGTGCCCCTTAATTTATTCTCGATTGTGGACCTCGACCTAAATCAGCGTCCACAAAAGTAAAACTGTAAAAGAACATTGGTTTAAAGAAGTTATGGGATATTACAGAAATAATAAGGGGTTAAGTGGTATATATTAGATTCAGAAAGGGGTAAGGTGGTAATCGCCCCAATATCACAACATTTATGTATAAAGTTTCATCTTCAAACTGGATTCAAAATAAATTCTCAAATTCCCATTACCAAAAACTAATCACAAGACAACAACGGTGGTGACATGGAATATGAAATACAAATGCAAAGATGTCAATTTGTTAAATTAATTCTTGTTTCCCTTTACAGTTAGAATATCCTTTACAGTTTGATACAACTAAATTCATTTCTTCCATAGATGAGGAGAAAAAAAAGAACTAAAAACAAAATGCTAAAACAACCATAAACGACCTAGTCGCTTCTGACAGTAAAACAAAGGGCAAACAAAGGTAATCCTAAGAGCCACTTGATGGCATTTTGCACTGAGACTATCGAGCTTAGAGGTGACAGATGATCTATTGATTAGATTTGAGTTAGGTTCTCCAGCAAGTCCAGTCTCAAGCTTATCAAAATGAAAAGCAGCAAACAGAGCTTTCTAGCTTTCTAAATAAGTCATATCGATGTGGGAAAAACTCCTAAATCATAAGCTACACTGGAGTAACAAAGTAAGGGGTAGCTTAAGCTACAACAAAGAAAGCCGATGTTGGTAGTTTAGAATTCTAGGCCGAAAAGGAAAGCTGATTGAATAGTCAGACATGCGCCTTTATCCATTGAAGTGTAAATAGGTAGTATCGCTCACACATTCCAGGCTAAGGAAACCAAACTAAGTGGAATGCTACCTCCAAAGCATTTTATGGAACAATCAGCATCATTTCCCAAACGGAGGACGAGACTACCACCCAACATTCCACCCATCAGAGGTGTTTTCCAGCCCCAGAAAGGAGTATTTTACACAAGGAACAAGTGGTGATGTGGGAGACCTACTCGGTTTGTTTGACCCAGGGGAGGGATGAGTTGTGGTTGAGATATATCAGCCATGCTTGAACCTTCACCACCATCCACAGGTAAATTTTGTATCATATCCTCACTGTCTGGTCTCTCACAAAATTTCATTGTATGCATATTTTCAAAAACATCACTCTCGGTCTCTCTCGGATATCATTCACACATCCATTTTCAAAATCCATAAAAACACAAGCTAAAGAAATCTAATTCCAAAAGCAATACAAGAATAATAGTGCAATGATGGATTTCACCATCAAAGAAACAGATGAATAAGTAAAAAAATGAGAGTGAAGATGCATATTGAAGATAAATAAATTGCAATGCTTTAAAACACAAAATCTCTTCGTTGATCCAAAATCTGAATCAGGGACCGATTTATAAATTTCTAAAATTTCTGGGGCTAAAATCTTTCTTTCAAATACTTCAGGGGACTCAATGAAATTTATCAGGTACGCTGATGTGTCTGACACGTGATTGCTGATGTGATAAAGTGGGACCAAAATACTGACGTGACTGATGATGTGGCTAACACATGTCAGTTGACATGGCTGACATATGGGCGGATGACGTGACTGCTGACTGGACTTGAAATGATGATGTTTCTGTTAATGTGGCGACACGTGGCGGATGACGTTGCTGCTGATTGGACGCTAACATGTCTATGATGTGTCATTAATGTGGTCGTCTTCAACCTGTAGCTGACGCATGACGGCGTATGTGTGCATGTGAGCGCGTAGGATGTAACTTTAATTTTTACTTAAATTTAATTTTTGATCTCCAAGAGCATGTTATTTCTCTAGGGAAGTAGTTGTTTTTATCCTTGTTGTACTATAAAAGAATACTTTTTGTTTTCATAAAATGGTGGTATTACGGTTAAACTGAAGTTTTCAGTATCATCCTTGAGGTCGGGTTCCTTCATCAAATTTCTTTGGGCCCTTGAGCTTTTATCATCCATTTTTAACTAAATACAATACCTATTTTATCCTTGTTCGATATTTGAATGTTTATCAGAGTAAAAAACCACTATCAATAGTTTTCATTAAATGGTATTATGTTCAAAGTATGCATGTGATGAGGAAATTCTCTCACCGATTGATTGAATTAGTGAAACATCTTATTGTTGCAACTAATTGATTGTAGATTGTATTTAAACAAGTAGATTTTAATTTGAGAAGTTGGGTGGATTGCTGTTGAAACTGTTTTATTGACGGCTGTTTTTCGTTCTAATGATCAGGAAATCACCATCAACATATTCAAAACAGGTTTAAATTGCATTATGTCAATGAAGATGGATTCAGAATTCTGATTTGTCAATTTGATTTTTATTGCCAAACTTATTTTTGATTTTTATTGCAAAACTGTCCTATCCATCTAGTTTATAATGAAAGCAACTAATACTATTTTAATTTCTATGTACCATTGATCTAGTGGGGTCTCTTCTTTAACTTTTGAGTTTCCAGTTTAAATTTTACCTTTTCTCACTTTAATGGAATAATAAAAATTTAATCAACACCACCTTTGCACACCCCTAATTGAAATTTTTTTCTCAAATGTATTTTTTTAAATTTAAAACTCAAAAAAAAAAAACATTATTAGAATCTAAATAATAAAAAAAAAATCAATGGTCGCCTTGATCTCCACGGCTCTCTGTTAATAATATTAAGCTCTCTCAAAGCAGTGAAAACTGAAGTAATCAGGTAATATCTTTTCATTGTTCTTATTTTTCTACTACATATTTTTTTCTCTCATGTTACTTGCAGATAAGTAGATATTATTTTATTTTTATGATGGGTTGTTGGCTTCAATAGAAGCTGAATCATTAAATTTAAATATGCAGTTATAAAATTATATATATATATATATATGAGTCGATTCAAATTTATTAACTGGGTTTGTTGAGCTTTGGGATGTGAGGTTCTTTGTGTGTATTGTAATTTGAAATTCTAAAGAATATAAAGAGAGATATATTGGTTTCGTTTAGTTATTGATAATTGTTTGTATTCAATTATTCAAATTGGACAGACAGACAATGTTTTATTTTTTATTCAAAATATTTTAATTAGTGTTTGAAAATATAGGTTCAATTGAGATTTGACAAATCCAAGTCAATTAGGGTTAGGTTATGACAATTGATATAATTAAGGTTAGGGTTTGATAAATTGAGGTGAATTAAGTTGAAGGTTTGACATATTGAGGTGAAATAAGTTTAGTGTTTGAAAATTGCTCCGTCTCTTGCTCTGTAATTTTTCATTCTGATAATAGAAATCTCATCCAGAAACTCTAATATCTTTATTCTTATCTGTAGGTTTTTGAGCTGGGATTACAACAGCACAATGGCCAGATCAATTGGAAGCAGGAATGTAAACTTGTTGAGATTGGTAGAAGAGAGAGCACTGGTGAGGAAGGCGGAGGAAGAGCACAAGGAACAGCAGAAAACTGCAGTCCCTTATCTCCCTAAAGACTGCATATTTAAAATTCTTATGCAACTTCCTCTTCAGACTCTTTCAAGCATGAGGTCTATAAAGCTTGGTACAACATAATCACCAGTGACAGTTTCATGAATGCCTATTTTTGCTGCTCTGAATCTGTCTTGATCTTTGAAAAACTAATTGTAAGTCGTACGGTTACATCATACTAACCAGACAGACCAAACTTATTTTCGATTGAAGCAAGTCTGCAGCCAAAACCATCCTCTCCCTCAATTTTTAGGAATCGAATGAAAAAGAATTTTATTATCCAGTTCATGGAATTTAAAGGAGGAAAGATCGAAAGTGAAGAGTATGATCTTCGCTGCTTAGGCAAAATTAGAGCTACGTGCAATGGTCTTATTTTGCTTGATAATAATCTGAAGACAGAAGGACCGATAGTTATGAATCTTGTGACAAGGAAGTTAATTGCACTTCCTGTAGGTACTATATGTCGTCCCAATGATGAATCTTTTGGCTTTGAACTAAATGAAGTTACCGGTGAATATAAAGCGGTGCATTTGTTTCGAGATCAGTTGAGATACGTCAGTTGCAAGACTCTAAATATGAGGACGAGAATGTGGAGGGAGGTGAATGGAACTGCTTTTGGAGTCTTTGGTAGGTTTGGATACAGGCCTGTTTCAGCTATTGGTGCTTTGCATTGGATTCCTCGGATTGATCATAGCGATTACATAGTTTCCGTGGATGTGAACAGCGAAAAGTTCCAGACAGTCTCTCTTCCAAAGGTATGTAGAACTCGTGATGGGATTGTTGAAAAGGGTGGTTTCCTATGTTTTGTTGTACATGGAGAATTGAACATAGACATTTGGATCTTAAAGGGCTTATGCAATGAGGCCTGGACAATGCATCATAGAATTACAAGAGGCTGTATATTTGATTTGATTCCTCATTTCTGTTTAAGAATCAGTGGGGATACGGTTTTCAGGAGGGACAAAGATGGATAATTTCATGCTTATGATTTCACACGCGAAGTGTTGACAAAGATTGAGAAGGGAAGGTGGTGATTTCCGCGTTCCAATGCCTGTCTACCTCATGTCAACAGCCTCATCTCGTGGGGAAAAGGTCAGAATGTGTGCGATTGATTGCTTTATTGTAAATCATGCCCTTGTAGTATGGTTTAAACACTTCTTTTTGATAATTTTGTTTGCATATATAAGTTTTGCTTGATTGATGAACTATATTGAATAGTCTCTCTTAGATCATGTGGCATGCCCATTATTAACAATTCTGTTTAGTATTTGGCATGAGATTCAGTACTGAAGTAAATATATATTGATGTGGAATCACCAGTTATTTTAAACAACCTTTCTTACAACTTGAAATATCAATATCTGATTTGTATAGTTGTCACTGTTGCTGATATAGACTGCTTATTCATTCATTTCTGTATAGTAAAGTTTGTAAAAGCTTCAAAATATGCATAGCTAGTTTCAGAAACATAAAATTGCAAAATGATATATAATTTAATTAGAGCTTATTCAAAAGTGGAAAGTGTCACAGTCCATTTGTTTCACATAAGCTAAATATGGGATACGCTAGCTTTTTTTTTTTTTTTTTTTATAAGCTTATGGACTCTCTCTATTTACAAATTGGTTCTTAAGGATGAGTTCCACCCATTAATTTATAACAAGTGGTATTAGAGCTAATATCATCTCTCCTAGTTGCAATGGTGCGGTGCAGGGATTAGCATCAATATTGCAGTGTTCGGCTGAGACAAGACGGATTGATGTAAAAGCTAGCCTACGTGGGCGTCGGGACTGCTTAACGTGGTGGAACATAATACTCTATTTGTCCCACATTAGCTCTGTATAAATTGGCTAGTGCTTTATAAACCCATAGACTTCCTCTCCTTACAAGTCGGTATTTAGGGATTAGTTTGTAATATAAAATATAGGCTTTGAGGGATGAACGAGAAAAATGACACTAATTGATCGACTGTGGTGAAATCAAAATCTGCATAATTAATTTTTTATTTTTATTTTTTGTTTTATATGTCAAAGTTCATTTGCATATATTATATAATGCAAACTTTTTAATGTTTCACAGTACCTCAAAGTAGTATGTTAACAATGAGCTTCCATTCGTAAATCTTCTTGTTTCAACTTCATTTTTGAGAATGTCTCTTCGAAGCACTATTACCTCCATCAATAAAAGATTCATATTTGGTGTTAAAATAATAAAAGAAAAAAAAATACACGATTAAATGGTAAATATAACAATAAAAAAAAAATGTAAAACACATCTCAATAAAATGGTTATTACAAGATCAAACATCATACATGTATAACACATCGAAAACCTTTTTCTCATAATTTATTTGAGAAACTTTTTCTCAGCACGTGGACTGGAAAGTTTGAACATTCAAAGATAATCTGCAGGTATTAAAAAATACCTACAGATTTGACAGAAGAGTTGTTTGGAGACCTGCGAGGACTTGGATGAGCATCAACAAGCATCTTGACGACCTCTCTCATAGTAGGACGTAGAGTTGGAAGCTTGGATGTGCATACGACAGCAATCTTCAAAACCTTGATCACGTCCTCTTCGATAGATTCTGCTGTAACTTCATTATCCAGAACCTTGAGGACATTTTCGCGGTTATTGAGATGAGTTGAAACCCAGTAAACAATGTCTTTCCCATCTCCATACTTCTCTTCAATAGGTTTTCTTCCGGTAACTAATTCGAGTAACACCACACCAAAGCTATATACATCACTCTTTTCGCTGACTTTACAAGTGTATGCAAGCTCTGTCGAGAAAAAACATGGACGCAGATTTATTAAGACAGCACAACAATAAGTCAATCAAATTGGAAATAAAAATGATAGCTGTCTAAACAAGTTTCAAAACTCACCAGGAGCAATATAACCATGGGTTCCCGCAAAGCAGCTATAATCAGACACCTTAGGAGAATTTTCTACAATCTTTGCAACTCCAAAATCAGCAATTTTTGGCTCATAATCCTCATTGAGTAAGATGTTGCTCGATTTTATATCCCGATGTATAATAGGAGGCGAACAATCATGGTGCAGATATGCAATTCCCTTGGCAGCTCCTAAAGCAATTTTGTATCTCCGAAACCAATCTAATTCTGGTCGCCCATCTTTTACCCGTCCGTGAAGGGCTTGAAACAGATTACCTTTAGTCATGTACTCTAACACCAGAAAACTCGATCCTCCTTTCTGTAAAGAAGCATAAAGCTTCAGTATGTTTCTGTGCCTGATTTTGCCCAAGATCTCCATTTCTGCTGCCAAAACCTTCACTCCATCGCCTTTCCATAGTTGCTTTACAGCCACTGTACCTCCATTTTTCTTCAAATCCTGGCGATAAACTTTTCCAGTGCCACCACTTCCAATCAGATTCTCTTGTTTCAAATTACATATTTCCTCAACATCAATATCTATTTGGTGGAAAGAGGCGAGCTTCCATTTCGGACCTACTCCTTTCTCCCCATCGGAACCATTCTCCATGTCAGCTGAAAGCTTCAAGTTTTTGTAACTCACAAGCAGCAACGCAGCTAGGAAAACAACCAAAGCAGCTGCTATGATACAAAACAAAACCAGTTTATCTTTAATCACTACTTTCCGTTTATGTATTTCAGTGCAACCATTCAGTCTTGAATTCATAAGCATTTTATTATTTTCATCAAGGCAGAGCCCTTCATTACCACCAAACGCTTTGTCTCCGCCCATCCTTAAAAGATCAGAAGGAATACTTCCGGATAACTGGTTTTCTGACAAATCAATAGAACTCAGCTTCAGTTTCATTAAGTTGTCTGGAATCGAACCGGTAAGTTTGTTTCCAGAAAGATTCAAGGAGTTCAAAGAGCTAATTAGTGAAAGAGTATGCGGAATATTGCCATTCAAATAATTCAATGCAAGATTCAAGTCCACAAGTCTAGCGCAACCACCAATTTCCTTCGGTATTGATCCTGTTAATGTATTTTCTTCCAAATGCAATGAAGATAACTGCCTGAGAGCTCCAAAATCAGAAGGAATTTCTCCCGAGAAGTTATTGTTATTCAAGATAAGCCTCTCCAAGTTTGTCAACCTGCCAATTTCCGAAGGAAGCTCACCCGAAAATCTGTTGTTTTGCAAAACCAATTGATTCAAGCTATTGGACAACCGGATTTCAGGCGACACCCCTCCATTAAAGTCATTATCACCAAAATCAATCATAAGTACATTTGGCAATGCCCAAAGTCCATCTGGAATCTTCCCAAACAAATGATTGTCATTGATTCTCAACCTCTCAAGGGTTTTACACTCAGCATAAGAATCTGGCACCACCCCAGAAAAATTATTACTTAAGGCAAGCAAGGCCCTCAATTTCCTTCTTTCACACAAGTACTTGGGGAAACTACCAGAAAACTGATTCTCAGATATATCAACAACATCCAATGCAGCATACCGGCCGAAATTCTCTGGGAACACCCCAGAAAATCTGTTTCCATAAATGGAGAATGAAAAAAGCTTATGCATATCCCCAAAACCAGAAGGGAATTCTCCAGAAAAGTTGTTCTGATGACAATGGAAAACTGTCAAGTTCTTCAAATTTCCAATCTCCTCAGGAAATTTCCCATACATCTGGTTTGAAGAGATATCAAAATCAGTCAGAAGAGTAAGGTTGCCAAGCTCAGCCGGCATTTCCCCTGTCAAATTATTATCATACAGTTCAATCTTTGCAAGCTTCTGCAACTTCCCAATTGATATGGAGATTTCCCCTGAAATTTTGTTTCTACATATGTCAAATGTGCCTAACTCCCTCAGTTCAAAAACAGATTCTGGAATCTGTCCCCTTAAATTGCAGTGAGCCAGAAACAGGTAAGTCAAGTTTTTCAAATTCCCAATACTCTCAGGAATTTCAGCCTCATCATATTCATTTTCCCCTAGACTCAATGAGACGAGTCCAGTTAAATTGACCACCCAACTAGGGAATCTACCAGTGAATAAATTGTTTGACAGATCGATAATTTCCAAGTTCTTCAACATGGACAGATCAGGTACCGGTCCAACCATTCCATTTCCCGAAACATTCAATACTTTGAGATTGCTACAATTGCTTAGCTCCAACGGAAGCTTCCCAGATATAAAGTTGAAAGGCAACCAAATGGTAGTAAGACTTTCTAAGGCTGATATTGAACTTGAAATTTCTCCGGATAAAGACTTGTTATCGAATGATATTTCAATGACTCTCCTAGTGACTGAATCACAAGTAATCCCCGAGAACCCACACGGAGAATCAACAGATTCTTTCCAGGAATTTAAAACCCCACGAGGATCATTCAGCTTACTCTTGAACCGAATAAGGGCTTGAGTTTCAACATTCAAGGACAAAGAAGGCGGGAAGACAGAAACCAATATGAAACACAACAGAGCTAGGAAATGGAAGCAGAGAAATGGGATTGTGGCCATTGTTGTAAAAAGCATGTGGCAATTTGGTCATTTAACAAAGGATGAAATCCATTCCACAACCATAAGATTCATAAACTCCATTGTTAATCATCCTGCTAGCAGCTGAAAAGAAGATGATTCAAATAAAATCATAATTTATTCACCACCCAAATTACAGCACACTTTTACAATACAATATTACTTAAAACACTAAACAAATCACATAAAATAAAGTTGATCAAGAAAATGAATTGACATTCAACGTCAGATTTGTTTGTAGCTGTGGATTTTGGTCTCCCCCTATTGATTATTATAACATTATATCAAAGAAAGAGACCATTAATTATATATACTATACTTTGTAGTTACTCTACTAATTGAATTGCTGTATATTTTGGCTATACAACTGTAGCATTCAAGAAAGGTTGGTAATAAAAAATAGAAACTTGATTTTAAAAACAGACATAATTTTCATTGGAAGACAATCCGTGTTGTTATAAATTATTAGCTTTTTAGGTCAGAGGTTTGTCCTATATTGAACACCAAATCTAACTTTTAGGTTTCTTTTACTATTAAAATAGTGAATTATTTAACAAATTTAAAATAAAAAAAAAAAAAACATGCACACTCAAACACAAAATTCACAAGAGAGGATTAAAAAAAGAAATAAAAATTTACCTGAATTCTGAGAGAGTTGTAAAATTTGTTGCCTTTCAAGTTACTGCTATGAGAATTCTGAAACTCCAACACAATTACAAGCTTATTAAGCCCAAAAAAGAAAAAAGAAAAATGCTCTGTTTTTTTTTTTTTTTCCTGTGATGAATCAAAGGAAGAAAATAAAGGGAGAGAAAAAAAGTTGAGAATTATTACTCAGAAATGGAAATCTCGTGCTGCAAATAGACTTTTTTTTCCCCTTTAACTTTTAACGCCTGCAATTATTCAACAAAATGAAAAAACTGGAAGTGGGTTGCTCACTAAAAGCTGTAGTAATATTAGTTGTTTGTTTCCCAAGAAAATATAACTGACCTTAAAAACAGCACCAAAAGCTGGAATTTTCTTGAGAAAATAAAGCTTCAGAAATCAAACCACTAACAGAAAGAGAGAGAGAGAGAGAGAGTATAAGCTGTCTCCATGCATGATCTAGCAATAGCTCAAATTCCCAAGAAATAAAAAGTTTGTTTGCTAGCCAAAAAGCTATAAATTTTCTCTTGAGAAAAGCAAGCAACAACTAACAACTTGGTGAAGAAAGTGAGAGAGGACTGAGAGAAAATGGAAGGTAAGAGGGAGAAAGCATATTGGATTTTAGAAGCAGAAGCTTTGGAAGTGATTATTTTTACTACTCACCACTGGTCAGTCACCTTCTTGTTGGTGGCTATAGGTTAGCACATCAAATTCATTATTGGATTTTGTGTTATGGTACTTTATCATGTAGGTCCTTCAAGTAAATTTCTATTCAATAAAAAAAATTACCTTATGACTTTTGATTGTATTTTTTTAATTAATATTAAAAATTATTAGTCTATTGGAGCCTTCTAAATAAGCTTTTTGATGACACAATTCGAATATCTACCTAGTTTGGGCTATAAATGACTCAAACTTTCAACTTCAAGAGTGAGATAAAGATGTATCGATTGCCTACTATTCGACAAAAGAATGATTTATTATTATAGAATTTATAATTATTATAAATGAATTTAAAACCACTTACATTCACATTCTATAACAATATACTATTAACCAGTGTAGCTTTAAAACTATTTTATTGAATACTATAATAAATTATAATTCCTAATTATAGAAATTAGAATCGTAATTTTACAGTGTTATTTAGAACATCTCTAAGGAATCTAAAAATTCATGTCATATCTTAAATTTAGGGAGTTAGATAAGTTTTTAATATTTAACAACACATCTTATTTTATTTCAGTTGACTATACTTGTTAGATTTATGTGGAAAAAATATCATACACATAAATCAATACTGTTATAAAGATCAACCAATTCACATTGTACTATTTATATAAAAAATTATTTTATATTATCTAGATTTATGCGGGATTATTGTTGGAGCAAATCTTCCGAAGACTCTCTAAAATAAAAATGATGTCATTTATATATAGAGAGTATTGTTGGATATGCTCTTATAACTTACTAAATTAAAAATTACCTTTAAATTTTTAGTAATCTCCCGATTTTTGCGCTGAAGCCTTTAATAATCAATGGAAAAGAATAAACTATGGGGACTTGTATAATGAAATATAATGAATTATACTATTTGGTAGTAATATATTAAAAGTTAAGGAGTTTAGTGATAAAATCCGAAATGCTAGTCTTGCTTTGAAAATTGGTTGGATATTCCATTTTCAGTTTTTAGGTCAAATGTTAAAAAATAAAATGACGCAAGAAAGAGATTAAACTAAATTAAGTAGTGATGAGGAAATAATCCAAGCGAAACTGAAACAAGAATGAAACGTTTGACATATTTTTTATAAGGGAGAATGATAATTTAATCTCTTTTAAAAATTATATTTACCACTTAGATTCTTAATAAATTTTTAATTACTCATTCATTGATGATGTTAAAATCGTAATTTTAAAAAAAATACAATGTCATATCGTAAATGTCATTTTTAAAAATTAAGAGTTTGTTTGATATAATTTTTCAAATAAAGCTTTTATTTAAAAAAAAAAAGGGAAAATTATTTTATTGGAAAAGTTTTTGAAGTTGTGTTTTGAAAAAAATGAAATAATAATATTAATTTAAATAACGGTATTATAGACCTAAACTCTACTCCCAAAAGCCAAAATTTTGAGATTTTGCTAGTAGAGATAAAATAGATTTTTAATTCTTAAAAACTTTTAGTGAAAATGTAACCAAACATCACCAAAATTTTTGAAAAGAGCTTTTTAGATTAAAAAAACTCTTTTGCTTCTACTAGAAGCCATATCAAACAGACACTAGCTTCTAATAGGCGAACAATCAAAAGAACATAATTGTCATACAAATTGTTAAAATTATTAATTTTATGTCTCACTATAATACCCCGAGTTTTTTGGAACAGTGTTGGAAAATTTCTGAATTAAAATTAAGAATTTAGAACGAGATGTTATTCGTAAATAAGAGTTTCTTTGTTGGAAAATAGATTGAGATGTTTTAAAGTGAAGCTTCAATGCGTTGGAAAACGCGTGATTTCGAGAATCGGTTACGCGATTTCCGATTATATCTTTATACGCATAATTTTTTTTTTTGTTTTTGGCTATAAAATAGCAAATGAACTTCAATTGAGCTGATTTTTAAACCATTGGACTCGTTTTTTCGAGAAGAACAACTTTCGTGTTGAACACTTTTTGAAATTTACATAAAAAGAGCTTCTAAAATATAAATTTTCATAAAAGCCCCATGGCAGGGACATGATTGTAATTTCACGGGGTCAGATTGTAATTTTTGAAAAAATTTCTATAAATACCTTGAAGTTTATTGTTATTGCGGAAGTGACATAATTTCTCAAATCTCTCTAAACGACCTTTCATCTCCAATTTGAATCAGCGGTGGCCTGGTCACGCCAACGGCCAACCGGAAACGACCGACCGTCGCGACAATGCCATAGGAAGCGTCCGGCCACCCTGCGTCCAACGATGGCTGGCAGTGACGCAGAAAACACTGGCATATACTAAGTAAGAATTTTAAAAATTAGATTTGCGTGAATGAAAGAGAAGCAAACTATGGTTGCTGAACTGGTATTAAAGAACGTGATAAGTCATGAATATTAAACTATTGTAAGATTATCGAGTTAAAGAAAGTTCGTTTGACTTTTCGATTTCATGATATTTCAAAGATGGTTATTCGTGAAAAAAGTATATATAGATGAATTCATATTTCACGTGATTGAAGTGGATTCGATATTAAACGATATTCGAGTTTTGATTTGTATGCTTTGAATGTTTAGCTATTAGATTGACACATATGTAATATGTAAATATGAAAATTTGACTTGGGTAAAGTATAAATGATAAAAGAAAACCGATAATTCTAAACTCGTAATAACTTGATAATTTTGAAAAACTTTTAATGTGATTGACTTGTATGTTCTGTTTATAGTACTAGCATGGTTACTTATTCAGTTTTATAACTCACACCAAACCAGTTTACTAGTTTTACAGGTTGGCTACCAGATGGGTCAACCACTTCGGTTTGGAAGCTATGATCGAGACGCAGATCACCCAAGTTTCAGTCACCATCGCGAGTGTCCGGGAAAAGATTTAGAAGTTAAAGTCTATGATTAATATTTTATTTGTCGTGCTAAGCACACTGTTTGTATATATTAAGTAAATGTTTTGATTGCTTATGATGTTGTAGGCACAGAGCTATTAGCTGTTGATAGATGATATGAGCATAGAGCTTTTATGTGTTGATTTTGACGTGTTTTGTGTGGAGTTGAGGTCCTTTTGATATATGATGTCTATTTCAGGTTTTGTTTTGATGCTGGACTTTTTTTTCCAGGTTGTCCAGTTTTATGATACATCATGTCCGATTTTCTATAAATTTGGAGGCTTATGAAGATAAGTTAATCTTATCTCCTACCGATAGCATCCTACTTCTGGCGGGTGTTACACTCATGGAACTAAATTTGCTAGTGTTTTAAAACCCGGATCGGTCCATCGACCCGGTCTGGCTAGAGATTCAAGGGTCAGAGGTACGATCGGGTTCAATCAGGGGTTACTTTTATTATTATTTTTTAAAAAATATTAAAAAAAACTAAAATTAATAATAAAAATCAAAAAATATAAAACGAGTCCAAAAACCTCGTCTGACTGGTTCACTTGTTAAACCTGCCGGATCGGTGGGTTTTTGGCC
Organism: Zanthoxylum bungeanum; assembly: GCA_019454045.1. Taxonomy (NCBI): domain Eukaryota; kingdom Viridiplantae; phylum Streptophyta; class Magnoliopsida; order Sapindales; family Rutaceae; genus Zanthoxylum; species Zanthoxylum bungeanum. The sequence continues at coordinate 218,048 of SKCR01033412.1, read as the reverse complement.
GGTTCACTGCTGACCGGATTTGGTGGGTTATCTGGACCGGATCATAGGCTGGATCCCGACTCAATCGATCTGACTGGCCGGTTCGGTCTGGGTTTTTAATCCTTCATTTTTGTAGTAAAAAACGATATCGGTTAAAAAAAAAAGATGGCATTAATAGTTGGATGACTGTGGGACGTTAGATTAATAGTGACATTCATATTTTTTAGGTTAGGCTATTTTAAAATATTGATAAAAATTTTGAGTGATTACTTTCCTGCAAGTTAATGGTCCACGTCTAGTTTCTATTTTATACCAATCAATTATTTTTCTGTTAATAGTATTAAAATTTGTTAAAAAATATTTGAGAAAATATTATTTTATTCATGATATTATTTAATATTATAATAGCTCATTGATACTAAAACGAAAGATTAAGTAATAGAATGACATTATCATAATTCATTGAAAGTGCAAAGATTATGTATAACAATAATAATAATAATAACAATAACAACAACCACAATAATAATATCCTAAAATGAGATAGATTTTTCACCATATCAAACAATATATGTAATATGATTTTGTATCATTAAAGTAGCGAAACGATAAAACATATTTAAATTTTGAAGCGAAACTAAATACCATTATCTCCCATGTGTTCTATTGCTTCTACCTTTGACCTACCGTATAATAAAACAAGTTACTAGGTGAGGTAGACATTTCATGTGTAGTTAACAAAATTGTAAAAAAAAATGATAAGGATCCCAATGATCAATAATCTTTTAAAATATGATTATTATATTTTATTAATTTCATGGATGTCAATCTCAAGCATTAACTGGTATTATTATACTTGATCTTAGCAACAACAAAACATATGTGAAGATCATGTGATTTAACTTGTCCATTCATTCGGTACATTATTACTTTAGAATTCAAATATAGTTTATATAGTTTTGCTAGATTGTTGATATTAAATTATGTTTGTATATATTTTTTGACATTTTGAATTATCTATCTATTATGAAGATTATCTTTATATCACTAAAGAATTATGATAATGTCATTACATTACCCACCTTTTCAATCTTATTTTTAGAAGTCACTCAACTATGTGATTTGACATAAAACATGTTTCCAACATCATCATGCTCTTAACATTGTTAACGAAAAAGTGATTGGTTGATACGAACAAAAGCCAGAGGTTGTACAATGTCATTTTCATATATTCGTGATGGCTACATATACCCAAACAAAGATAATTTCCCTTCAATATATACCATTGGATTTGTATAATATCAGTGACTCAAAATTTGTGGAAAAAATTTAGGTTATAATAGTCAAACCTAACTTTTAATAGAAAAAAATAAATCCAAGCTCTTATATTTAATTCTAAGATTTTAAGTTTTATCTGTTGGTGCGGATGTGAAACCCTTAGGGTCGGATTGGTACCCCGCACAGTGGAAGTGAGTCTAACCCTATGAATATCTAGCATGAGTGTATTTTAAAAATATCTTAAGGAAAACTACATTCTGTTATGAGTCCGTAGGAAGAAACAGAGACAAAATTAGAGTCCGGGAACTCCAGAACAAAGAAAATGAAATTTCAACGTGGGCATCAGGTCACAGCGCATCGCGATGCTCAGGATTGGGCATCAAAACACTCAGGATTGGGCGTCGCGACTCCCAATCTATGAGAGCTCGGCGTCATGACGCCCAATGGCTAGTGTCGCGATGCCCGCAGCACTTAATGTCGAGTGTCGCGACAACAGAGATCAGAGTCGTGACGCCACCATGTGTAAAATATTGGCAATGAGCAATTTTATCTTCAAAACAATTTTAAACACTTTCAATTATCTCCAAATACTTCAATACACCTAGAATCCAATTTTAGCATAAAAACCATCATTAACACATATTATACAACAAACATACATCTATTCTAAATATATATATATATATATGCATTTGTTTGAATCAAAACACAAACCACATTAGAATCCCACAATGAAATGACTCATGAACAATTCTAGGTCAGTCAAAGGTGGTCAAGTGATTCTAAAATGGCAGTCATAACTCTAAGCTTTAATCTAGAGTTCCAAACTCTTATTAATTATTCCATGTCCGACATGAACATATTTGACCCAATTACAATCATATTATGTTTATACTTCCAAAGCATCCATACACAATTCATTAGCCTAATTCCAACTTCAAGTTATGTTATTATGCATCCAATACATAATTCATCACTATATGTTTCACTAATGATAACTCACTAATGAAAAACATAGCTTTGGAGAAGATCAAACTTTCCTAGCAAGTTTGATACAAAGATCCAATCTACTTCTCCTCGTTGAAATATTGTAAAGAACTTCCAAAGTTAGCAAGCTTGACTCCAAGATTCAATATTGATTCCAATGCTAGCAAGCTTCACTCCAAGATCCAATCTTAATTTATCCTTATTGAAATATTGTAGAGATCTTCCAAAGTTTCTCTAAACACTTCTCTTACTTAGGCTAATTTCTCTAACTCATTCTTGTTTTAGCTTTTTTAAGCTTGATTAAAACATTTGTTCAAGCTTGCTATTTATAGCAAAACTTTGACAATTTTTAATTTATAAAAGTTCTAATAATCTTTTATGTGGGCTTAATCTAATTTGTCCAAATTTATATATTATGTGTGACTAATCACCTTTGTCTACCACTTTGAGTTAATCCAATTAAATCAAGACAAAGTTTAATTAATAGAATAGTTACATGTCTACCACTTTGATTTAATCTAATTAAATCAAGCCAAATACACCTATAATTACATATTTGTAATTATTAAAATATCCTCAAATGGTAGACATATTTATGAAATTATGACAAAGCTCTTGTGTAATTTTGGATTAATCCAATTAGGTCAAATTAAATAATCAATGTTATCCAATAACACTTAATTATCTTAATTGATAATTATAATATCGAATATTATTTATTATAAAAAATTATCGGCTACCTAAGTGCTCAACGAGTACATTTCATATTATGAGACTCTCTAAGTCCAGACACATTCATCATATAAGTCTAGTAAATATGTATGTAATTCGGCCACCTCCGAATTCACGAAAAACATAAACAACCTTTCTGAACTATACAAGTCGAGGTCATCACATATATTTATCAATCTCTCCATCGTAGGCTATCCGAGTTGTGCTTAGGAAACATAAAATACACCGTCAAGTTTCGAGGCGCACATCTCTTGTCAACATGTCCACGATTCTTTACAACTAATATGATCCACCCTAGGTGATCGGCTTTGGCCAAAGTCTTAAAAATCGTGACTTACTCACATGGATACCTAAACCACTTATGATACAAATACGGGTCGACGGATCCTATCTTGATATGAACTTGATTAATGAGTGCATCAGTTCACACCCAACGAACATCTAGAGGCCATAACATGAAAGGTTTTTGACATAAATGGCATCTAAATGTGGAGGATCTCACAAAAAATCATTGTTATCCTATAGTCAAAGGATCACATATGCTACTCGACTAGATAAGATTCCTATTGACGGTGGTGTGTACTTCCAACTATTAGGAATCACCTGTGAGTCGTTCAATATTCACTCCAACGAATACCCACACGTCTATACGAGCTTCCAAAGCTCAAGGTACATTGGGTTAAACCATTGGAACTCCAATTCCAATATATGACATGTGTTAGTTTTATAGGTTATAGGAATTCGACCGTATTTCAAAACCAATGACTATGAATATTTATTTTAAGAATAGTTTATAATAGTAATACTATCCCAATTTCGGACCACTCAGTGTCTAGTATTACTAAATGACTATTGTAAGGTCGATGTCATTCTTAGCATATTTATACATCAATCTAATATGCATAATGACATTACCATTAATAAGGTTTGAAATGAAAATATAGTTATTTATTAATAAATAATAAAATATAATGTACAATACATTATTCGAATTGGCGCTCCAAGCACCAACTTCAACAAACTCCCACTTGCTTAGTGCCAATCCGGATAGTACCATAGTCTCATCTCCTCTACATGTTTATTGACTAACTTATAAGGTAAGGCCTTAGTAAGCAGGTCTACTATGTTGTCTAGTCCTTGAACCTTCAAGACCACTATGTCTTTTCGTTCAATAATCTCTCTAATCACGCGATATTTTCTTTTCACGTGTTTAGACTTGGAATGCGCTCTAGGCTCCTTAGCCTGCGCAGTGGCTCTGCTATTATCATAGTATATTGAGATCGAAGCCGCAGGCATAATGCCAAGTTCTATGATAAAATTTCTAATCCAAAAAGCTTCTTTAGCAGCTTCTGAAGCCGTTATAAATTCCACTTCAGTGGTAGAATCAACTGTTGAGCCTTGCTTTTAAAGGTGTATGCCATATCGGAAAGATACATTTAATGCCTTACGGTTAGTAAAACCATACCTTTCTAGCATTATATCTATGTACATCAATTGTGACAACCCTATAATCTTCCTAACTCTATCCCGGTAGAGCCTTATACCCAGTATTTAGGAAGTTTCACCCATTTCTTTCATAGAGAAGTTCTTGCAAAGGTAGGCTTTCACACTTTGCATCATACATATATTATTCCCAATGATAAAGATGTCATCTATATACAAAATAAGGAATACTATCATGCTCTCACTCACTTTCTTATAAACAAATGGTTATTCTTCGTTCTTAATGAATCTAGATAATCTAATTATCTCATCAAAATGAAGATTTCAGCTTCGAGATATCTGTTTAAGTCTATAAATAGACTTCTAGATTTTGCAAACCAAGTTTGAAGTCTCACTGGATACGAAACCCTATGGTTGATATCTTCCTCGAGGAGTCAATTTAGGAAAATGATTTTCACATCCATCTGTCATATCTCATAGTCGTGATATGTAATGGCTAAAAGAATCCTAATGGATATTAGCATGACTACTGGTGAAAATTTTCCTCATAGTTAATCCCATGACGTTAAGTGTAACCTTTCGCTACCAGTCAGGCCTTAAAGGTTTCCACGTTTCCATTGGGCCATCACTTCATTTTTTAAACCCTTTTACAACCAATAGGTTTAACTCTTTCAGGAAGTTCAAATAAGTCTCAGACTTGATTGTCATCTATAGAATCCATCTTGGATTTCATAACTTCTTGCCATTTTCCTGAACGATATCCAATATCGTTTGTTTAAACATAGTCAGATCTGTTTCCTCCAGTAGGAGAACATTAAGGATCACATCAGATGTTAAAAAATAATCTCTTATGAGGCTTGATTCCCTATTCGACTTACGTAGAACATGTATTGTAGATCTGTCACCTAGTTGGATCTCTGATTCCATCTCAGGTTCCTTACTATTGGGATCAAACTCATCGAGTTCAATCTTTCTACAATTCCCACTTTCTCTAAAAAATTTATTTTCAAGAAAAATGTCAAAATGAACAACAAATACATTTCGTTGCTCATAATAATAGAATTGATATCCCAAAGTGTTTTCAAGATATCCAACGAACCTATATTTAAACCCCATGGGTGCTAGTTTATCTCGCTGCGCAACTTTAACGTATGCATGACAACCCTAAATCTTTAAATATCTAAGACTTGGATTTCTACCGAACCATATTTTATACAGGGTCGTAGAAACAGCTTTCGATGGAACCATATTAAGTATGTGGGCAGCAGTAAGTAAAGGGTAACCCTAAAGGTAATATGAAATATTTTTATAGCTCACCATGGAAAGTACCATATCCAATAAAGTACGATTTCTTCGTTCAGAAACACCATTGTGTTGAGGTGTTCCTGGTGGCTATATTGGGCAAGAATATCATTCTCCTTTAAATAACTTCTGAATTCGTCACTCTTGTATTCACCGCCTCGATCTGATCGAAGGCACTTGATGAATTTATCTGTTTATTTTTGTACTTCATTTCAGAATATTTTGAACTTGTCAAATGTTTCCGATTTATGTCTGATCAAATAGACATATCCATAGCTTGACTTATCATCCGTGAAAATCATGAAGTATGTTGAACCATCATGAGCGACATGATTTAATAAACCACACACATCGCTATGTATTAGCTTCAATAAATCTTCAGCTCAGTGTCCAATACCAAGAAATGAGGCCTTTGTCGTCTTCCCTTGGATACATGACTCACATATCGAATAAGGATCTAAGGTAAGATTATCAATCAAACCATCCTTAACCAATTTTGTTAGATATCTAACACCAATGTGGCCCAATCTCATATGTAATAATTCAATATTATTTAATTCAGATCTTCTACTTGTATTTTCCTCTACAATAAATACATTTGTATATGTTTCCAAAACATAATGACCGTTAGATAAAGTACATTCACATATCAAATAGTTGTCTTTATCATATAAATATAAAGCACTATCTTTAATGTTTATTTTATATCTCTCTTTATCCAATATTGGTAGTGATATTATTTATCTGATAAGGGATGGTGCATAATAACAGTCATGTAAATCTAATTTACATCCATTAAGGAGATCTTGAACAACTGTTCATATGGCATTGACATCAAATATTTTGCCATTACCAACTCTAAGCTGAATTTCCCCTTTGTTCAACCTTCTTTTAACCCTCATTACCTGCATACAGTTGCAAATATGAGTGGGACTACCGGTGTCTAACACTCATCCACTATTTGCGTTTAAGGCTAATGAGATGTCAATAATAGGAAAAATATAAATCGTACCTGAGGGTTTTGCCTTTCCTTTTAGCTCTAGACAATCTTTCTTTGAGTGTCCAGACTTTTTATAGTGTAGATATTCATCACGAGTTACATGCGGTCTTCCAGCTTTGCGCTTATTGGAATTTTTCTTTGATATCTTCTTATTTCCCATTTTGATTTTTTTTGACTTCTTAGAAGTCTTTGAAAAGCTTGCTCCACCATGGAGGTACAAAATGAGATTGTCTTTTTTTTTTAAATCATGCTCTGCCGTGTGAAAACATGTTATGAAGTTCTTCATAACTGGCTTGCATTGAATGCATATGAACGTTTAACATAAAGCCAACATAAGTACCAGGGAAAGAAGACAAAATCAAATTTTAGCCTAGCCGTTCATCAATCACAATTCCATATCATTCCAAATATCGGATCTGGTCGATTGATTACGCCTAAAAGGTACTCGTGGTTATCGCAATATAGTTGGGGTGTCATTCCTCAGAGAGATGGTTACAAGGAACTAATTCACTTAATGAAAACGTTAGCAGTAACTGAATTAAAGAAAAAAAATTTAATAGACAATGTAAGATAAAAAAATATGAAAAAATACTTAAGAGTTATTAGTATAGAAAAGTAGCAAAGCGTCGGGAATCCTTCTTGTATCAAATCCCTATATTATGTCATTGATTCCTTTTATTACTCAATTAAAGGTTTCACATCCCAAACCAACAATCAGAAGATATTTCAATAAAAAAACATATTAAATTCTAAGGTAATTGATGAATTATTTTCTCTATGTTAAAAACACATTATGTTATCGTTATTACCTATCTAGCATCGACAATATACCCATAGGCAATACTATAGTAGAATATTAACTCATAAAACAACGTAACCAGTCACAACTGATTTTCCCAATCACACATAGAAGAAACATGACTATTGGTAAAACACAATCTCTGGGTTCATAATCAAAAGATAATAAAGAATAATAAATCATTAATCATATTAAACGCTGAAGAGTATTCAGGAATAAAAAACATGAATATAAGAACTTAATTACGAGAGTTCATCCTTAGCTTTGCTTAGGATATTAGTTCTCCATAGAAAAAAGAGACACATTCTGAAGAGATCGGAGAGACATCTTGTCCGACATGAAGATTCCTCGTTCTTCTTTCTCAAATATGTGTTTTAGAGCTTAGGTTGTATATTTCTTCTCTCCCCTAAGGTTTTGGACGAGCTTGGTGTAGGACACAGAACTTGACGACGCTGTTCTAGGCTCGCGGCCTAGTCGGGAGTATGGAGTAGCCCACATGGGAACTAAACCGGAGAAATAACATGGAGTCATCACCCAGTGTGAATTGGGAAAATGATTTGAGGCCACACTCACCCCTCGTAAGGGAAGACCTCAAACCGTTGGGTTCGGAATGGTCCCTTACTTATGCCACTTGTAATGAACGAATTTATGTAATAATATAACCGAGTCTAAGCAACAACAACCTACATCTAAGTTTGCATACTACCTATATCTAAGTTTGCATGCATAAAAGTAAGTCGGAATAACGGCAAGCACACAATCTCATGCATACATTAAATCGCTAAGCATGACAATGTAAATAAATAATAATCTAAACATAAATGTAGAAAATATATAATCAAGTTCCTAATGCGAAAGAAATAACTAAATCATGCTTGGAAATAATCAACTAATCATGCATAAAAAATAACATACTAAACAACCTAATCATGCATAAAAGTAACATATTATTTCTAACAAACAACAAATAAACATAAGATCGTATGACACGAAATATGTGCGTCTCTCAAGCGGTACGTGGCATTGTATCCTGAGTTCAGACCGCACTACCATCCATTCAGATTTGGCTACGGAATTTACGTCCGGGTTTCTATCCGATATACCGCAAGAGATAACACATATTTCATTCATCCCATGACCACAACTTACATGAAACTATAATACGCATGCGAAGAAATAATAATAACTAACGGAAAGAAAGTGCGGGAATAAATAAAAAGGGTGCCCTCAGGTCTAACCTCTCAAGTCGTCTATTGGAAGTGCGCTACGCGGTTTTCGGAAGGGTTAATGCTCCGCAACTTTTCCGATTTACTGGTTCATTGTTTTCCTTCATTACCTCGCTTTTTTGGACTGTTGTTTCCTCTGTTTTTGCTGTATTTTCTAGTCGTTGTGTTTGGTTACTGTTAGCGGTATTCGGGGGCTGTTTTGGGGTTGTTTTTTGCGGTTTTTTGAGACTGTTTTTGTTGTAGTTTTTGATGTTCTGGTTGTGTAGTTTTTTGGGACTATTTTGTGGTATTTTTAGGGTGCAGTTTGCAGGTTTAAGGGTGCAGTTTAAGTGCAGTTTGGGTACAATTTCCGGGGTATTTAGGGGCTGATTTGGGGTCTGTTTAGGCGTGAATTTAAGGGCAAGTTGAGCGTGAAGGAGGGCTTCTGTGGGGACTTTTTGGTGCGTGGAATGAGGTCTTCTGTGGGGACTGTTTGGTGCGTGTTGAAGGGGGTGCTGTGGCGTGATGAAGGGCTTTAGGTGTGAAGGTGGGCTGCTGAATGAAGGGCAGTGGCGTGAATGAAGGGCTTTAGGCATGAAGGTGGGCTGTTGAATGAAGGGCAGTGGCGTGAATGGAGGGCTTTTTGCGTGAAGGGTTTGTGAGGGTTGGTTTGTTTGTCGCAGTGTGTGATTCAGTTGAAGGGTTATTTCTGAGGAAGAGAGGCGTGAGGGAGAAGGGAATGCTAGGGGGTCTCTAAGGTTGGGTTTATGCTTCTTTTTATAGGCAAGGTTTGAGGTTTACCTTATACGGGTAGGAAAACCAAGATTGTGTAATTATGGGGGAATATTTAATTTGTGTGTCATAAGGAAAGAATCTCCTTAATTAGGAAGGGGATTATTTTAGTTTAGGAAAGAGATTTAATTTAATTAGGAATGTGATTTATGAGATTTGATTTGATTTTATTAATTTGGGAAGGTGATTTGGTTTTATTTTAACATGTGTTTAATGTGTGAATTTATTATTTTGGATGTGTTTTAATGGGTTTAGGCGTGTGAATGTGGTCCATTGGGCATGTGGTTGGTGTTTTGGTGGGCTTGGTGTGGATTGCGGGGGTTTTGGGCCAATGATGTGTGGCTTGCGGGGATTTTGGGTCAATGATAAGTTTTAAAACAGAGGTCCAACGAACGAACCCACAGCTAAGCAAACGAATTAAGTCTAACAAGACATTGATTTATGAATTTCCCTTCCGACGTCCGTTTCCCGCGACTTCCGTGACTTAAATAGGTAGTGCCTCCATATGAGACTCATCATCGGGACTTATATGCAAAAAATGCAGTGCCTACAGTCGCCCCCACTTTGATGGGACTTGTGCAGTGTGTGACAGTGACAATCCTATCAAAGTTATGCAATGTATTTTTACTTACCTGGCTCGCCAGCTGCCACCTGACTTGCCTGCTGCTTCGAACTGAGTTGATGATGTGGTGAGGTGCTGCGACCCCTGAGGTTCATCCCTGCAAGATGCTGCGATCTCTAGGAATCACTACCGAACTGAACTGATGAGAGATGGTCCATTTTCTAACTGTGCTGCATTTTTAGAGCGCCATTTTCGGCATGTTAAACCTCATTTTGAGGCGTCGCTGATGTGATGGTTGTCCATTTTTTGAATTGTGCTCCATTCTTGGAGCGCCATTTTCGGCATGCTAAACCTCATTTTGAGGCGTCGCTGATGTGTTGGTTGTCTATTTTTGAACTGTGCTCCATTTTTGGAGCGCCATTTTTGGCATGATAAACCTCATTTTGAGGCATCACTGATGTGACAGTGGTCTATTTTTGAACTGTGCTCCATTTTTGGAGCTCCATTTTCGACATGCTAAACCTCATTTTGAGGCATTGCTGATGTGATGGTGGTCCATTTTTGAACTGTGTTCCATTTTTGGAGCGCTATTTTCGGAATGCTAAACCTCATTTTGAGGCATCGCTGATGTGATGGTGGTCCGTTTTTGAACTGTGCTCCATTTTTGGAGCGCCATTTTCGGCATGCTAAACCTCATTTTGAGGCATCGCTGATGTGATGGTGGTCCATTTCCGAACCGTTACTTGATGAGAGATGGCTCATTTTTGAACCGTTACTTGATGAGAGATGGCTTATTTTTGAACCGTTACTTGATGAGAGGTGGCTCATTTTTGAACCGTTACTGGATGAGAGTTGGCTCATTTTTGAACTATTACACGATGATAGGTGGCTCATTTTTAAACCGTTACTTGATGAGAGATGGCTCATTTTTGAACTGTTACTTGATGAGAGATGGCTCATTTTTGAACCGATACTGGATGAGAGGTGGCTCATTTTTGAACCGTTACTGGATGAGAGTTGGCTCATTTTTGAACCGTTACTTGGTGAGAGGTGGCTCATTTTTGAACCGTTACTGGATGAGAGGTCGCTCATTTTTGAACCGTTACTGGATGAGAGTTGGCTCATTTTTGAACCGTTACTTGGTGAAAGGTGGCTCATTTTTGAACCGTTACTTGATGAGAGATGGCTCATTTTTGAACCGTTACTTGATGAGAGATGGCTCATTTTTGAACCGAGCTGCATGAGAAAGGGTAGAATGGTCGCCCTTAGTCTCGGTTCATCTTTCTGTCCTTTTCTGCTTTTTCATTTTCTTCAACACATGCGAATAAAAACAAAACACCAAAAGAATGCAAGTATGTCACGTGTATGCATGCATGCATGGATGAGTTTCCTATTCCGTTGGGTTAGGTCTTCCTTGTGCTCTCTGGCGCCCTTCGCCCACTAACGTCTTTGGTCGCCCCTGGGCATGCTTACAGTTTCCTTTTGTCAGTTCTCTGTGGTGATTGCTCAGTCTTCTTTTATTGCATGGCTCGAGTTCTCGGTATATATCCTTATTTGCGAGGTGGTAGGCTGGTCGCCCCCAAATTTGGCTCTGTTTTCTTCTCTTTGCTACTTACATTAGGTCAAATTTGTCATGTGATGTGACATTTCCATACCAACATATTGTACTGCCTCTTACGAAATAGTCCCAATAGTCATACATATCGTTGCCCTCAAAGGATGCCCAGTGTTGAAACCAGAGAACCTTCAAAGTACTTGAGGTAACTCAAATCCGAGCGTTTGAATAAATGATCTGAACCAGACTCAAAATGTGTGTGTGCCAAGGTTCTTTCGCAGCTTAATCCTTAAGTAAGCCAACTCGATTATTTTGTCTTGGAGAATTGGATCAGTGGGGCTAACCAACCTATATATCTTGATCATACTCTGTGATTACATCCTCGTACTCAACATGATATGATTTTCTTTTCTTTTGTATATTTCTTTTCTTTCTTTTCATTTTGAACTTCTTTTTTTTTTCTCTTTTTTTTTTTTTCTTTTTCTCTTTTCTTTTTTCTTCTTTCGCTTTTTTTTTTTCCGACACACCTACCCTTTAAGGTAGTATTTCTCCTCATGGTGGTCCTAATACTCGCCCATGGGTAGCTTCACGCTTATCGGTTATAGGTGGTCTATTTTTTCCATTTCTTTTCAAAGAATTTTTCTTCATTTCCAACCATATCATATATCGTAACATAAGTAAACCAGGATGGACATCTAGGCAAACGGTCATTCACCGATCCGCCATCTCTTCAACTAGTAATCTCACCGACTACTCAGGCTTCCACTGCTAAGATCCTCTAATTAAGTGCTCGCGAGTCTAGTCAAGATCAACTACTCAAAATATCGGATGAGAGTACATCTCGCACTTATCGTTTCTAAGGTTTCACCCTGAAGCAAACAATTTCATCATCGGACTCATGCTTAACTATTGAGGAAAAGACTCGAACAAGTAGGCAGAATCAATGTCTTTATTATTAATAAATGTGGGATCACAATTGAATAAGATCAGGAAAACAAACATCTCCATAATTTGCAACTTCGTCTTCCCCCGTCTTCTTGCTTTCTTCGAACATCAGATTCTCTAACTGTAGTAGTTCTTTTTCCCATTTACTTCCCCTTTTTGCCACCTCCTTCTTGTCACTGTCTAAGAAGTTTTCCCAGAAATCCTCCCTCTTCTCTATTTCAACTTCACTACTGTTGCCCCGTATCCCCATGCGGGAAGTTTGGTGGTTGTGAGTTTGGAGGACAAGGCTGTCGGGTAGGCCAGAGTTGATCATGTAGGTGGGTGGTGGGTTTCTGTGTGTGTTGGTTGTTCTTTTTTCGGGTCAGGTGTTTTATGGGCATCAATGAGGTCTTGGATTTCATGCCTAAGGCGGGTGCATTTGTTAGTGTCATGGACTTTTTGCTGGTGGAGGTAACAATATAGGTTTAAGTCAAGGTAGCGGGGCACATGGTTTGGAAGTGGTTTAGGTTCTAAGGGGTTAAGAGTCATTTCCTTTTCAGCTCTTCAAACACCTCCGACAAAGGTCTACCAAAATTGGAGAATCGTCTGTTTCTGATAGGGGCGACCTCAGAAGGAGTGGGCTTGGTCCTTGAAGGTTCCCAAATGGTCTTTCTATTCTGGTTGCCAAACTTCCTATTATCGGCCATACGGGGTACGGTCAAACTGGCCACAGCATTGGTCAAAACTTACAACTGCTCAGTAATCGTAGTGAGACTGGTTTCCAGTTGATCCATACGAGATCCCTCGTTAAATGATTCGCTCATGTTGGCTATTGGTCTTTTGGTGAGTCTGCCCTCTTCCCTAACCTAATAGGTATCTATGATGTCTTTTAAAACTACAAGTTAGCATGTATGCGTGCGATGCATGGAATGTAAGTGACCCATTACCATTTTAGAGCATTCATTCATACTATTGCGAGGTGCAAACTTGTCCCAGTTGAAAAGGCCCAACATGTTTACACTTTTGCGATAACATGGCTAAATAACTTCAAATGATACAGGGCCTAAACATAAAGTGGCCCATCGATATTTTAGAGGCTTTTGGCCCAATTGTCATAAAGCACGGACTCGTCCCAGTTTAAATGGCCCAACCAGCCCATATCTCATGACAAAAAGTCCAACTGAATCCAAATGACGATTGTCCTAAACGCAAGCATAAATGAATAGTTTCTATTGGTCCTATGACTACAATTCATATGCGGGTTTATATGGGTATAGGCAAAGGCTCTCGTCAATGAAGGGTTGCCCACAACTAGGTCTCCCCACTCAAAGGTCCGAGCGACCAAGTGAGCGCACCTTTTTTATACACTAAGGTACGTGCCAACGAGTTATGGTGCGTGACTGACTGTCAAATGGATTTCCCGTTGTAGATTCCCCAGAGGGAGGGTGGAGCAAACTCTCTTAAATACCCAAGCCTCTTAGGCTCTTATCGCTTGATGACAGGAATAAACAACGAGTCCTCCAAATTAGTCCATCACAGTAAGCTACGAGTACATGATTATCTAGGTGCCTTCACAGCTTTTCCTTATAGAAATGTAGTGAATGAAGGAAGACACCAAACCATTACCTAGCCTTAATAATGCCTTCGATTAAACCCCTTCAACCCACTATAGACACGGTTAACTAAAGCACAAATCACAATCATTACAAGACATTATTTCGGGGCTGATTCTCTATCCCAAGTGGAGTCGCCAGACTATAGGACACAGAACTTGACGAAGCTGTTCTAGGCTCGTGGCCTAGTCGAGAGTACGGAGTAGCCCACGGGGGAACTAAACCGGAGAAATAACATGGAGTCGCCACCCAGTGTGAACTGGGAAAATGATTTAAGGCCGTACTCACCCCTCGCAAGGGAAGACCTCAAACCATTGGGTTCGGAATGGTCCCTTACTTATGCAACTTGTAATGAACGGATTTATGTAATAATATAACTGAGTCTACGCAACAACAACCTACATCTAAGTTTGCATGCATAAAAGTAAGTCGGAATAACGGCAAGCACACAATCTCATGCATACATTAAATCGCTAAGCATGGCAATGTAAATAAATAATAATCTAAACATAAACGTAGAAAAGACATAATCAAGTTCCTAATGCGAAAGAAATAACTAAATCATGCTTGGAAATAATCAACTAATCATGCATAAAAAATAACATACTAAACAACCTAATCATGCATAAAAGTAACATATTATTTCTAACAAACAACAAATAAACATAAGATCGGATGACACGAAATATGTGCGTCTCTCAAGCGGTACGTGGCATTGTATCCCGAGTGCAGACCGCACTACCGTCCATTCACATTCGGCTACAGAATTTACATCCAGGTTTCCATCCGATATACCGCAAGAGATAACACATATTTCATTCATCTCATGGCCACAACTTACATGAAACTATAATACGCATGCGAAGAAATAATAATAACTAATGGAAAGAAAGTGCGGGAATAAATAAAAAGGGTGCCCTTAGGTCTAACCTCTCAAGTCGTCTCTTGGAAATGCGCTACATGGTTGTCGGAAGGGTTAATGCTCCGCAACTTTTCCGATTTAATGGTTCGTTTTTTTCCTTCGTTGCCTCGCTATTTTGGGCTGATGTTTCCTCTATTTTTGCTGTATTTTCTGGTCCTTGTGTTTGGTTACTGTTTGTGGTATTCGGGGGCTATTTTGGGGTTGTTTTGTGCAGTTTTTTGGGACTGTTTTTGGTGTAGTTTTTGATGTTCTGGTTGTGTAGTTTTTTGGGACTGTTTTATGGTATTTTTGGGTGCAGTTTGCGGGTTTAAGGGTGCAGTTTGAGTGGAGTTTGGGTACAGTTTGCGGGGTAATTTAGGGGCTGATTTGGGGACTGTTTGGGCGTGAATTTAAGGGTAGTTTGAGCGTGAAGGATGGCTTATGTGGGGGCTGTTTGGTGCGTGGAAGAATGACATCTGTGGGGACTGTTTGGTGCGTGGAAGGAGGACTTTTTATTGGCAAGGGTTGAGGTTTACCTTATACGGGTAGGAAAACCAAGATTGTGTAATTATGTGGGAATATTTAATTTGTGTGTCATAAGGAAATGACCTCCTTAATTAGGAAGAGGATTATTTTAGTTTAGGAAATGGATTTAATTTAATTAGGAATGTGATTTATGAGATTTGATTTGATTTTATTAATTTGGGAAGATGACTTGGTTTAATTTTAACATGTGTTTAATGTGTGAATTTATTATTTTGGATGTGTTTTAATGGGTTTGTGTTGGACAGTTATGACCCATAGCATCACTATTTGTACAGATCATGGTGTTGTTGTACAAATTAACTATGTGACAAAGGAAATTGCTATCTTATCATTTGTGATTAGATCACCAAGATGTATAAATGATAGGAGGTCTTTATGATTAGTTCCTGGATTGAGATGATATGAGACAGTATCAATCCACGAAGGTTTAATCATTAAATATCCCTAGTCGTAGTATTATCGAGATTGGACATCGATAATGCGGAATAGACTAGTATTACACTTGTGCGCGTTGTGAGGGCATAACGGCACAGTTCTCATATATTTGGTTATATGATACTCATGCAAGTGTAGTAGGAGGTTGTGTTTTACCGATGGTACGGAAAACAGCTTCGCTCTGGATAGACCCATCGGAATTCCATTGGTAGTATTACTATGTGTCTATGGAAGTCCGAATCAGGGTAGGTGTATTTGGTCTTAACCTGAGACTTGCACCGCTAATACTTGCGAGAATCAATATACTTTGGTTTTAGGTCGTCCAGGGCTTTAACAGGTTCTGTGTACGCCTCTACTGGGTATATTGAGAATCGTAGTGTATTGGGTGTGATGTCGAGATGGAAGTATCACTCCAGTAACAGTGGAGATGATGATCACGTAGGATACGGAACTCGTTCTCTTATATGCTGCAGCTATCGGGATATTATGACTAGGTCATGTTTATCCGATTATAAAGACTAGTTACTAGAGATCCGATATGTGCTTCGTACGGGGCAGACACATTTCAAGCCCCATTCCTTACACGTGACATCCGATACTGGATCGATATACACGATACTATGTATACTACGCCTGGTATAGATCGTTTATTCATGTAAGCATGTTTCTGGAGAATTGGGTAGGCATGGCGCTTTGCTAGAAGCCAACCTTGTCTTGTAAATCGGTAAAAACGTAGTACTAGGTACTTACGTATTCGGATAGTCCGATAACCGTATTTACTTCCAATATATCCGGGGATCTCTTGGGTCGCTTCCTGAAAATTCACCGATGATGTATGACTTGCACTTTATTAATCTGGGATTAATTAGATGAGAGAGAAAATTAATCTAGGATTAATTACGGAGATATTTTATCTGGGAAAAATATTATTTAAAGAGAGAGAACGATTAATTTGGAATTAATCGATAAATTAATATTCGATATATTAAACGAAATTGGATTTCGACGCGGAATTGAAATTAGATTTTAATTCGGGCGAACAAGTTAATTTAGAATTAATTCATAAGCGACGTGAATAGTAATTATGCTAGGCAAGATTATTTAATTAAATTAGATTTAATTACGACGCAACAGAAAATTCGTTAATTCGAAATTAGCGAATCAGAGCCCGGGAGTGTTTGCGGAACCATTCGCATTTAGAATCGAAGTGGGACCCGTAAGTCACATCTAGCGTCACATCATTCGTCAATCAAGTGATAGATGTCTTTCACTTTGAGTGATTGACACCAGTAATTATTCATTGATTGATGGGAGTTGATGTAAGTGGTTGGAAAGTTAAAAGGCTTGTACCTTTGACTTTGGAAGATGAGTTTTTTGTAATTGATTTTTGGAAATTCAAAATACAATATACAACACATTTTTCTTCCTTCTCTTTCATTGAATTCGGCCAAGGGCCATTTCATTTTTCTTCTCTCCCTCTCATGGCCGAATAGCCTTCACTCTTTCCTCTCATTGTGGGCGTGAGCCTAGGGCTCACTTTCTTCTTGATTTTCTTACAAATCAAAGGTGCTAGCACACTTTAGAGGCATACAAGGTGATAGGGAAACTCACTTGTGAGCATGGAATCTCAACACCTAAAGCTTGGAGCTTGAAGATGAAGATGGACTCCAAACCCACCCATTACCGAGAGCTTCTTCAACAAAGAGGAAAAGGATTTTCTTTGTCGCATCGCAAAGCCGTTCAATGTGAGTATGATTTCGCCATATTTCATTGTTGTATTCACTTGTTTCATGACTTGAAAATGATCCTTGGGACTTAATAGAAACCCAACAATGTTATCTTGAGCCATTTTGAGCATGAAACTTGATTAGGGTAAAATTTGGGTAAAATTGCTTTGAGCATGTTTTGATGAAATTGATTGTTGATATATGCTTGAATGATGATAACATGGTGTTATGCATGATCAATTTGAGGAATATTGAGTTGGATCAAATTTTCCCTAATGACTTAGCTTGGCCGAAAGTCATTCTTGCCCTAATGTCTTGGTGATTTTGTTTTTTTTTTGATTCATTGGATGAGTTGGAATCAATTGGGAAATATTGATTAGATTCAATTGGATTGAAATCGGAATTGGATAACATAAACCCTATATTGCCGTGAGACATTATGCATGGAAAATGAGTTGATTTTGATTAAAATGTGTTGGACATGTTTTGATTCCAATGAGCATAATTAATTGTACAAATTTGTGTTTTGGAAATGATAATTTGGGTAATTAATTATGGATTACACTTAGGTTAATTAAATTGTGAAATTGGATTTTTGTGATTTAATTAATTGGGTTTAAATTGGATTTGGGCTTGTAAAGTTGTTATTGGGCTTATTGGGCTTGGTTGTACCAAGATTGGTTTAGGTAAATTGGTTTGATCCAATTGGGCCTAAAACCGAATCCATAAAGTCCAATTATGACTGATGGACCTTTAACTTTAATTGGGCCAAATGAGCCTAAATTGATTTCTAGGCTTATGGGGTTATTCTTTGATTGGGCTTTGGTTATTGGGTTTGACCCAAGTTGACCAAAAGTCCATGCCTTAAGAAATTAATTGAAAGCCCATTGGACTTTAATTAAATTAACGTTGGACGTTAATCGGGCTTTGAGACCCGTAACGATTAAATTGGAATTTAAGTCTTAAATATTCGTTAATAAAGTGTATATTTAATTTGGAATTAATAACGAATTAGTATTAAATAAAAATTGAATTGGATTTAATTATGTAGTTTAATTTAATTCAAGAATTCATACTTTGAGAACTTATTCGCAAAACGAGTTTGACTCGCGCAAAATCAAATCGTTGTTTGAACATTGGATGGTCACTAATTATCAGATTAATTAATTGGATTAGATTGATTGATAACATGCTTGTGTGAATACATGGTTGTGATGCATGAATAATGTATATTGGATGGATATTAGATGAGTGGGGCAATTTTAGAAATTTTTGTAATAAATTTGGAATTTATTAATTGGACCTGCGTGTCCAGCCTATTACTTCATACTCTTTGTATTTCTCTTCTCACCTATTCCCCTCAATGTAAATGAGGTTTCTTTAGAAGTGTGTGTAACAGGTAGAAGTAAATACTTGTGCTAGCGGGAGAGAGGAAATGGAGAGATTTATTCTAGGAACAATGTGTTAAGTATCCATCAGCATATCATTATTATTTTATTTACGCGCCTTCTTATATGTGTTTAGAATGCATGTTTAAGGGTGTATGATGATGAGACCTTAACAAAGATAATAAATTGGTTGCCAATTTGCACGCGAAAAACCCTCACAAAATATTAGGTGTTTTTCCTTCCATTGAGTGATTCTTACTCAAGATCCAAGACTGGCATTGGTTTGTTGGCCAAAGTCAAGACCTTTGTCCGTTGAGGATGTGTTTGAATCATGAGAGCTTTGTTCCATATCGGTGTCTTGTCCAAGTTGTGGTTTGTTGGCCAAATTCAAGACCACTTCTTGTCCATCGACATTGATTACGAAGCTTTCCATGGTCAATGGGTCACGCTTAACTGGGATCACTAAGTTTGTTGTACCAAAGCCAAAGCTTAGTTGATTCAGAGGAAAAAGGTTAGGCAATTTATTGGATATATTGGCATATATAGGATATATGTTTCGGACTTGGATTTCCACCTACTGGATCTAGGAATTGGATTGGATCCAATTGATCTTAGAGATCTACCTAGTTAATTATCATACAATTTGTTGGCCAAAGTCAAGATTGTGTGTTATTTAACGGGATCCTAGCCCACTAGGAAACACGGTTTCCCGAGTACTCAACAGAGGGTTAGAGGCTCGCCGAAGAATAGTGGGGAGGGCAAGTATTAAATTTGCAATATTCGTTTAGTAACTTGCCATACGCGCTCATTTCAAATATTACGTCAAATAAATTAAATGTTAGTTGGACTAATATTTAAATAGTTTTTTTAATAAACAGTTGGACTGTATTCAAACTATTAATTATAGTTGATTATATAATTGGATTATAGTAATCAATATATTTGATTTAATTAATTATAGTTGATTTTATAATTGGATTATAGTAATCAATATAATTGAATTTAACCTATTAAATTATAGTAATCATTATAATAAATAGTACCTAAAATCGTTGATTAAATAGTTGGACTATTAGAATCAAGAAGGATTGAAAGATTGGTGTTTAAAACATAATCCTGGGTGAAAAATATTTTTAAACGACTTTAATTTTCAAAATGGGGAATAAATTTCAGGATAGTCCTGAAAACTAAGAAATTACTTTATTTGATAAAATAACATCTTATGCCTAAGCTCAGAGTTAAGCAAATAGTAGAGCATGATCTTTGGAAGATTCATGTGATGATAACTTTAGTGCTTAATCCATTAAGCTTGCCGAATAGACTCTTTAATTTCTTAATCAGAACTAAGGATTAGATCCTTATAGTATGATATTGAAATTGAAGGATCTTCATGGATCTATCCTTAGATCTTAGAAGTACAAATTACAATAGTAAATTCTTGGAGAGTTAATGGCTATTCTCAAGGAGACAAAGCCAAAGTTTGCAATAAGGCAAGTAGCGCAAGTCGCACCATACTTCAACATTCTAGAAGGCAAGGCTAGGCCGAACGCTTCTGAGATATGAAAAAGGGCAAAGGCAAAATCATTATAATCTTCTAGGAAGATAAATGACATATCCCAAAATGTCTGCTAAATTGTGGCAAACGGGATCGCGAAAGCGTGACTGCCGTTTGAACAAAGCAGACATGAAGGAATTGAAGAACGAGCAAGGCTCTGACTTCAAATATGTTTGTCATAATATGTTCACTACTAGTATTAAAATTGAATTTTAGATACTTAGTGTGGTACATAAATATATACTGATATGCAGAATCTGCTATGAGCAGGATACTGACTTCAGATGATATTTATCTGTGAATTGAAAAAGGGACGAAAGTCGCTGTTTTAACCGTAGATACCTAAGTTTAGGAACTACCCTTCGGGTGCGTACTTAAATTAGGAAACTGTTAAAATGTAACTAGTTTGACTAAATACATTATCTCTATATCAGGGTTTAACCCGTTGCGGGTATACCTTTATATTATAGAACACTAAAGTGTTTTATTATTTAAAGATGATATTGAGATAAACACATTAGATATGAATAACAGTATTTATATTTTGAATATAAATAAATCTCAAACATAAACATGACAAACAAATAGCTCAAACTAATTTGATCAGAAGAGACTTAATTGTGGCATTGTTGTCTGGGACACAATTAAAAAGGACTGTATATCCACACTTTTGAAGAGTGGATACTAGGACATATTTAATACTATTCAAATAAAGTTACGAATCTAGTTTATTAGGCAAAGTGTCTAAAATACTATTTACTTGGTAAAAGTGCAAGTGCCACCGATCTGTTAGCCCTTATTCATAGTGAAGTAAGTGGGCCCATATCTAGCTAGTCTAGAAGTGGATATGAATATTTCGTGACCTACACGGATGTGGCATCGCGTTATGGTTATATGTATTTCTTTTGAAACACGAATCAGAAACTTTTATAGTTTCGACACGAAGTAGACAAACAGATCGGCTAAAGTATAAAACAATCACGGTTAGACCATGATGAAATACTTAAGCAATAAGTTTCACATATAATTGAAAGAGTATAGTATTCTTTCAAATGAGGACTCCTCTCGGAACACGTCATCTTGACGGTGTGTCCGAACGGAGAAACCGAATTTTGTTGGACATGATAAGGTTAATCATGAGTCGCTCTGAGCTACCATTTCCTTCAACGGATACGCATAAACAGTGCATAACTTATTTAGAATAAGGTTCCATAAAAATCTGTTAGACTAATTTCATATTAGATATGAACAGGAAAGAAACAAGTTTTTCTCATTCTGAAGATTTGGGTATGCTAGGCATATGTTTGGATGATACCAAACTAGAACCCAAATTGGATAAGTGCCTAAATTGTAGGTTATCCTAGGGATACCAAAGTATAGTACTTATACATCTCACCAGAGAACAATTTAATTGTTGCTCACCATGCAGTTTTCCTAAGAGGAATACCGATATGCAGTGGTAAGTGGGAGGAAAGTAAAACTCGATGAAAATCGGAGTAATTCTGTTCTAGGCACCGAATCCTAATGGAACACAAATAGTTAATCAAGGATGAAACTATACCAATAATCTTCGAATACACAAGAACCACGTAAGTCAGAGAGAGTCAGAAAACAACCTGGGGTATGAGTTTCTGATCTCACCTCATAAAGATATCAATCTTATTAAGGAATACGAACTGACTACGTATGAGGAAGTGATACAAGGTATCGACTCCATATTATGGCAAAGTGACATGATGTCCGAAATGGATTCCATGTATATCAACTACGTTTAGATACTAGTTGTTGTACCGTAAAGCATTGTGCCTACTGGTACTATATAAGTCTTCTATGAAGATATACATGGAAGGCAACATACAACGTACTAAGCTAGGCTTGTAGCGAAAAGGTATCGTTATCAACATTATGTCAACTACGACGAAACCTTTTACCTGTTGTCACGTTAAATCCATTTGGATAATGCTTGCTAATGCTGCATGTTTCATTTATGAAATATGGCAGTTGAATGCCAAAACCACTTTCCTTAACGGAAACCTTTTGGAGGATGTTTACAACATCCTGATGGTTTTGTCATACCAAAAACTAGCAAACAAGGTTTGCAGGTTATTCAATCCATGTATGGATTGAAGCAAGCATTGAGTTCTTGGAATTATCGTTTTGATATAATCATAATGGTGTATGATTTAATTCAAAATGAAAATGATTCTTGTGTATATAAGGAGGTTAGCGGGAGAGCACTGACATAAATATCTTAAATAATGATGATATGTCATTTCTTGGAAATGATATTCTCATAAAATACAATCGGTGAAAGCTTGGCTTTCTAGAAAATTCTCCGTAGAATTCTTGGGAGAAACAACCTTTATTATAGGAATAAAGATCTACTGGGATATATTTAAAGTTGTTGACACTCTCTGAGAAATCGTACATTAATAAATGTACGCGACCTGGTGTCTCATACGCTTTGAGCATATGGATTCACAATCGGGCCAATCCAAGTGATAGTCATTGGATTGATGTTAAGAACATCCTTGAGTATCTTAGAGATCTAAGGATGCTGTCTTATACTATGGAGAAAGAGAACTTGAAGTGACAAAGATCACCATTGAAAGTTTCCTAACCGATATAAACGACTATAAATCGTAACAAAACGATACTATACAGTTTGAATAACGGAACAGTAAGCTGGAAATCTTCCAAGCAAGATACTGTTACCGAATAAACAACAAAAGTGGATTATTGATGCAGCTGAGGCAGCAATAAAAGCCATTTGGGTCGATAACAAATCTAATTAGATTAGAATAGTTCTGTTAGCAGCTGAGCTAGGCTACAGCGCAGGCTAAAGAATTAATGGTCTCATCAATGATTCAGATATATACTTCGATATTCATCTGATTCGTTCGAATCATACATCGTGGTGATGTGATGATCGTATAAATCGCATCATATGATAATCATGAAAATCCGCTGACGAAAGTCTTTTCTCAGTAATTTGTGCGAACCATACATAGTTCGGGTGTAAGACACTCGAGTGACTGGCTATAGGACAAGTGGGAGATTGTTGGACAGTTATGACCCATAGCGTCACTATTTGTACAGATCATGGTGTTGTTGTACAAATAAACTATGTGACAAAGGAAATTGCTCTCTTATCATTTGTGATTAGATCACCAAGATGTATAAATGATAGGAGGTCCTTATGATTAGTTCCTGGATTGAGATGATATGAGACAGTATCAATCCACGAAGGTTTAATCATTAAATATCCCTAGTCGTAGTATTATCGAGATTGGACATCGATAATGAGGAATAGACTAGTATTACATTTGTGCGCGTTGTGAGGGCATAACGGCATAGTTCTCATATATTTGGGTATATGATACTCATGCAAGTGTAGTACGAGGTTGTGTTTTACAGATGGTACGGAAAACAGTTTCGCTCTGGATAGACCCATCGGAATTCCATTGGTAGTATTACTATGTATCTATGGAAGTCCGAATCAGGGTAGGTGTATTTGGTCTTAACCTGAGACTTGCACCGCTAATTCTTGCGACAATCAATCTACTTTGGTTTTAGGTCATCCAGGGCTTTAACAGGTTCTGTGTACGCCTCTGCTGGGTATATTGAGAATCGTAGTGTATTGGGTGTGATGTCGAGATGGAAGTATCACTCCAGTAATAGTAGAGATGATGATCACATAGGATACAGAACTCGTTCTCTTATATGCTGCAGCTATCGGGATATTATGACTAGGTCATGTTTATCCGATTATAGAGACTAGTTACCAGAGATCCGATATGTGCTTCGTACGGGGCAAACACATTTCCAGCCCCAGGCCTTGCACGTGACATCCGATACTGGATCGAGATACACAATACTATGTGTACTACGCCTGATATAGATCGCTTATTCCTGTAAGCATGGACCTGGAGAATTGGGTAGGCATGACGCTTTGTTAGAAGCCAACCTTGTCTTGTAAATCGGTAAAAACGTAGTATAGGTACGTACGTATTCGGATAGTCCGATAACCGTATTTACTACCAATATATCCGGGGATCTCATGGGTCGCTTCCCGAAGATTTACCGATGATGTATGACTCGCACTTTATTAATATGGGATTAATTAGATGAGAGAGAAAATTAATCTGGGATTAATTATGGAGATATTTTATCTGGGATAAAATATTATTTAAAGAGAGAGAACGATTAATTTGGAATTAATCGATAATTAATATATTCGATATATTAAATGAAATTGGATTTCGACACGGAATTGAAATTAGATTTTAATTCGGGCGAACAAGTTAATTTAGAATTAATTCGTAAGCGACGTGAATAGTAATTTTGCTAGGCATGATTATTTAATTAAATTAGATTTAATTACGATGCAATAGAAAATTCGTTAATTCGAAATTAGCGAATCCGAGCCTGGGAGTGTTTGCGGAACCATTCGCATTTAGAATCGAAGTGGGACCCGCAAGTCACATCTAGCGTCACATCATTCATCAATCAAGTGATAGATGTCTTTCACTTTGAGTGATTGACACCAGTCACTATTCATTGATTGATGGGAGTTGATGTAAGTGGTTGGAAAGTTAAAAGGCTTGTACCTTTGACTTTGGAAGATGAGTTTTTGTATTTGATTTTTTGGAAATTCAAAATACAATATACAACACATTTTTCTCCCTCTCATGGCCGAATAACCTTCACTCTTTCCTCTCATTGTGGGCGTGAGCCTAGGGCTCACTTTCTTCTTGATTTTCTTACAAATCAAAGGTGCTAGCACACTTTAGAGGCATACAAGGTGATAGGGAAACTCACTTGTGAGCATGGAATATCAACACCTAAAGCTTGGAGCTTGAAGATGAAGATGGACTCCAAACCCACCCATGGCCGAGAGCTTCTTCAACAAAGAGGAAAAGGATTTTCTTCGACACATCGCAAAGCCGTTCAATGTGAGTATGATTCCGCCATATTTCATTATTGTATTCACTTGTTTCATGACTTGAAAATGATCCTTGGGACTTAATAGAAACCCAACAGTTTGGGCGTGAATGTGGTCCATTGGGCGTGTGGTTGGTGTTTTGGTGGGCTTGTTGTGGATTGCGGGGGGTTTTGGGCCAAGAATGTGTGGCTTGCGGGGATTTTGGGTCAATGATAAGTTTTAAAACAGAGGTCCAACGAACGAACCCACAGCTAAGCAAACGAATTAAGTCCAACAAGACATTGATTTATAAATTTCCCTTCCGACGTCCGTTTCCCGCAACTTCCGTGACTTAAATAGGTAGTGCCTCCATATGAGACTCATCATCGGGACTTATATGCAAAAATGCAGTGCCTACACTTGGGTATATATAGGGAAGTCCTGGAGTCCTTATGCTCATAAAATATGATCTAATTAAGTGTCTGGGATCTATCGGGGCGTTGCGACGCCAGAAAGTGGCGTTGCGGTGCCCAACTCTCGGGTGTCTACTATGGAGGGATGCTGAGGAGGTGCCACGATGCCAGAAAGTGAGTGCCGCGGTGCTAGTATATTTCTCTAATTTCACCGATTCTGTGATTCAGCTCCTCCCGCATGCTTTCAATGCGTACATAAGGTCCCGAAACACGTGCAATTGCTCCAAGATTCATGTTCCATTTCTTTCTAATAACAAGACACAAAATAAACTATAATTAAGATTAAATACTTGATAATAAATCCGAATTAGTGATGTTCAAAGTACATTTTCATAGATTTATCACAACCCCCAACCAATTTATTGCTAGTCCCTAACAATTCAAGCGCAAAAAGAAAATAAAAACTAAATTAATTAAAAATAAATAAAACTATCTAAGCCACTTTCGTATGGATCACGATTGCATTTAACGTACGCAATAAGCCTTTAAACCCCTAGGTAGCCCTAGTGGATGAGTTATAGTCTCGTGAGGGCTTACAGCGACAACACCCACAAACGTCATTCAAAACATGCAATCATGCAAAAATAACAAACTGAAATAGTCCCAATAGTTACACATATTATTGTCCTCAAAGAATGCATAGTAATGAGATCAGAGAACCTTTAAAGTACTCAATGCAACTCGAATCCAATTCCTTGAGTAATTCATCTAAGCCAGACTCACAATGTGTGTGTAAAGGTTCATTCACAGCTTGACTCCTAGGTAAGCCAACTCAATGATTTTGTTTAAAAATTGGGATCTGATGGGTCAAACCAACCTAGATATCTCAAATGTGCTCTGTAATTGCATTTATTTGCTCAATATGATATGATTAATTTTTTTTCTTATTTCTCTTTTTTCAACCTTTTTTTTCAACACACCTACCCTTTAAGATAATATTTCTCCTCATGGTGGTCCTAACACTCGCCCATGGGTAGCTTCACGCTTATCGGTTATATGTGGTTTAATTTTTTTCTTTCGAGACTTTCTCTTTTTATTTTTAACCATACCATACATTATAACACTAGCAAATCAGGATAGACATCTAAGCAAACGATCATTCATCGACATTCAATTTCTTCATCTAGTCACTTTGCCAACTACGTAGGTTTTCACTGCTAAAAACTTATAGTTAAGTGCTTACGAGTCTAGCCTAGATCAACTACTCAAGGCATTAGGTAAAAGTATATCAGGAACTTATCGTTTCTAAGATTTCATCCTAAAGCAAACAATATTCATCATTGGACCTATGCTTTACTATCAAAGACTAATTTTATTTTATAATAATAACATGTACTATCACTACATGTATACACCCCCACACTTAAAACTTACATTGTCCTCAATGTAAGATAAATATAAAAAAAGGATTAAGGAACAACACTACCAGACATGGAGTTAATCAAGTTCCTGCTGGTAAGACTTTAGTTGTATGGTAGTTTATCAATGAATCCCCCAGGGTCTACTGATGGTTAAAATTTAAGGCTACACATATGGAAAAATAGCTTAACCTCCTTTTTAACTTTCCAAGGATCATCTTCAATTGGGCACTAACTCTCATTTTTCTCTGTTTACAGTTCTTTGGGATCATCTCCAGTTCGGGAGGGCTAGATTCATGTTGTGTAGAGGCTATTTCCCGTGAGACTGTGTCTATCATGTATGTATAATGACACTCATCATTATCTCGTGGCTGTTTCTCAACATGAAAGATATTTACTTCCAGTGTCATGTTTCCAAAAGAAAAGACTGTTCCTACAATTAATTTAGGGCATTAGTTGTAGCAAGAAAATGTCTACCTAAAATGAGAGGGATTTTTGACAAAATGTTAACCACATATTGCGTGTCTAAAATCTAAAAATCAACAAGATAGTAGAATTTATAAATTTGCAGTAAGACATCCTTAACTACTCCCCTTGGTGTTCTGATAGAGCGATCAGCTAACTGTAAAATCACAGATGTAGGTTTAATCTCTCAAAGTCCTAGCTGTATATAGATAGAATATGACATTAGATTAATACTAGCACCTAAATCTAATAAAGCCTGACCAAACTCATATGTGCCAATTTGGCAAGTAATGGTGGGACATCCTGGATCTTTGTATTTTGGTGGAGTCCTCTGCTCAATTACTGCACTTACTTGCTCTGTCAGGACTGCAGTCTTTTTCACATGATTCTTTCGCTTCATGGTACATAGATCATTCAAAACCTTCGCATATATGGGAACTTGTTTGATCACATGTAACAGAGGAAAGTTAATCTTTAATTACTTTAGATGTTCTAGGATCTCACCATTAGGGTCTGTAGCTCTCACAGTAGGCCTAAGGGCTTGAGGGAAAGGTACTCGAACTGGGATATGTGGCACTTGTTCTTCTTGAGGAATATTTGCACTACTATCTTTAGTGGCATCTATATTGTTGGAGGTGTCCCGCATCCCTACCTATTTACCACTCCTAATGATTATGGCATTAACACCTTTTACATTGGATGCCTCATGATCAAACTGTGCCATGTGTTGCCCTTGTTGATTTGGTTGAGCTTGAGATGGAAACTTTCCTTGTTCTTGCACACTCAGGACATTAGTCAACTTAGAGACTTGACTCTTAATCTCCTTATTATCTTCAACTACCTAAGCTATCAATGACTTAAACCTTTGATTGGTTTTACTCTGGACCTCTATAAATGCATGCATAATGTCTTCTAAGGAATTCCTAGGAATGGCATATGTGTGATATGGGAGGGCAGTGTAACCTTTAGGTTGTGGTGCTTGAGTGGGCTGTTGAGACTCATGTTTCCAACTAAAATTTGGATGATTCCTCCAACTGTGGTTATAAGTATCCGAATAAGGTGTGTATGGCTTCTTGTACGCCCCTAAGGCATTGCATTGTTCCTCATATGTTTCCCTCATATCACCATATACATGACAATCTTGGACCAGATGTCCAATCCTCTTACATACAAAACATACCCATTGAGGTTCAAACTGGGCTACCACATGCATAGTCTTGCTATCTTTGGCTTTTAAGGCTCATATCTCTCTAGTTAATAGCTCAACATGTGCTTTAAGACTATCCTCTTCCCTAAAGTGGTGTATGCCTCCACTAGAAGGAGTGAGACATGTCTTATCAGTGCTATCCATGGCATTGGATCCAGTCCAAGTGTGAGATTTCTTGGCTAGGTCATTTAAGTACTCAAGTGCCTCATCAGGATCCTCTCGTATAAACTCACCATTGCACATTGTCTCAACGAATTGGACCTATCTAGGAGTTAGACCATCATAAAAATAACTTACTAAACGCCAACTCTCATACCAATGGTGAGGACAACTAGCCAACATCTCCTTAAACCTCTCCCAAGTTTGATAAAAGGTTTCACTGTCTTTCTGGGAGAAGGTAGAGATCTGTCTTTTCAAGGCATTAGTCTTATGGTGTGGGAAGTATTTATTGAAAAATGCATGTGTCATCTCATCCCATGATCCTATTGAACGAGGTCTCAATGAATACAGCCAGCTTTTAGCTCTATCCTTAAGGGCAAAAGGGAAGAACTTAAGTCTAATTGTGTCTGTAGTCCCAAATCGGTCATGGAAGGTTGCTACAACCTCTTCAAATTCCCTAATATGCACGTAAGGATTCTCGTTCTCTAACCCATGAAAGGTTGGGAGATATTGTATCATTCCAGGTTTAAAGTCTATATGTGGTGCATTACAGGGAAACATTATGTATGATGGTGTAGTTGTGCGAGTGGGGTGGAGGTACTCACTCATGCT
Organism: Zanthoxylum bungeanum; assembly: GCA_019454045.1. Taxonomy (NCBI): domain Eukaryota; kingdom Viridiplantae; phylum Streptophyta; class Magnoliopsida; order Sapindales; family Rutaceae; genus Zanthoxylum; species Zanthoxylum bungeanum. Next base: position 188,127 of record SKCR01033412.1, on the reverse strand, counting down.
GTATGTGCTAGATGTAGATGTTGTGGCAAAAAGGTTGTCAAATAAACTTTCTGAATCTGAGTCATCCTCTTTAGTTCTAACAAATCTACCAAACTGATCCCTAAGTCTAGACATGCACGTAAACACAAATAAAACAAGAAACAGAATTAAAAGAAACTAAAACTGAAATTAAATAAATAAAATATAAAATAAAAATAATAAAAAAATAAATATGGAACGAAGTTACCATTTTTTTGTTGACTAAGCAAACCTGCTCATTTTGCTTGTAAACCGTCTCCCTGACAACGGCGCCAAAATTTGATTACTCCTAAAAAATACTCACGGTTATCGCAGTATAGTTGGGGTGTCGATTCCTCAGAGAGATGGTTACAAGGAACTAATTAACTTAATGAAAACATTAGCAGTAACTGAATTAAAAAAAAAAAGATTTAATAGACAATGTAAGATAAAAACTATGGAAAAATACTTAAGAGTTATCTTTAGAGAAAAGTAGCAAAGCGTCGGGAATCCCTCTTGTATAAAATCCTTATATTCAGTAATTGATTCCTTTTATTACTCAATTGAAGGTTTCACATCCCAAACCAACAATCAGAAGATATTTCAATAAAAAACATATTAAATTCTAAGGTAATCGATGAATTATTTTCTCTATGTTAATAACACACTATGTTATCGTTATGACCTATCTAACGTCGACAATATACCCATAGGCAATACTGTAGCAGAAGATTAACTCATAAAACAACATAACCAGTCACAACTGGGTTTTTCAATCACACATAGAAGAAACATGACTATTCCTATATGCAAATTGGTAAAACACAATCTCTGGGTTCATAATCAAAAGATAATAAAGAATAACAAATCATCAATTATATTAAACGCTAAAGAGTATTCATGAATCAAAAACATGAATATAAGAACTTAATTACGAGAGTTCATCATTAGCTTTGCTTAGGATATTAGTTCTCCATAGAAGAAAGAGACACAACCTGAAGAGATCGGAGAGACATCTTGTCCGGCATGAAGCTTCCTTGTTCTTCTCTATCAAATATGTGTTTTGGAGCTTAGGTTGTGTATTTCTTCTCTCCACTAGGGTTTTGGACGAGCTTGTATATATATAGGGAAGTCCTGGAGTCCTTATGCTCATAAAATACGACCTAATTAAGTGTCTGGGGATCTTCTGGGGCGCCGCGACATCAGAAAGTGGCATTGCGGCGCCCAACTCTCGGGTGTCTACTATGGAGGGATGCTGAGGGAGCCGCGACGCCAGTGTTTTCTCTGGTTTCGCCGATTCAGCGATTCTCACGTGCTTCTAATGCGTCCGTAAGGTCCCGAAACACGTGCAATTGCTTCAAGATTCATGTTCCATTGCTTCATAATAACAAGACACAAAATAAACTATAATTAAGATAAAATACTTTATAACAAAGCCAAATTAGTGACCTTCAAAGTACATTTTCATGCATTTATCATCGATCATGTTCAAAACGTGAATGCTGACTGCTTTTCCATCCTTAAGCGTAGCATGAAACAATTCTTTAGATCTCTGATTTATTTATATTTTTTGATTTGTCTCGAATAATTCCTTGAGTGTTCTTATAATTCTCCAAGCATCAGGTACCTCTTTGTACTGTCTGAGCAAATCTGAACTATCGATCCTAAATTGTAGGATTTCAGCATAAGGTCATCGTTTTTCCATTTTTCAAAATTTTTTCGCTCTTCAGGAGTGAAGTCAGCATCGATTTCAACATGCAATGGATTGTTGTCACATAGCTCAAATTTTTGAACTCCAAGACATGACGGATGTTCATTTCCTATTCAAAATAGTTCTTGGCTCTTTTTAGTTTATTGGAATCCAAAAATCGCGTTAATAGACAGTGTTCTCATAATTCTACAAGACAACAATTAAACACTAGCAGAACATTTTTCAATTCAATATAAAAACACTAATCGATTATGGAATTTTAAATCTATTAGTGCCCTCCCACTAATTTACGTAATTATGTAATCTCCCTTAACAGAAAAATAGAAATTTGACTATCAAAATTTCATAGCGGGAAGTGGATCCCATAACATTTACTCATGCCTCACACTATCGATGGTCTTGGTCTTTATAAACTCATTAGGTAGACCTCCAAGGTCGATCACATTCATGTGACTCCTAGTTTGGTCCTGAACTGTTTCTTATCCTCATAATAATGACAGTATTAGATTAAGACGTGTTCCAAGTGTACACTTGTCAATGTGCACTAATGAGCTTCGTATGTACACCCTCACAATAATGACAGTATTGGGTGACTGCATTAACTCATCATGCTACATCTAATAATTTATCGGAGTGATACCCTCACAATAATGATGGTCATGGGCATAAGTAGTAAGAACTCATTCATATTCGTATTGACAAGACGAACCATCCAATAATGCTCCAACATTACTAATACTATTACTTAAATAAAGTAATCACATAATCATGAAAGATTTATGACAATCAAGTCATTAATATGTTTGGGTCAAAATTAAAATTTTAATTTAAAAACATGCAATGCATATCCAATATGATTTATGCATAATTAAATTAAAATTATCGTGGCATTGATTCAAAACGATGTGTTTTGTGGTTAAAATCTGCTCTAATACCATTTTGTTGGGACGAATGTGGAATCCCTAGGATCGGATCAGTGCCCCGCGCAACGAAAGTGGGTCTAACCTCGTGGATATCTAGCATGTGTGAATTTTTAAATTTTTTTATGGAAAACTACATTCTGTTACGAGTCCGTAGAAAAAACGGGGACCAAATCGGAGTCTGGAAACTCCGTAATGCAGAAAATGAAGTTTCAGTGCGGGCATTTAGAGGCCATACCTTGAAAGGTTTCTGACATACATGGCATCTAAGTGTGGATGATCTCACATAAAATCAATGTTATCCTATAGTAAAAGGATCACATATGCTACTCGACTCGAGGAGATTCCTATTGACGGTGGTGTATCCTTCCAACTATTAGGAATCACATGTGAATCATTCAATATTCACTCCAACGAATACCCACACGTCTATACGAGCTTCCAAAGCTCATGGTATATCGGGTTAAACCATTGGAACTGCAATTCCAATATAGGACATGTGCTAGTTTTCCGGGTTATAGGAATTCGACCGTATTCCAAAACCAACGACTATGAATATTTACTTTAAGTATAATTTATAATAGTAATAATATCCCAATGTCGGACCATTCAATATCTAGTATTACTAAATGACTATTCTAAAGTCGATGTCATTCTTATCATATTTATACATCAATCTAATATGTATAATGATATTACCATTAATAAGGTTTGAAATGAAAATATAGTTATTTTATTAATAAATAATAAAATGCAATGTATAATACATTATTCAAATTGGCGCTCTAAGAACCAACTCCAACATCTCTATTTAGACATTTTTCCTCTTTAGTCATTTTTTGACTAATAAGAGTTTTGAAATAATTTTTTCCCCTTTTATAACCATGAACCAACTCCAACATCTCTATTAATTTATTTATTTAGTATTTTTTTATACTTTAAAAAGGGGTTGGGTAAGTTCAAATATAATTTTAATCACTTATCTCCTTTTGGGAACTACATTTTGAAAGTATTTATTTTTATTTTACATACACATTAAATATTAATTCATTTCTTTGAATTTTTATGTGTGGATAAAATCACTTATAGTTACGTTGTGCACCGTGTCTACAGAAATAGACTTTTAGACACACACTTAATTGACAGTCATTTTGTAATTGTAGGTAAAAAAATCAATCACAATATGAGTGAGGTCACAAATGTGATTGTGTTAAATGTTCCCGAGGATCAATAATATGACTTATATGACTGAAGTCACAAGCGTGATTGTGGGTCTGCGATATGACTGAGATCATAAATGTCATTGTGCTCAATATAAGAAATGTGAATAAGGTAACTAATTTAATTGATGTCATAATGTGACTGTGCTCAACGTGACTGAGGATCGACAATATAACTGAGGTAATTAATGTGACTAAGGTCACAAATATAATTAATAAGGTAATGTGACTGTTGTTAAAATTGTGTTGTTAAAATTGTGATTTTGTTCAATGTGACTTGAAGTCATAAATGTGAATGAGGCACACATATGACTAATTTATCAGTTACTCAAATGATAATTACATTATAATTATAGGTAAAAATATAATTTTGACATATATTTTATGAGTGATTTTAATCATTATTTAGCCTCTATATTATTTTTCCTTAAAAAAAGAAATTTGATAGAAACATCTCGACAAACTTCTGCTGCTTCAGACACTGCCGACGAATTATTGGAAATTGGATTTGATATTTTATCAAACAATATATATATTTAATTAAATCAATCTTATCTACCATTAGATTTTTATTCATTATTGTTGATGGTACTTTCAGGGCACTTTGTTATTTAAGCAGCACGGCAGGGGTAAAAAGGTAATTCCATTCTCGGTCAAGATCATTAAATGCCAACCTGACCACATGAGTGTTATAAAGCCAATAGTAAGAGACCGAGCACTTGATGATAAGTGACCGACCATTTTGGTTCGGATGACCGAGCATTATCAGATCGGTAGCAGCATTCTCAGTTCAAAGAACCATTATGACCGGCCTCATGAAGACCGAGCATATGTCGAGACGTGCTCAGGAAGATAAGGCATCCTATTTTTACGGATAAGAGGATAAGTTATCCTACTTTCATAGGGTGAACTGATAAGTCAGTGTCCTAGTAGGATAAAGGAAGAAAAGGTAGTTTAAAACTAGGAATCCTTATGGGAAAAGGAAATTGTTTCAACTAGGAAATTCTTGTCGGAGAAGTAATCTGATTTCTTCACTATTATAAATAAGGGGGGAAAGCATAGGTAAAGGGGGAGTTGAGATCAAAATCAATATCAAGATCATTACGATCAGACTTGTAAACACAAAACAGAGCAGAGAAGCATATTTCAGTAATAAAACATCGTCCGTTCTGTGCCCGTGGATGTAGGTGTGATCCGATCCGCCAAACCATATTAAATCTCTTTGTCGATTGGCGTATTTATCTGTCTTTTGCTAAATTTGCTTTTGGTTCCCCCATAACCGAACAAATTCACTATTGAGGGAGAATTGTCTCGGGAGTAATATTCCAATATTGTCATACGACCAAAATCAGCCGTCAACAGTTGGCGCCGTCTGTGGGGAACTCAACAAAAAGCAACTCGCGTAGTAAGACAATGGTAGAAGGCGGGAATCACCAGTCGTCAGGGAGTTCAACAGCAGAATGGATGGAGAAAATAGAGGAAAATATGAGGAAAAATAGGGAGAAAAATCAAGCCCTGTTAAAATCACAATGGAACAACTAAAAGCAGCTCGCCAGAAGCAATACATGAGAATAACCCCCACATGGAGTATTCTGGATGGCCATTTGATTAAAATATTAAAAGTTTTTTTGATTTCCGAGACTTGGCAAAAAGACGAAGAAGAAGAGAAATTGAAGTCGGTGGCAACAATGACCAGCGACGATGATGACGAGGCAAAACACACTGTTTCTACACCGCAATTCGCTTCGCTTATCGGCCGTCAATCACTGTTTTTCTCAGTTTCACGATATGGCAACAGAAAGTGGGAAAAGCTTTGCAAGGAGAGACCGTCTACGGAGATTGAGGTAAAAGCCCAGACGTTATAGGAGGAAAGTAATGTTTTTTAATGCTGAACCTGGTGAAAAGCCTCCTGATCCTGAAAGTGGCGAAAAGTCCTTCAGAAACTTTCCATTTTCGTACATGAATGGTTTTTTGCATCTAGGGCATGCATTCTCTCTTTCCAAGCTTGAATTTGCTGCTGCATATCATAGATTGAAAGTTTGGGAATCCACTAGTGTTTCACAAAAAAAGTGGAGGAGGAAGAAAGTACCCAGCCAGAAGCTGAGGATTCAAATGGAGGTGCCCCACCTGAGAAGTTTAAGAGCAAGAAGTCAATGCGGTGGTGAATCTGGAAGTTCAATCACTCTCACTCAGTCCCCTTGAATTGCTGGCAGAGCTATGATGAGCAAACCATGTCTCCAGCAAAGAATTTGAATGACAGTCTCAAAGATCAATCCAATGAAGAATGAAATGAGACACTGGTACAGACTGCATAGGGACTTCAATTCGTCATGGCTGTAGTAGCAAGATTTTCAGAAACAGATTTCCGAGGCGCTTGCTGCTGATATGTTTGAGCAGATGTTGATGAAGAAGAAGTATGAGTATTCGATGAATGATTGTTCGGTCATTTATTGAGGATTCAGTGAGTTTCATGTCATATGGTGGGCAGCTGGAGTTCTTTGATGTTGTGAAGAAGTATTTGGATAGGCTATTGGGTGAGGTTTTGGAAAAGGCTTTGTTGAAGCTTATCAATTCATCTGTCCATGGGGTTTCTCAAGCAAAGTAGGTGGCTGCTAATATGACTGTTTTAGATCGTGCTTGTGATTTTTTCTTCCGTCATGCTGCACAGCTCTCAGGTATTTCATTGAGAATGGCTGAGAGAAGTAGGAGGCAATCTCCTCTTAACAAATCCCGTGATGCTGCAGAGGAAACATTATCTGGGATGCTCAAAACTAAGGTTGATGGTTTCATATCATTGATAGAGAATGTGAACTGGATGGCTGATGAGTCCTAACAGAATGGTAATGAATATGTGAATGAGGTGATAATATATTTGGAGACCCCGTTTCTACTGCATAACAGGTTTTGCCTGCTCAGGTTCTCAGAAGGGTTTTTACAAGATGTCTTTTCTCACATATCAAAGACAATTGTGGGCGCTTTATTTGAGGATTCCGTTAAGCGGTTCAATATCAATGCTATTATGGGAATTACGACTACAGAGATTATATTCCCGTCTGTTTTGTCTGCCCAATGGATCCGTGAGAAGCATAGCACGGGGAAGGATGATACCCTCGTGGCGTTTGCTTGCTCCAGTGTTACCGAACATATTGAGGAATATGCCCTTAATGTTTCAGACACTCTTTGATCCTCACCTACTTGATTAATGGATCCGTGAGAAGCATATCACGGGGAGGGATGATACCCCCGTGGCGTTTGCTTGCTCCAGTGTTACCGAACATAAGAAGAACTCTTAATGTTTCGGACACTCTTTGATCCTCACATATTCGATCATTTGGATCCGTGAGAAGCATAGCACGGGGAGGGATGAAACCCCCGTGGCGTCTGCTTGCTCCAGTGTTACCGAGCATAAGGAGGGATATGCCCTTAATGTTTCGGACACTCTTTGATCCTTACTTGATCACTCAGATCCAAGAGAAGCATAGCCCGAGGAGGGATTGTGCCCCCGTAGCGTATGATTACTCCAGCATTGTAAGGAGGAGCCCTCAAACAATACACATGCTCCATGGTGACCTGAAGTATAAAGGATGTGCCCTTACCATTCTAAACGCTCTTTGATCCGAATTCTGGTTCGTCGGGACGCTGAATTGAAAGGTTCAGAATTGTGTTTTGGAGGCCTCGGACAGGACGCTGTTTTGAGGCATCCGTGCTGTTATTTTAGGGTAAGTGATTAAGTCACCCCAATTTCATGATTTTATTTTCCAAAGTTTTGTTTTTGTTTTCATTAGGTCTGGCAAGGGGACGCCCGCGCCAAATCTAATAGGGCTTCAAAGGTGGATTCACTTCCCTTCTGAATAAGTCCCAAGGATTAACTAGCTCGGGGCTGGATTCGTCCCACCGAGGCCGTCTGGTTAATCGGCTCGGGGCTGGATTAGTTCCACCGAGGCCACTTTACTGATCCGCTCGGGGCTGGACTCGTTCCGCCGAGACCATTACAGCTCGGGGTCGGGTTACATCCCACCGAGTCTGTCTTTTGGACTGGGGACGTAACATTCCCTCAGGGCCAAGTATTTCTCTCAGCTCGGGGTCGGGTTACATCCCACCGAGTCTGTCTTTTGGACTGGGGACGTAATATTTCCCTAGGGCCAAGTATTTCTCTCAGCTCGGGGTCGGGTTACATCCCACCGAGTCAGTCTTTTGGACTGGGGACGTAACATTCCCCCAGGTCCAAGTGCCTCTCTTCGCTCGGGGTCGGGTTACGTCCCACCGAGTCAGCCCTTCGGACTGAGGACATAACATTCCCCCAGGTCCAAGTGCCTCTCTTCGCTCGGGGTCGGGTTACATCCCACCGAGTCAGCCTTTCGGACTGAGGACGTAACATTCCCCCAGGTCCAAGTACCTCTCTTCGCTCGGGGTCGGGTTACATCCCACCGAGTCAGCCATTCGGACTGGGGACGTAACATTCCCCCAGGTCCATGTGCCTTTTCACTCTTGGGGTCGGGTTACGTCCCACCGAGTCTGTCTCTTTGGACTGGGGATGTAACATTCCCCCAGGTCCAAGCATCTCTCACAGCTCAAGACATGATCACATGCCGCCGAGCACATCATCGTTAGCTCAGAGGTAAAATTTTCTCCTCACAATCAAGATTGGATCAATCAAGGGTTAGGACCTCCAAATCTCTGGTACAGATATTAAAGAGGAGGAGTCATTTTTAGTTTGGACGACAATAGGAACTTCATCTCCTGATGGGACGACCCAAGTGAGAATTTTCTTTAAAGGTGGAGAATCGTTCTGAATGGGATCAACATCTTCAATAACCGAGGATACGAAGATAGAAACAGAAGACTTGATTGATAGCGAAGACAGTTTCTCTGTGATTTCTGGAGCGACCACCAACTTGTATACTCGTTGGAACCGAGAACTAGGGGACATATGTTGATGGTAGTTTCAGGACACTATGTTATTTAAGGAGTACGACAGGGGTAAAAAGGGTAATTCCCTTCTCGGTCAAGATCATTAAATGCCGACCCGACCACATGAGTGTTATAAAGCCAACAGTAAGAGACCGAGCACTTGATGATAGGTGACCGACCACTTTGGTTCGGATGACCGAGCATTATCAGATCGGTAGCAGCATTCTCAGTTCAAAGAACCATTATGACCGACCTCATGAAGACCGAGCATATGGCGAGACGTGCTCAGGAAGATAAGGCATCCTATTTTTACGGATAAGAGGATAAGTTATCCTACTTTCATGGGGTAAACTGATAAGTCAGTGTCCTAGTAGGATAAATGAAGAAAATGTAGTTTAAAACTAGGAATCCTTATGGGAAAATGAAATTGTTTCAACTAGGAAATTCTTGTAGGAGAATGAATCTGATTTCTTCACTATTATAAATAAGGGGGGAAAGCATAGGTAAATGGGGAGTTGAGATCAGAATCAATATCAAGATCATTACGATCAGACTTGTAAACAAAAAACAGAGCAGAGAAGCATATTTCAGTAATAAAACATCGTCCGTTCTGTGCCCGTGGATGTAGGTTGGATCCGATCCGCCGAACCACGTTAAATCTCTTTGTCGATTGACGTATTTATCTGTCTTTTGCTAAATTTGCTTTTGGTTCCCTCATAATCGAACAAATTCACTATTGAGGGAGAATTGTCTCGGGAGTAATATTCCAATATTGTCCTAAGACCAAAATCAACCGTCAACAATTATTTTTAATAAAAGTAAGATTTAGTCTTAATCACTGTCCTTTTTAAATTTTAACTTTGGTTGAGGTATTTTAATATAAATTTTTAACTTAATTCTAAATTTCAAAATTTAAATTATTGATTTAAGTCGATGTAATGATAAATATTCAATGTGAAAGTGATATTTAATTTTGCATCCATCATTTAATTTACTTGTTTAAGTGGTTCGAACATGTCTTTTTAGTTAATAATAAAGACAAATTTATTTCAGAATTAATGTATGTTGACTGACGTAATAAGTTAAAGGAAATGGAAAGATAAAATTACTATGTCCGATCATGGGAAAGAAGTCCAACAGACATGACTTCTTGTCTACAAGTTTATCTTTGAGAATGCGTTGATAATTTTTTTTTCTTTTGATGGGTAATGAAATATTCTATTAATAAAACAATATAAGGATGTAAGTATGTGATCATTTTAGCTCGATTATAAATTAAGACTCGAACCTAATTATGATGAAACCTAATAACATAAAATTATATATCATGCATCCTCTAAAATTTTTTAGATTGAAAAACGTCTTCACACCGAAATCTTCTGAAAGAGCTTGAGGATTTTACGGACGATTTTGAATGTCAAACCTATGCTATTGTTGGTGAATATGGATTTCAGAACCGTTACATAAAATACACAATATATAAAATGTAAACTTTTACAACAATCCATATATAATCTATTACAAAAAAATAAATAAGTTTATAAGGAAATTTCAAAACTCAGTCTTCACTTCCAAAATTAAATCTATATCTTCCTTGCACAGATCTTCTATGATGAAAAGCCAATTTTATTCCTACAAAACAAAAATAAAAATCCAAGACAATTGTAATTCTACCACCACAAAATTGAAAAACGAACAAATAGATAAAAGGGAAATGGAAAAAGGAACAAAAAGAAGAAAGAAATCGAAAAGAGGGAAAGGAAGAAAGAAATTTGAAGGAGAAAAAAGAAAAAAAAAAGATCCGGAGAAAAAAAAGAAAATGGAAGAAAGAAAAAAAAGAGATGTAGAGAGAGACGAACTTGGGGGGTTGCCGCCGACCACAACAGTGGCCGTAACCCGTTAATAATTTTTTATGATTATAGATTACCGTTAAGAATATTGATTAAAAAAGTACCAGCCATGTCCTACAACTACTTCATTTGATTGCACAAAGTACTTTGTTATTACTCTAAAAAAAAAAGTAATGACGATTAACAAAACATTTAATGATCATACTATTATATATTATTACTAAAAATATTTTCCCAATAAACGGGATTATCGTTCATTGAATCATTTGATATCATTATATTTTGTTCAAAATTATTATTTTATTAAACTCAGCAAATTATGATTTCTTTATCTATATCAACATAAGTCTTCTTCGATCTCTCACTTAATATATATCAATATCATTATTTTTATTTTATCACCAGACACTTAAAATATCCAGATTGTATATGCACAAACTAATTATACGATATTACCATTTAAAGAACATTATACTATTACCATTTAAAAAGCAGATATACTATTTACTTTTAAATGAATAAGACTATATTTTTTTATTAATAATTTTATATGATTACTGAATTTACTGTTTGAGAATATTGATTAAGAAAAAGAAAATACTAACGAGTACTCTAAAGACACATATTAAGAATCCATTTTAGAAAAATTTTTATTGAAAAAGAAAAAAGTAATTAATATTTTGATAATATTTTGTATTTTCTACAAAAATGATGTGTTAATTTTCCTAAATCAAATCCTTAATGAATATCCTTACTGTACTCATTAAAAAAATACCAGCCATATCTGACCGTCCAATCATGAAAAGAGATAAGGTCATGAAGACGATGACAAATGAGTAGGAGCTTTAAGTCTCAGAGACAACTGAATGGCCAATTATTATTTTTTTTTATTTTTTTTTATTTTATTTTTTTTCAATCTCGTTTTACATGCACTTCCTTGACCAATTTTCACTTGTGTGTTTTGATTTGCTGTATTAAAAACATGATGTAGCTATACTCCCTTATTCATTAAATTCTTGTGAGACATTGGTGGACCTAGGAATAGTTCATTTAGACAGACACATATTTGGTTATTAAAATTTAACTTTGAAGGAGATCATAAATCCTTCGTTAACGTGGCATATTTGTTTATTTTGAGACATATGTCCGGAATTAAACCTCCAATCTCTGTATGATTTTGTTTCTTGAAAAAGTCTCCCGCGAGGGTAATTATCGGCACTCGCAACTCTCATCATTGTCATCGACAACAATATAGGATATTCGAGTGTACATATATTTGAGGATGAGACTCAAATCGTGACGATAGGTCTCTATAGGTTTTTTGAGTTCACCTTTAATACTATGAAACTTAATTCATCCTGCATATGATACTGGAGTGTCCATGCTTAGGGTGACACTCATAACCAAAGGCCGTAAATGTTATCCTTCACATATGATTATAACCAAGATCATAATCTCATAAGCTTATCACACGAATCAAAACCATTATATATCTCTGTAAATTTTACTTTTATTTCTTTGGGAGAAATGCAAAAGCAGTCCTTACCTACACATTCGATTTTTATTAGAAAAATAATATTTATATAAAAAATGATAAAAATGTGACCAATTTAATCCCAAAATATTGATACTATGTGCGGTAGAATATTAGAATTTTATGATTCAATTTTGTTATACTTTTATTTTCCCTTTATACAAATATCACTTTTCTTAATTAATTATAGGGAGATTAATACTTGTCGTTACAATTTTTATAATACTTCGTTACACTCTTAAATAAATTTGGACTCAAAGTAGTACCTTCAAATAATTTTATTGTAATCTTATGCCCACAAAGGAGAAAATGAGTGGTTATAACTGCATTTGGTAGTTTGTGATTAAATTCTATGTTTTCAGAATTGGATCGGTCGATTCAAATGTTCGAATTGGAAACCGACCATGAGTCCAATCCGGCCAAAAGTAAAAAATCGATTTAATAAAAAATCGGTCAAAAATTGATAAAAACAGATAAAATCGATCAAAATCGGTCCGATTTTTTATTTTATTTTATTTTATTTTTAATTAAATAAAATTATTTATTACGTAAACCATTTTTGCCGATTTTACCAATGGCCCATTGAACCTTTTATATCACCAATTCAATTCCTGGTCCGGTTATGAAAACAATGATTAAATTTTATTATCTTTTTATCTTTCCTTTATATCATTATTGTTAACTAATTATAGGGATATTAATACTTCTCGTCTTCAAGGGGTGTGACTCGGTGATGTATGGCTAATGATTTGACTTTCAGGTCCTGGGTTGAATTTAGAGAGTATTTTTCTTGTAAGAGTCTGGGTTAGTCGGGAGTTTTACCTGCTCAACTTAAGCCCGGAAAAGGTGGTTTAGCGATGGAATTTCCAATGATTCAAAAAAATATATTAATAATTCTCATTGTAGTTTTCATAATACTTGGTTACACTTTTAAACATATTTTGGCTCAAAGTAGTACCTTCAAAATATTTTTATTGTAATCTTATGCCCACAAAAGAGAAAGTGAGTGGTTATGGATAGTCGGTACAGCTAAGAAATAGACCACTTTATTAGCTAAAATGAATCATTTTTTGGTACCATCCCTTTGCCCCCTTATCCCCCCACTAAAAGGACATGGGAAATAAATTTGATGAATGGGCACATGTGATGATGATATTTCGTGTTACATTAATCATGTGGAAACATTTATAGATTTGTATACAATTATTAGAAGGGCAATATATGAAACCAAAATTATTGAAACCAGTTGTCATTAACGGACAAGAAAGAATTAGAAGTCTTATATTAAAGTTGAATAATTAAAAGAATAAGTGATATTTTTATAAAAGTAAGAATTGATGATTGTTGATGGTGATTTTCGGACCCGAGAAGAGTCGAAGTATGGAGAAGGGCAGTAAAGAAATTTCACTTATCAAGATGGCCCCAAGATATTTATAAGGATAAGAGTCAAGGCTCGGGGGTACCTGACTCGACCAGTGGATCAGATTCGGCTACATTTGGATACTGACCCGAGGAACAGGGAGAACCAGCCAAGACACAGTCATATACATCCGAGGAAGGTGATCACTAGAAAATACAAGCTAGAATAAAGTTATAACAGTTCAGATTGTCATCGAGGGAAGCTTGATGAGCGAAAAATATATCAATATTTACCGCCCCTTTTACCTAATATTTTGTTTAGTTTCTCGGGTTTGATGAACGTTTTGATGTGTTTTGTAGATAAATAAAGTATCGGGACTTAATGGAATCAACCCGGGGCTAAAACGATGAAATCCGGAGCAAAAAAAATGATGAAAACGGAAATTTACTATACGCGTCACGAAATGCAGTCCTAAATTCCAATTTTGCGCAAGTTTCGTATTTTGGCCATAACTTTTTCATCCGATATCCGATTGAGCCGATTCAAGTTGCAGATTAAAGAAGACACAAAGATATACAACTTTGAAGATTTAAATATTTTCGAATTCGGAAGTTTGTAAGACCAAAATTGATGAACAATCCAGTATATTTTGTGTAATGACTATAGTCATTTTCAAAATATAAAATAAAATAAATAAAATATAAAATAAAAATTATCAAACTTCCACCAAATATGCTTCCATGTTTGGTGCCATGTTTGGTGCCATGTTTGGTGGAGCAATTGGTGGAAGCCTTTATATTTTCCTATAAATACCAACTTAACTTTGTAAATTTTCCATGCTTTATTTGGAGGAATTTCTCCATGTAAACTAAAGGAAAGTGTCTTGTGTATTAGTTTAAGTTTTCTTGTATTTTCTTTTTATCTAATTAATAAAATTTTGTGTGTTTTCATTTACAGCATGAGCAGGTAGTCTTATTCTGCTGGGGTGAAAAAGTAATACTTTTAATATAATAAATTAGATTAATCTCCCTTATTTTAATTAAAATTTGGATTAATTAGTTTCCGCCTATATGGCCGGTTTATGTGACAACCTTATTTACCACCTATATGGCTGGTTTTATATTATTGGACTTAGTTTCTGCCTATATGGTCGGTTTATGTGCTAACCTTGTTATCGCCTATATGGTCGGTTTATATGATTTTGTTACCGCCTATATGGTTGGTTGGACTTTGGACAAATGATATCACCGTCTATATGGTCGGTTTAAATATAATTAATCGGTAAATATTGACAATAAGGGAGATTTCTAATTTTGAAATATTAAAAGTGGATCCTCTAACCCAGCAATTTCTTTTATTGTACTTTTACATTTTTAATTTCCAACATTTAATTTATGTCTTTTATTTTATTTAAGCTTTTATTAGCCTTAGATATGTGTCGTAACGAAGTCCGTTATCTGGGGTTGTGATGAATTCCAATATCATCGGGTTATAAGGGGGTATTTTATAGTTTGGGTAATATAAAGGTTTACTTATTAAGTCTTAAGTTAACTGGCCACTAATAAGATTGATCTGGTAAACTTAAAATAAACTTGACAAAGGAATTTTAGGTTTCAGCCTTAGACTTAATAGCCCATGATCTTCCTTGAGGATAAATAACCCTTTAATAGATTTCCTTACAGGATAGACATATACCTGTCGGGCGGGGTAGCCACAATTAGAACTTAATCTTAATGAATCCAAGTAATTTGATTGACATAGACATATGGTTTAATTGGGTTACACTGGGTATGTGCAGTTCACCATCGACATAGACTTTTGCATAGTTTCGTGTTCTAGGTTAGTAAACCAATATATTACACAAATAAAAAATAATCACTTCATCTTTTAAAAGATATTGGAAGGATTCACAACCATGGATAGTTTCTTAATATTGAATTTTCTTTAATCTATTTTTGTGCAATTTTATTTTCTTGTTCTAAGTTTAAAGTCACCACCCAATCAAACAATCAATCCATTAGATACTTGTAATAATTTGGCTTCATAAACTAATAGCTTAGGTTTTAAGTCCTCGTGGGATCGATACTTTTTATACTACTTGAACGATAGTGCGCTTGCGTTATACGCGTGTGATTACGCACCGGTCAAGTTCTTGGCACCGTTACCGGCGACTTATTTATCTTTTCACTATTAGTTTTGAGGTTAGATACGTTACTTGCATCTATTTTCTTTTCACTTATTATTTCTGTTTCTTGTGTTTCAGGTTCTCAGACACTACATGAGACGAACCAGAAGCTTTGAACTCCGACCGCTTGACCCAGAGATTGAAAGAACCATCAGACAATTGAGAAGGGAAAGACGAGAAGGCCAATAAACAATCGTTAACATGGAACCTGAACCTTTGGAGGTTGCACCACCAATTCCCATTCGAGACAGAACCATTCCTGTGGTTGATGGCCTCATTTCCTATATTGTACTTCCTCCCTTACCAGCAAATGCAGGTGACATCAAAACTTGCATTCAGATGATACAACAGTGAGTTCAGTTTGGAGGATATGCAACTGAAGATCCTAATGCCTACATCAGCAACTTCCTGGAAGTTTATGGCACTTTCAATTACAACCGAGCATCAGAAGAAGCAATGAGACTGCGAGTTTTCCCATATTCCTTGAAGGACAGAGCTAAAGCTTGGCTACATTCACTGCCAGCAGGTTCCATCACAACTTGGAACACTCTAGCCACCAAATTCATTGCAAAGTACTTTCCACCAGCTAGAACAGCAAAACTGAGGAGTGGCATCACATCCTTTGTGCAACAAGATTCAGAATCCCTTTACGAAGCTACAAAGATTTTCTCCAGAAATGTCCTCACCATGAGATTCCAAAATGGCTTCAAGTCCAAACTTTCTATAATGGACTTTCTGGATTGATGAGAACCACAATTGATGCTGCTGCTGGAGGAGCTTTGATGGCAAAATGAGAAGATCAAGCCTGGGACCTAATCGAAGAAATGGCCAACAACAATTCATTGTGGTCAACATAAAGGAGCATGTCCAAAGAATTGCTGGAATTTATGAAGTTGGAGCCAATACAGAAGTCAACGCCAAGCTGGATCAGATATGAAAATTCATAAAGACTCTCAGCATGCAAAGCAAAATTGGATCCACAAGTTCACCATATGGAGGAGGACCAGAGCCAAACCAACTTGAAGAGACAGTGAACTATGTCAACAATTTCAACAGACAGTGGAACAATCCATATTCCAATACCTACAATCCAGGGTGAAGGAATCATCCCAATTTCTCATGGAGCAACAATTTAGGGCCAAAGAATTATCCACCTCATGGATTCCAACAGCAACAGAACAAATGCCATGAGTAAGCAAGTGATCCAGGAATATCAGAAGTGCTGGCTCAGTTAAAAAAATATGATGCTATCTTTCTGAGCCAATCAGCTTCCATCAAAGCACTGGAAAATCAGATTGGACAACTAGCCAATGCTTAGAGTTACAGACCGCTAGGAAATCTTCCCAGCAACACAAAGCCAAATCTAAGGAACCGAGGGAAGGAGCAATGTCAAGCCATAACCTTGAAAAGCGATACTGAAATCAACAAAGATGTTGGAATCAAGGCAACCATTGAAGAAGTTCCAAAAGATGTAGTTCCACAGATGGAGGAAAATGAAGCAGAGGAAAAAGAAGCAAAGGAAAAAGAAAAAGATCAAATCACTCCACCTCCATCTTTTCCTCAGCGTCTTCAGAAAAAAAAATTGGACAAGCAGTTTGCTCGATTCTTGGAGGTGTTCAAAAAGCTGCACATCAACATTCCATTTGCAGAAGCTTTGGAACAAATGCCTAGCTATGTCAAATTCATGAAAGACATTCTTTCACGAAAATGGAGATTGGGAGATTATGAGACAGTAGCATTATCGGAAGAATGCAACGCCATCATTCAGAGAAAGCTTCCCCCGAAGTTGAAAGATCCTGGCAGTTTTACTGTCCCAAGCACCATCGGAGAATATTATATCAATAAGGCTTTATGTGACTTTAGTGCAAGTGTTAATTTAATGTCTTTTTCTATTTATAGGAAACTGTAAATTGGAGAAGCAATGCTCACCTCAGTCTCTCTGTAACTTGCTGATCGAATGCTCACATTTCTGAGAGGATTCGTTGAAGATGTGCTTGTTAAAGTTGACAAACTCATTCTCCTAGCAGATTTCATCATCCTTGACATGGAAGAAGACAAAGATATACCTATCATTCTTGGGAGACCATTCTTGGCTACAGGTCGAACTAATATTGATGTACAAAAAAGAGAATTAACCATGAAAGTTCAAGACCAAGAAGTTACCTTCAATGTTTTCAAAGCCATGAAATTTCCGAGTGATGAAAATGAGGAAGAATGTTTCAGAATTGATGTTGTTGATAATATCATCCAAGATGCTGATACAATTTCCACGGAAAAACTTGAAGCTTGCATCACCAACATGACTGACAGCGAGCCAGATGCTGAAATTCTGGAATGTATCAACTATCTTGACAAGCCATTCCGTTTCAAATCAACACCACCAGTTGAAAGTCTGGAACTCCCAAAGAAAGATCGAATCAAGCCCTCAATTGAAGAACCACCACAGCTGGAGCTGAAGTTACTTTCGAGCTATCTCAGGTATGCATTTCTTGGAAACTCTTCTGAATTACCTGTGATTATTTCTTCTTCGCTAACATTGGAGCATGAAGAAAAGTTGCTGAGAGTGTTACGAGAACACAAGAGAGCCATTGGCTGGACTATAGCAGACATTCGAGTCATTAGTCCATCATTTTGTATGCATAAGATTCTGATGAACGATGAGTACAAACCCACAGTGGAGCATCAACAAAGACTTAATCCAATCATGAAGGAAGTCGTGAAGAAAGAAATTATCAAATGGTTGGATGTTGGCATCATTTACCCCATCTTAGAAAGCAGCTGGGTGAGTCCTATGCAGTGTATACCGAAGAAATGAGGAATTACTATAGTCACTAATGAAAAGAATGAGCTAATTCCAACAAGAACAGTTACTGGATGGAGACTATGCATAGACTACCAGAAGCTCAACAAAGCAATGAGGACATACCATTTTCCACTGCCATTCATTGATCAGATGCTAGACAGACTGGCGGGACATGAGTTCTATTACTTTCTGGATGGATATTCAGGATACAATAAGATTGCCATCGCCCTAGAAGATTAGGAGAAAACCACATTTACATGTCCGTATGGTACTTTTGCTTTCCGCAGGATGCCATTTGGACTATGTAATGCCCC
The DNA here is from genome assembly GCA_019454045.1 of Zanthoxylum bungeanum. Lineage (NCBI taxonomy): Eukaryota > Viridiplantae > Streptophyta > Magnoliopsida > Sapindales > Rutaceae > Zanthoxylum > Zanthoxylum bungeanum. Next base: position 169,322 of record SKCR01033412.1, on the reverse strand, counting down.
TGCCACATTTCAACATTGCATGGTGGCCATCTTCTCAGATATGCTGGAACAGAGTATGGAGGTTTTCATGGATGATTTCTCTGTGTTCGGAGACTCTTTCGACCACTACTTGCAAAATCTGGAATAAATGTTACACAGATGCGAAGATACCAATATGGTACTCAACTGAGAGAAATGCCACTTCATGGTGTATGAAGACATTGTTCTTGGACATCGAATCTCACAAAAGGGGATCGAGGTAGACAAAGCAAAGATTGAGACAATTGAAAAACTACCTACACCAACATCTGTCAAAGGGATTCAGAGTTTTCTTGGACATGCAGGCTTTTACAGGAGATTTATCAAAGAATTTTCCAAGATTGCTAAACCTCTGCGAAATCTTCTGGAGAAGGATGTGTCTTTCAACTTCACTAAAGAATGCCATGAATCTTTTGAGATCTTAAAACATAAGCTGGTTTCTGCTCCTATCATTGTAGCACCAGACTGGACCCTTCCATTTGAGGTAATGTGCGAAGCTAGTGATTTTGCTGTAGGTCCAGTTTTGGGACAACGCAAAGCAAAAGTTTTCCACACCATTTATTACTCCAGCAGAACTCTGAATGAAGCTCAACTCAACTACACAACCACTGAAAATGAGTTGCTTGCAGTTGTGTTTGCTTTTGACAAATTCCGCTCTTATCTGCTGGGTCCCAAAGTGGTGGTCTACACAGATCATTCAACAATCAAATATCTGATCGTGAAGAAAGATTCCAAACCCAGATTGATCCATTGGATACTTCTTCTCCAAGAATTCGATGTGGAGATTCGAGCTATTTGATTATTGAATGATCTGTGTAGACCACCACTTTGGAACATCTGCTGGGTCCCAAAGTGGTGGTCTACACAGATCATTCAACAATCAAATATCTGATCGTGAAGAAAGATTCCAAACCCAGATTGATCCATTGGATACTTCTTCTCCAAGAATTCGATGTGGAGATTCGAGACAGGAAAGAGACAGAAAATGAAGTCGCAGATAATTTATCGAGGCTCGAGAATGGAGAAACAGCTGGCAAAGAATTGACAATCAAAGAAACTTTTCCAGATGAACAACTGTTTGCCATGAAACAGTAGGAAATCCCTTGTTATGCTGACTTTGTCAACTACATAGTGTCAGGAAAATGGCCGTTGGAATGGACAACTCAGCAACGGAAGAAGTTCTTCAAAGAAGTCTAGCACTATGTTTGGGATGAGCTGTATCTGTTTAAACACTGTGCTGATCAATTACTGAGGCGTTGTGTTCCACAGGAGGAGGTCAACATTGTTCTGCAACATTGTCATTCATCACCATAGGGCAGACACTTTGGCGGGAATAAAACTGCAGCCAAAGTCCTTCAATCAAGTTTGTTCTGGCCCACTCTTTTTAAAGATGTTTATCTTTTTGCTCTTCAATGTGACAGGTGCCAAAGATTGGGTAATATTTAAAGGAGAAATGAAAGACCTTTGCAAAACATTCTGGAAGTGGAGATATTCAATGTGTGGGGTATCGATTTTATGGGACCCTTTGTTCCATCATTCGGAAACCTGTACATACTGGTTGTAGTAGACCACATCTCCAAATAGGTTGAAGCAATTACACTGCCATCAAATGATTCAAAAGTGGTGATCAAGTTCCTTAAAAGGAATATTTTCACTCGCTTCGGAACACCTCGTGCAATTATCAGCGATGATGGTACATACTTTTGCAACAGATATTTCGATGCACTCCTATCCAAATATGGAGTTACTCATAAGGTTGCCACTGCCTACCATCCGCAGTCAAATGGACATGTTGAAGTTTCAAACATGGAAATTAAAAGAATCTTGGAAAGAACTATTGGATCAACAAGGAGGGACTGGTCTATAAAACTGGATTATGTATTATGGGCCTACCGGACAGCTTACAAGACACCCATTGGTATGTCCCCATCTCGAATGTGTTGGACAATTATGACCCATAGCGTCACTATTTGTACAGATCATAATGTTGTTGTACAAATTAACTACGTGACAAATGAGATTGCTCTCTTATCATTTGTGATTAGATCACCAAGATGTATAAATGATAGGAGGTCCCTGTGATTTGTTCCTGGATTGAGAATGATATGAGACAGTATCAGTCCACGAAGGATAAATCATTAAATATCCTAGTCAGAGTATTATCGAGATTGGACATCGATAAATACGTAAAAGACTAGTATTACACTTGTGCGCGTTGTGAGGGCATAACGGCAAAGTTCTAATATATTTGGGTATATGAAACTCATGCAAGTGTAATAGGAGGTTGTTGTTAGACATTATGACCCATAGCGTCACTGTTTTGTAAATGATATTGTATTATTGTACAAAATTAACTATGTGATAATGAAATTGCCTTTTGCCGTTTTGTAAAATTATTTACTTTAATATATTAATGGCAAAAGTCCATATGATTAGTTCCGTATTGAGATGATATGAGACAGTATCAATATAAAAGGTTTAATCATTAAATATCCCTAGTCGGAGTATTATCGAGATCGGACATCGATAATGCGGAATAGACTAGTATTGCACTTGTGCGAGTTGTGATGGCACAACGGCATAGTTCTCATATATTTAAGTATTGGATACTTATGCAAGTGCGATAGGAGGTTGTGTTTTGCCGATGGTACGGAAAACAGCTTCGCTCTGGACAGACCCCGCGGAATCCCATTGGTAGTATGTCTGCGTGTCTATGGGAGGCCGCATCAGGGTAGGTGTATATGGTCTTAACCTGAGACTTGCATCGCTATTACTTGCGACAATCGATAAACTTTGGTTGTGGTGGTACGGGGCTTTAACCGGTTTTGTGTATGCCTCTTCTGGGTTTATCGAGAATCGTAGTGTACTGGATGTGATGTCAAGATGGAAGTATCACTTCAGACATATGGAGATGATGATCACGCATGATACAGAACTAGTACTCTATAAAAGTTGCAACCGTCGGGACAATATGACCAGGTCAGGATTGTCCGATTTAAAGAGACTAGTTGTTTGATGTCCGATATGATTTGTGTCCATAGAGGCAGACACATTTCCAGCCCAAGGCCTAACATGTGATCGTCCGATACTGGATCGATGTACGCGATACTACGGTATACTACGCTTGATAAAGATCTAATATTCCAATAAGAATATTTCTGGAGAATTGGGTAGGCATGGCGCTTTGCTAGAAGCCAACCTTGTCTTGTAAATCGGTAAAAACGTAGTACGAGGTACGTACGTGTTCGGATTATCCGACGACCGTATTTACTGCCAACATATCCGGAGATCTCTTGGGTCCCTTCCTGAAGATTCACCTATGATGTTTGATTCGAACTTTATTAATCTTGGATTTATTGCGGAGAAACTTTATCTTGGATAAAATGCCTTATTAGGAGAGAGAACGATATAATTTGGAATTAATCGATAAAACAATATATTCGATATATTAAACGAAATTAGATTTCGACGCGAAATTAAAATCGGATTTTAATTCGGGTAAACGAATTAATTTAGAATTAATTCGTTAGCGATCTGAATAGTAATTCCGCTAGGCGTAATTATTTAATTCTCGTCGCGACGGAAATTCGTTAATTCGGAATTAGCGAAATTGAGCCCGAAAGTGTTTGCGGACACATTCGTATTTTGAAACGAGTGGGACCCGCAAATCACATCGCGAAGTCTCATCACTTGACACGACTAGTGGATGGATGTATCTAGTCACCTTTATGGGATGATACATTGTCACTATTCTCTATGTAAGTTGATAAGGCCATTTAATGGCTTTTTGGGAGGGAAAACCTTTACACGGTTTTTGAAGGGTTTTATTTACCAAAATATTTTGGTAATTGTACTTCACTCATCATTTCACGTTTTGGAAACAAGAAAAGTGAAAAGAAAAACCAAAAGTCTCTCCTTCCTCTTCTTCTCCTTGCTCACGCCGTGAGCTTCAAACAGGGGCAGAAAATTGTTTTCATCTTCTCCATTTTTGCTAGCACAATGAGGGATCAAAGGAGGTGATAGGGAAACAACCTTGGAACTTGGAATGCAAGAAGACTTGAAGCTTCTCTCACTCTTGCTCTTGGCCGAAACTTCCACCTTGAAGACTCAAGGATTCTCTTCATCATTTTCGTCACAAGCTTTGTAAGTATGATTCCGCCATGCTTCAAGCTTTGCATGTATAAAATGTGTATTTCTTTGGCTTATACTTTCTTTGGGACTAATTATAGAAACCTACAATGGTATCATGGAGCCATGTTTAAGCATGAAATACTTTTTTTTTTTTTTTTTTTTTTTTTGAAATCGTTGGAAACCCCGCCACCAAACCACCTATTTTGGGCCGCGGCGCAGGTAAAACCCCCGACTTGATTTTTGTTCAAATAAATGTTGGACATGTGTTTTGAACAAGTGATGATTAATAAATTAAATTGGTGTTTTTTGAAATATTTTGGTTTAATGAATTAATCATGGATTTACACTTTAATTAATTGAATTTTAAAATTTGGAATATTAAAATTTAATTATATGGGCTTTAATGTTTAATTGGGCCTTATGGGCTTGAAATTGATTTTATGGCATTTAAGGGTGATTCCTTATTTGGGCTTGGTAATTGGGTTTGACCCACATTGACCAAAGCCCAAGCCTTGATAAATCAATTGAAAGCCCATCGGACTTTAATTAAACAAACATTGGATGTTGGTTGGGCTTGGAGACCCAATTAGAATTAGATTTAGAATCTAAGTCTTTAAAAGCACATTAAAAGTGTAAACATTTAATTTGGAATTAAATAAATTGAATTAGTATTGAATACGACTTAAATTGGATTTAACTGGTAGTTCGATAATTCGTGAATTCGTACCTTATGTACTTATTCTCAAACGAGTTGGACTCGCGCAAAATCAAACCATTGTTTGAACATTGGATGATCACTTAAACAAAGACTAATTAATTGGATTTGATTGGTTGTATAGCATGTCTTGATTGAATATATATGTATGTGATGAATGAATAGTGTATATCAGATGGATATTAGAAGGGAAGGGTAATTTTAGAAATTATTGTAAATTAGAATTTATAAATTGGACCTGCGTGTCCAGCCTTATCTCTTTTATCTCTTTGTATTCTCTTCTCACCTAATTCCCCTCAATGTATATGAGGTTTCTCTTATTGTATTATGTAATTGGGTAGAAGTAGAATATTGCTAGCGGGGAGAGGAAAGGGAGTGATTTGTTCTATGAACAAATTATTTTATATATCCATCCGTAAATCACTATTAATTTACTTTACGCACTTTATGATGTTTTAGAAGCATGCTTAAGGGTGTATGATGATGAGACCTAACAAAGATAATAAATTGGTTGCCAATTACGCAAAAATCCCTCAATTGATATTAAGCGATTATCCTTCCATTGAATGATTCTTGTTCAAGATCCAAAATTGGCATTGGTTTGTTGGCCAAAGTCAAGACCTTTGTCAATTGAGGATGTACTTGAATCATGAGAGTTTTGTTCCACATCGGTGTCTTGTCCAAGTTGTGATTTGTTGGCCAAAGTCAAGATCACTTCTTGTCCAACGACATTGATTACGAAACTTTCCTTGTCAATGGGTCCCGCTTAACCGGAATCATTAGGTTTGTTGTGCCAAAGCCAAGGCCTAGATGATTCAGAGGATATGGTTAGGAAAATGTATTAGATACATTGGCATAAGTAAATATACATATGTTTTGGACTTGGATGTCCACCTAACCGGATCTAGGAATTGGATTGGATCCAATTGATCTTTGAGATCTACCTAGTTAAATAGCATACAATTTGTTGGCCAAAGTCAAGATTGTGTGTTATTTAACGGGATCCTAGCCCACTAGGAAATAGGATTTCCCGAGTTCTCAACAGAGGGTTAGAGACTTGATAAAAATAGTGGGATGCTAGTATTGAATTTGCAATTTCGTTCAAATATTAAGCCTTACGCGTCTTTCAAATTATTTCGTCTATTTATTAAAATTAGTTGGACTAATACATTGTTATTTTGTGACAGTTTGACTGTACCCATTTTATCGTTAACTAGATAGTTGGACTATCGTAGTTGAGATGGCAAGCAAGGGAAATGTCCGAGACATCATCATGGGTGACAATGTCTTTAAGGGCACAAACTTCGCTGATTGGGAAATGAACCTAAGGATAGTCCTTGGGGCTGAGAGGATGCTGTACACTATACAGATACCTCTCCCGCCTAAGCCCACTGACCCACTTGAGCTGGAGTTATGGAAAACTCACAGCGATGATTGTGACACTGCTCAAGCTATTATGTTAGCTTCAATGACTCAGCACTTTCGTCGCCAGAATAAGGACTTGGATCCTTATAATATGATAGCTAGACTGAGAGATCTCCACCGTACCAACAAGCGGATGGAAAGGTACGAGTTGGTGAAGAAACTCTTCCGCGCCCGAATGACTGAAGGCGCATCAGTTGAGGCCCATGGGGCTCAAATGATCGCCGATATTGATGAGTTGGCCAATATGGGAATAGTCTTGGAGGCTGAGCTGACCGTAGATTTGATCTTACAGTCACTTCCTGATTCTTGGAAACAAATCATAATCAACTACAAGTTGATGGACACGGATGACTCTCTTGGAGAGCTGTTATCCATCTTGAAGGAGTCTGAAAAAGAACTCCAAAAAGGGGGCAAGCGCGAGGCGCACTATGCATCGACCTCTCAGAGGCCAAGGGCTGGGCCCAAAGCTACTGGAGGGGTGAGGAAGAAGAACATAAGAAAAAGGGTAAAGGCAAGTTGACAAAAGCTTCTGGGAAGCCAAGGACAAGTCTCAAGATGTCTGCCTCAACTGCGGTAAGAAGGGTCACTGGAAACGTGACTGCCGAACGGGCAAGGGACACAGGGAGGATATCAAGGCAGGCAAGGCACTAGCCTCTGGTATGTTTGTTATTGAGATAAATATGACTACTTCTAGTTTTAAAATTGGATTTTTGATTCTGGTTGTGCTGCTCATATATGTACTGAATTGCAGGATCTGCAGAATAGCAGGATGCTGGCTTCAGGGGAGATTGATCTACGAGTCGGAAATGGAACTCCAGTTGCTGTTTTGGCTGTAGGGACTTTTGTTTTGGAATTGCCCTCGGGGCATGTGCTTAAACTTTTGAACTGTTATTATATACCTAGTTTGACTAGGAATATCATATCTGTATCTTTGTTAACCCAGCATGGGTACACTTTTGTATTTAGAAACACTGGGTGTTATTTATATAAAAATGATGCTGAATTTGCACTGCTGTTGCAAATAATGGCCTTTATATTTTGAATATAAATGAATCTCCTAAACATAAAATAACAAACAAAAGGCTCAAAAAGAGTAATCTAAAAGATGAAACTTACATGTGGCATTGTCGTCTAGGACACATTAACAAGACTCGCATATCCACACTTTCGAAGAGTGGGTACTTGGACGGATTTGATCTTAATTCATATGATGTCTGCGAATCTTGTCTTTAGGCAAAATGCCTAAATCACCTTTTAGTGGTAAAGGTGAACGTGCCACAGAACTGTTAGCCCTCGTTCATAGCGACGTATGTGGGCCCATGTCTAGCCAGGCTAGAGGTGGATATCATTACTTCGTAACCTTTACGAATGATGCATCTCATTATGGTTATGTGTATCTAATGAGACACAAGTCGGAAACTTTTGAGAAATTCAAAGAGTTTCGACACGAAGTAGAAAAACAAACAGGCAAGAGTATTAAGACATTGCGGTCGGACCGTGGTGGCGAATACTTAAGTTATGAGTTTCAAGATTACTTGAAAGAAAATGGTATTCTTTCACAGTGGACTCCTCCTGGAACACCGCAATTAAACGGTGTGTCTGAACGGAGAAACCGTACCTTGTTAGACATGGTAAGGTCCATGATGAGTCGCACTGAGCTACCTATATCCTTCTGGGGATACGCATTAAACAGTGCAGTACTTATTTTGAATAAGGTTCCGTCAAAGTCTGTTGAACAGACTCCATATAAGATATGGACAGGGAGGAAACCAGGTTTCTCTTTCCTGAAGATTTGGGGATGCTGGGCATATGTTAAACGTTTGGAAGGTACCAAACTAGAACCCAAATCAGATAAATGCCTTTTCGTGGGATATCCTAAGGAAACCAAAAGATATTACTTCTATCACCCACAAGAGAACAAAGTATTTGTTGCTCTACATGCATTTTTCCTTGAGAAGGAATTCCTAGATGCAGTGGTAAGTGGGAGGAAAGTGGAGCTCGATGAAAATCGTAGTGATACTGTTCCTGGCAATGAATCAACGACGGAACATAAACAGACCATGCAGGATGAGTTTGTACCACAATCTTCATATACACAAGGACTGCGTAGGTCGGAGAGAGTCATGACGATACCTGAGAGGTATGGATTCCTGATCTCGCCTCATGTAGATATTAATCTTATTGAGGATAATGAACCGACTACGTATGAGGAAGCAATACAGAATATTGATTCCGCTTTATGGCAAGAGCCATGAAGTCCGAGATGGATTCCATGTACGCCAACCAAGTTTGGACACTGGTTGATGCACCAGAAGGCGTAATGCCTATTGGATGCAGATGGATCTTCAAGAAGAAGACCGACATGGATGGCAACGTTCAAACGTACAAAGCTAGGCTTGTAGCAAAGGGGTATCGTCAACAATATGGTATTGATTATGACGAAACTTTCTCACCCGTTGCCATGATTAAATCCATTCGGATAATGCTTGCAATAGCTGCATATTTCGATTACGAGATATGGCAGATGGACGTTAAAACTGCTTTCCTTAACGGAAACCTTTTGGAGGATGTTTATATGCAACAACCTGACGGTTTTATCGTACCTAGACTTGCAAACAAGGTTTGTAAGTTAAATCGATCCATTTATGGATTGAAGCAAGCATCACGGCCATGGAATCAGCGTTTTGATGAGATCATAAAAGAATATGATTTCGTACAAAACGATGATGACCCTTGTGTATACAAGAAGGTTAGTGGGAGAGCACTGACTTTTATTGTCCTTTATGTCGACGACGTATTGCTTATAGGCAATGACATTCCCATGCTAACGTCGGTGAAAGCTTGGCTTTCATTAAAATTCTCCATGAAAGATCTGGGAGAAGCAGCCTTTATTATGGGAATAAAGATCTACCGGGATAGATCTAGAAAGCTGCTTGGACTCTCCCAGAGTACATATATTGACAAAGTGTTGAAGCGATTCAACATGGATCAATCCAAGAAGGGATTGATGCCAATGTCGCGTGGTATCCTTCTGTCTAAAGACATGTGTCCTAAGACTAAAGAAGAGAGAGATAACATGAGTCGGATACCGTTCACCTCGGCAGTCGGATCGATCATGTATGCCATGATATGTACGCGACCTGATGTGTCATATGCTTTGAGCATGTGCAGTCTCTATCAGGCCGATCCAGGTGAAAGTCACTGGATGGCAGTTAAGAATATCCTTAAGTATCTTAGACGAACTAAGGATGCTTTCTTAATTTATGGAGGTGGAGAACTTCAGGTGTCTGGGTACACCGATGCAAGTTTCCAAACCGACAAGGACGACTTCAAGTCGCAATCGGGGTACATTTTTTGTTTGAATAACGGAGCAGTGAGCTGGAAATCTTCCAAGCAAGATACTGTTGCCGATTCAACAACAGAAGCGGAGTATATTGCTGCGTCAGAAGCAGCAAATGAGGCAGTTTGGATCCGAAAATTCCTAATCGGATTAGGAGTAGTTCCGTTAGCAGCTGAGCCCGTGCCATTGTATTGTGACAATAACGGGGCTATAGCACAAGCTAAGGAACCAAGGTCTCATCAACGATCCAAGCATGTTCTTCGGCGTTACCATCTGATTCGGGAGATTATACATCGTGGCGATGTAAAAGTCGAGAAGGTCGCATCGGATGACAACATTGCAGATCCGCTGACGAAGGCTGTTCTTCAGGATGTGTTTGAACGACATATACATAGTTCAGGTATTAGATGCTTGAGTGACTGGCTATAGGCCAAGTGGGAGATTGTTAGACATTATGACCCATAGCGTCACTGTTTTGTAAATGATATTGTATTATTGTACAAAATTAACTATGTGATAATGAAATTGCCTTTTGCCGTTTTGTAAAATATTTACTTTAATATATTAATGGCAAAAGTCCATATGATTAGTTCCGTATTGAGATGATATGAGACAGTATCAATATAAAAGGTTTAATCATTAAATATCCCTAGTCGGAGTATTATCGAGATCAGACATCGATAATGCGGAATAGACTAGTATTGCACTTGTGCGAGTTGTGATGGCACAACGGCATAGTTCTCATATATTTAAGTATTGGATACTTATGCAAGTGCGATATGAGGTTGTGTTTTGCCGATGGTACGGAAAACAGCTTCGCTCTGGACAGACCCCGCGGAATCCCATTGGTAGTATGTCTGCGTGTCTATGGGAGGCCGCATCAGGGTAGGTGTATATGGTCTTAACCTGAGACTTGCATCGCTAGTACTTGCGACAATCGGTAAACTTTGGTTGTGGTGGTACGGGGCTTTAACCGGTTCTGTGTACGCCTCTTCTGGGTTTATCGAGAATCGTAGTGTACTGGATGTGATGTCAAGATGGAAGTATCACTTCAGACATATGGAGATGATGATCACGCAGGATACAGAACTAATACTCTATAAAAGGTTGCAACCGTCGGGACAATATGACCAGGTCAGGATTGTCCGATTTAAAGAGACTAGTTGTTTGATGTCCGATATATGTTTCGTACGGGGCAGACACATTTCCAGCCCCAGGCCTAACATGTGATCGTCCGATACTGGATCGATGTACGCGATACTACGGTATACTACGCTTGATAAAGATCTAATATTCCATAAGAATATTTCTGGAGAATTGGGTAGGCATGGCGCTTTGCTAGAAGCCAATCTGTCTTGTAAATCGGTAAAAACGTAGTACGAGGTACGTACGTGTTCGGATTATCCGACGACCGTATTTACTGCCAACATATCCGGAGATCTCTTGGGTCGCTTCCTGAAGATTCACCTATGATGTTTGATTCGAACTTTATTAATCTTGGATTAATTGCGGAGAAACTTTATCTTGGATAAAATGCCTATTAGGAGAGAGAACGATTAATTTGGAATTAATCGATAAAATAATAAATTCTATATATTAAACGAAATTAGATTTCGACGCAAATTAAAATCGGATTTTAATTCGGGCAAACAAATTAATTTAGAATTAATTCGTTAGCGATCTGAATAGTAATTCTGCTAGGCGTAATTATTTAATTCTCGTCGCGACGGAAATTCGTTAATTCGGAATTAGCGAAATTGAGCCCGAAAGTGTTTGCGGACACATTCGTATTTTGAAACGAGTGGGACCCGCAAATCACATCGCGAAGTCTCATCACTTGACACGACTAGTGGATGGATGTATCTAGTCACCTTTATGGGATGATACATTGTCACTATTCTCTATGTAAGTTGATAAGGCCATTTAATGGCTTTTTGGGAGGGAAAACTTTTACACGGTTTTGAAGGGTTTTATTTACCAAAATATTTTGGTAATTGTACTTCACTCATCATTTCACGTTTTGGAAACAAGAAAAGTGAAAAGAAAAACCAAAAGTCTCTCTCCTCTTCTTCTCCTTGCTCAGCCGTGAGCTTCAAACAGGGGCAGAAAATTGTTTTCATCTTCTCCATTTTTGCTAGCACAATGAGGGATCAAAGGAGGTGATAACGAAACAACCTTGGAGCTTGGAATACAAGAAGACTTGAAGCTTCTCTCACTCTTGCTCTTGGCCGAAACTTCCACCTTGAAGACTCAAGGATTCTCTTCATCATTTTCGTCACAAGCTTTGTAAGTATGATTCCGCCATGCTTCAAGCTTTGCATGTATAAAATGTGTATTTCTTTGGTTTATACTTTCTTTGGGACTAATTATAGAAACCTACAGTTGTGTTTTACCGATGGTACGGGAAACAACTTCGCTCTGGATAGACCCCCTCGGAATTCCATTGGTAGTATGAATATGTGTCTATGGAAGTCCGAAATCAGGGTAGGTGTATTTGGTCTTAACCTGAGACTTGCACCGCTAATACTTGCGACAATCAATATACTTTGGTTTTGGTCGTCCAGGGCTTTAACAGGTTCTGTGTACGCCTCTGCTGGGTATATTGAGAATCGTAGTGTGTTGGGTGTGATGTCAAGACGGAAGTGTCACTCCAGTCATATGGAGATGATGGTCACGTATGATACGGTACTGGTTCTCTTATGGACTGCATCATCGGGATAAAATGACAAGGTCAGGTTTATCCGATTATAGAGACTAGTTACCAGACATCCGACATGTGCTTCGTACGTGGCAGACACAATTCCAGTCCCAGGCCTAGCACATGATCATCCGATACTGGATCGAAATACGCAATACTATGTATACTACGCCTGATATAGATCCTTATATACCTGTAAGGATATTTCTGGAGAATTGGGTAGGCATGGCGTTTTGCTAGAAGCCAACCTTGTCTTGTAAATCGGTAAAACGTAGTACTAGGTACTTACGTGTTCGGATAGTCCGACGATCGAATTTACTGCCAACATATCCGGGGATCTCATGGGTCGCTTCCCGAAGATTCACCGATGACGTATGACTCACACTTTAATTAATCTGGGATTAATTAGAAGAGAGAGAAAAAATTAATCTGAGATTAATTACAGAGATATTTTATCTGGGATAAAATATCAATTAAAGAGAGATAACGATTAATTTGGAATTAATCGATAAATTAATATATTCGATATATTAAACGAAATTGGATTTCGACGCAGAATTGAAATTAGATTTTAATTCGGGCGAACGAGTTAATTTAGAATTAATTCATTAGCGACGTGAATAGTGATTTTGCTAGGCATAATCATTTAATTACGTCGCGACTAGAAAATTCGTTAATTTGGAATTAGCGAACCCGAACCCGGGATTGTTTGCGAGCGCATTCACATTTCGAATTCGAGTGCGGCACGCAAGTCAAATCAAGCGTCAAATCGCTAGTCGCATCAAGCGTCAAGTCGTTAGTCACTTTGAGTGATGCGATAACTTGTCACTTGATTTGATTGATGAGTGATGTGACTTGATGGGAGTTGTTGAAGCTTTTGATGGCTTGACTTTTTGGAAAAAGAAAATCAATAATTAATTTTGGAAATGATTTGTGTATTAGATACACAAAATAGGCAACAACCACACAACTCTCATCTCTCTTTTCTTTCTTCCTCATTCATGCCCATGGATGGGCATTTTTTCTTCTATTTTTGGCAGCCCACTGCCGATAAACAAGAGAGAAAAAAAATGGGAAGCAAAAGTCACGATTTTGTGGTAAAATCGGGAGTGCTAGCACACTACGAAGTCATGCGAGGTGATAGGGAAGTCCACCAACGAGCTTGGAATCATTTGACAAAGCTTGGAGCTTGGATTCTTGAAGATGAAACCGAAAATGGAGGACCAAGTTACAGTGCACTGCCGTGAGCTGCAGTGGGCATAAAAGAAATTTTTGTTGCCTCGCGCGTCGCTCAACCGATCGATGTGAGTATTCCGCAACTCCGTGATGTATTCGCATATTTATTTCTTGCTTTATAATCGATCCAAGGGGCCGTAGAAACTCCAACAATAGTATCTATGAGCAAGGTTGAGCATGAAAATGATTAGGGCTTAAAATTTGGGTAAAATGTATTTGAGCGTGTTTTGATTAAATTTGATGAATTAGTATGCTTAATACATGTTAATTAAGGATTGATTGGATAAATTTGATGAAAAATTGTTTTTGGAACATTTTTCCCCAAAATTGTTGGCTTGGCCGAATAGTACTAGCCCTAAATGTCTTGGAATTTTGTTTCGTTGATCATTGGATGAGTTGGAAACGATTGGGAAATATTGATTTAGAATTTGATTAGATTGAATTCGGAATTGATTTGAAAAATCCCTCCATTGCCGAGACTATAGCATGTGTAAATGGGTTGATTTTAATCAAAATGTGTTGGACATGTGATGATGAAAATGAGCATGATTAATTAGACAAATTTGTGTTTTGGAAATATGATTTGGGTAATTAATTATGTAATACACTTTAGGATTAATTAGATTATGAAATTGGACTTTTATGATTTAATTAATTGGGCTTTAATTGGATTGGGCTTGAATGTTGTAAATGGGCTTATTGGGCTTGGTTGTACCAAGATGGGTTTAGGCTAAATTGGTTGGATCCAATTGGGCCCAAAACCGCTTCCATAAAGCCCAAATGCGACTAATGGACCTTAATATATTTAACTGGGCCTAATGGGCCTAAATTGATTTCTGGGCTTATGGGGTTACTCCTTGATTGGACTTTGGTTATTGGGTTTGACCCGAGTTGACCAAAAGTCCATGCCTTAAGAAATTAATTGAAAGCCCATTGGACTTTAATTAAATTAATGTTGGACGTTAATCGGGCTTTGAGACCCGTAACGATTAATTTGGAATTTAAGTCGTAAAAGTTCATTAATAAAGTGTAGTATTTAATTTGGAATTAAATAGTGAATTACTATTAAATACAAATTGAATTGGATTTAATTTTGTAATTTAATTTAATTCGAGAATTCGTACTTTGAGTACTTATTCGCAAAAACGAGTTTGACTCGCGCAAAATCAAATCATTGTTTGAACATTGGATGGTCATTAATATTCAGATTAATTAATTGAATTAGATTGATTGATAACATGCTTATGTGAATACATGGTTGCGATGCATGAATAATGTATATCGGATGGATATTATATGGGTGGGGCAATTTTAGAAATTATTGTAATAATTTTGATTTATTAATTGGACCTGCGTGTCCAGCCTTATTACCTCATTATTCTTTGTATTCTATTCTCACCTATTCCCCTCAATGTAAATGAGGTTTCTTTAGAAGTGTAGTGTAACGGGTAGAAGCAAATACATGTGCTAGCGGGAGAAAGAAAGGGAGAGATTTGATCTAGGATCAATGTGTTGAGTATCCATCCGCATATCATTATTATTTATTTATACGCGCTTTATTATGTGTTAGAATGCATGTTTAAGGGTGTATGATGATGAGACCTTAACAAAGATAATAAATTGGTTGCCAATTTGCACGCGAAAAAACCCTCAAATAATATAAGCGTTTTTCCTTCCATTGAGTGATTCTTACTCAAGATCTAAGACTGGCATTGGCTTGTTGGCCAAAGTCAAGGCCTTTGTCCGTCGAGGATGTGTTTGAATCACGAAGGCTTTGTTCCATATTGGTGTCTTGTCCAAGTTGTGGTTTGTTGGCCAAAGTCAAGACCACTTCTTGTCCATCGACATTGATTACGAAGCTTTCCATGGTCAATGGGTCGCGCTTAACTGGGATCACTAAGTTTGTTGTTCCAAAGCCAAGGCTTAGTTGATTCAGAGGAAAAAAAGTTAGGTAATATATTGGATATATTGGCATATATAAGATATATGTTTCGGACTTGGATGTCCCCTACTGGATCTAGGAATTGGATTGGATCCAATTGATCTTAGAGATCTACCTAGTTAATTATCATACAATTTGTTGGCCAAAGTCAAGATTGTGTGATATTTAACGGGATCCTAGCCCACTAGGAAACACAGTTTCCCGAGTACTCGACAGAGGGTTAGAGGCTCGCCGAAAAATAGTGGGAGGAAAGAATTGAATTTGCAATATTCGTTTAGTTACTTGCCATACGCGCTCAAATCAAATATCATTCGTCAAATAAATTAAATGTTAGTTGGACTAATATTTAAAATGTTGTTTTAATTAATAGTTGGACTGTATTCAAACTATTCATTTATGGTGATTTTATAATTGGATTATAGTAATCAATATAATTGATTTTAATCTATTAAATTTCATTGATTAAATAGTTGGACTATTAGAATCAAGAAATTGAAAGATTGACATTTAAAACATAATCCTAGGGAAAATGTATTTAAATGGCTTAATTTTCAAATTGGGAATAAATTTCAGGATGGTCATGGGAAACTAATAAGTTACTTTATTGATAAAATAACATATTAGGCCTAAGCCCGGAGTTAAGAAAATAGTAGAGCATAATCTTTGGAAGATTTATGTAATGATAACTTTAGTGCTTAATCCATTAAGCTTGTCGCAGTAGACTCCTTAATTTCTTAATCAGAACTAAGGGTTAGATCCTTAAAGTATGATAATGAAATTGAAGGATCTTCATAAATCTATGCTTAGATTTTAGAAGTACTAAATTGCAATTAATAACTCTTGGAGAGTTAATGACTATTCTCAAGGAGATAAAGTCAAAAGTTTTCAATAAGGCAAGTAGCGCAAGGCGCACCTTACTTCGATATTCTAGATGGCCAAGGCTTGGCCAAAGGCTTATGGGATATGAAAAAGGGTAAAGGCAAAATCATTATAATCTTCTAGGAAGATAAATGACATATCCAAAATGTCTGCCTAAATTGTGGCAAACGGGATCGCGGAAGCGTGACTTCCGTTTGGACATGGCAGACATGAATGAATTAAAGACAATGCAAGGCTCTGACTTCAAATATGTTTTGTCATAATTATGTTCACTATTAGTATTAAAATTGGATTTAAATACTTAGTGTGGTACATAAAATACATGTATTGATTTTCAGAATCTGTTTTGAACAGGATACTGACTTCAATAGAGATTTATCTGCGAATCGGAAACGGGACGAAAGTCGCTGTTTTAACCGCAGAAACCTAATTTTAGGAACTACCCTCG
This sequence comes from Zanthoxylum bungeanum, assembly GCA_019454045.1. NCBI lineage: Eukaryota > Viridiplantae > Streptophyta > Magnoliopsida > Sapindales > Rutaceae > Zanthoxylum > Zanthoxylum bungeanum. The sequence continues at coordinate 152,490 of SKCR01033412.1, read as the reverse complement.
GGTGTGTACCTAAATTTGGAAACTGTTAGGATGTAACTAGTTTGACTAGATACATTATCTCCATATCAGTGTTTATCTGTTGCAGATTTACCTTTATATTCTAGAACACTAAAGTGTTTCATTATATAAAGATGATATTGAGATAAATACATTAGATGTAAATAACAGAATTTATATTTTGAATATAAATAAATCTCAAAACATATAACATGACAAACAAATAGCTCAAACTGATTGATCAGAAGAAGAAACATATTGTGGCATTGTTGTCTGGACACAATTAAACAAGACTCATATATACGCACTTTGAAGAGTGGGTACTTGGACATATTTGATTCTATTCAAATAAAGTATACGAATCTAGTTTATTGGGCAAAGTGTCTAAAACACTATTTACTTGGTAAAAGTGTAAGTGCCACCGATCTGTAAGCCCTAGTTCATAGTGAAGCAAATGGGCCCATGTCTAGCTAGGCTAGAGGTGGATATGAATATTTTGTGACCTTTACGGATGTGACATATCGTTATGGTTATGTGTTTCTTTGGAACACAAATCAGAAAATTTTATAGTTTCGACACGAAAAGACAAACAGATCGGCTAAGTATTAAATCGTCACGGTTAGACCTAATGGAAAATATTAAGCAATAAGTTTCTAATTACTTGAAGAGTGTAGTATTCTTTCAAAGAGGAATCCTCCCGGAACACGTCAATTTGACGGTATGTCCGAACTGAGTAAACCCGAATTATGTGGGACATGATAAGGTAATCATGCTCGCTCTGAGCTACCATTTCCTTAACGGATACCTATTAGTGTTGGGGTTGGTGCTCAGAGCGCCAATTCCCGGTTGTATTTCTTTTGAATACTTCTGTAAAACATTATTATTATGAATAATATATGCAGTTTCTATAATATAATCTATCTTTTTATATGGTAAAGACGTAATGACCTTAGAATGATTAGTCATGGTACTGTTGCAAAAGCGTCGCAACTGACATTGAGTAGTATCATGATGTTGTCATTCTCCCTGGTCAAGGTTTACACTACTTGGTCAGTATAGTAAACCCGTTGAGACCAGTACAAGTCGTATATTGGAATATATGATTCCAATGGTTTCTCAATGAACCATTAGTCTTGGAGACTAGTATAGACGTGTAGGTGTTTATAGCGGATAAACACTGAACGACTCACCGAAGATTCTTAATGGATGGTACACCAACGTCAATAAGAATCTTCTCGGGTTGAGTAGCACTTGTGATTCTTAGACTTGAGATGCCATTGTGGGCACATGAGACATCTTCTACACTTAGATGGCAGTCACGTCACCGATCTATTTAGATCAGACCTCCGCTGTTCGTTGGGTGTGTAGATAGATCCTCAGGGTGTCCTATGTGTATCAAGATAGGATCCGTCAGTTCTGTGTACCAGAGCATAGGTAGTCCATATGATTAGCAATCAGATAAAACCATGGGCCCGTGGTAAAGTTTAGAAGCTAGTTCTAAACATTCTTTTAGAGATTGCTAATAGAATAGTCGACTGGATAATCCCCATAGAGATTTGACGTTTACATCTATATCTCTGGGATTTATCCGGATACCTGTGACGGAGGAATTATACATTTGCCATGACCTCGACCTGTATGGTTCAGCGAGATTATCCGTGATCGTCATAATCTACGGGTGGATAGATTATGGACACGAAATTTGATTTCGTGACGGATATACCTGAATCTAGAGAGTCTCAATAATGAAACATACTCACTAGAGCAACATTAATAATAATATTGATTATTTATAAAGTCGTTTAAAGGTTAAACGCAAGATACGTGCTAAAGGGACTAGATAGTCATTTGCCTAATTATTGTGTATTTACATTTAATACTTGATTAATTTAAATACACATTAATTAATAGTCAAAATGAGTTATTTGACTTATATCCTAAATGAATATATGTTTTAATATTTAATGTAAATATTATACATATATTTAATATATTTGTATTTGATTAATTAATTGATTATTTAATTGTTAAATGATTAAATTAATTAAAATATAAATATCTTACATTAGGATATTTGATGTAAATGATATTAGTTGCCTTTGTTGACTTAATAAATATCTAATAAAGTGTTTTTAGATATTTATGCAAGTTGATAAATTAAAGTGAAATGAAAATGAAATTAATAAACTTGTATTTGGCTTTAGCATTTTCGGCCAAGGCAAATTTGTACAAGTATATATTGTTTTCATTTCATTTTATTCTTAACCTAATACACTTTACAAAGAAAAACTCCATTGAAGAAACAAAAGAAAGCTTGTGAAAAGAAAGGAAAAATCAAAGAAAGCTTGGATTTAGTAAGTTTCTTCAACTTACTATTAGTAAGGAAAATGTTCCTTAGGATCTAGGCTTTACATATGATGTTCTTAGGTTATTTCTTTCTTTATTCTTTGTGTTTTTTTTGATGGAAGTTTTGATGGAAGTGTTGAGCATGTGTGATGAAAGAAGATTGTGACTATTGTAGTTGTAAGCTTTCTTTTAAGGTTTTGGAAACCATGTTGCTAATCTAGAGTTATTGACCCACTCTTAAATGACCTAGATTTGATCTTGAGTTGTTTCATTGTGTTGAGACTTGGATTGGATGGAAGAATGATGATTAAAGTAATTGATTTAAACATTTGGTCTAATTTGTCCAATTTGAGGAAATTGAAAAATTAGGGTTCATGACCAATTCCAAATTTGGGCTTTTCATATATGTTGTGTATTTGGATGTGTATATGATGCATATAAAGTTTCATGTTGATTGGATTACATCTTGATGTGTTTTGAAGCATGAAATGACAAAGTGCACAAATGGCACCCCTTTGGAGGCTCTCGGCCAGAATAAGAAATTTGGGGATTTGGTTGCTTTTGGTGTTTTGATGTTTTGAACATGCTAAGTTCATCTTAGAAATGATTTAGAATCATTCAAAATTGATTTGATCAATTTCGGACTAAAATGGACAAAATACCAAGTGTAAGGGCATTTGGTAAATTCACTTAATATGATTTATTGGAATATTAAATATATATGTTTATTTAATTAATCCGAGAAAAATTTTTTGAAATCGGAAAATACGATTTTCCACCGCTTCCGCTGCGTTACCGGATTTAGCCCCTAAAAAACCCCTACAAAATGGTATCAGAGCGAGTCTGATTCTAGGCCCCCTAAAATGATTAGCTTTAATTAAATCAATGTTTAATCATGTTTTCTTGACTTTATACATGCTTATTATAATCTAATTTGGTTAGATTTAGGGTGTATGACACTTAGCGGAAAATCCCTAATTAATAAGGTTTTAATGTAATTATGTATTTGATGCATGTTATGTGGTCCGTCTTGTCAATACGGTTTATGAATACTTCTCTGTGACTACATCCGAGACCGTGCCTCTGCTGTGAGGGTGTAGCCGATAGAGATTTATTTTACCGGATGTATATCAGATACTAGGTAAATTCAAGTAAAAGCGGAATTCTGAACGTGCCCTAGCTGTCAGGATTACGTAAGTAACTTGAGTTTATCATTGACGAGTTTAACCTTGGTACGTCTCCTTGTGGGCCTGCCTTCGCAGCGACAACGAGAAACGACCAGGACCGGAAACCCAGGAGTCATTAGTGAATGATTGACAAATGAGTTGTCTACCTGATGAATATACGTAGGCGAGACCGTGCCTCTGCTGTGAGCCGAAATATATTCACGGGATCCACTTTCACTATTAGTATTTAATTTAATTATTAAATCTTTGTATTCTGTTTGGGGATTACAGTATTGCATGATTTAGTGGGAGGGGCATTTTAGATTAAAAATCCATGATCTAGTTTATGCTTTTGATATTATATGAAACTGCTTATTTTCTGCTAACCGTTTTTCGTGATCTATATGATAGATTGGCGATGGCGGCACAATCCACAAATCAGTTTGCGCGTATGCTTGATGCGAACAAACTGAAAGGCGCTGAGAACTTCGCTGACTGGGAATTGGATTTGAGGATTGTCCTCGATTCCGAAAAGGGGATATGTTCTTGAGGGTCCGTTGCCCCTTGCTGTGGGTGCGGATGCTTCGGAGGAGGAACGCCAAGTTTTTGAAACTTGGAAGGATGATGATTTAAGGGTTAAATCATACATCCTTAGTTCACTGTCTCCGAAACTCAAGCAACAGTACTATGGTATGCTAGATTCTTATAGTATGATGACGCGATTGAGACAATCGTTTGAGAACCAAGAACAAGTGATTGTTCACAAAGTCGCCATGGAACTGTTCCATGCGCGTCTGGATGAGGGGCAAAATGTTAGCCCACATGTTCTTCAGATGATCGATTTGATCGATCAATTGAGGCAACATAATCTCATCTTGAATGACATTCTCGGTAGGAGTGTCATTCTTGGTTCACTTCCAGCTTCATTCGCCAGTTCGTGATGTACTTCAACATGAACGGGACTGTCTGTACCTACCAGGAGCTACATAGGATGTTGCTCACGGCAGAAGAGGACCTTAAGAAGGGAGTACCGACTCGCCCACCTAGATCTACTTCTCTCTCTGCTTCTTCCCAAGGATGGTCCAAGGGAAAGAAGAAGGCTTTCGGTCCTCAACAGCATGCGAAGATTGCTAAGCCCAAGAGGGCTTCTGAAGACAAATGCCACCACTGCGGCAAAGTCGGGCATTGGAAAAGGAACTGTCCTGATTACATCGCCCAGCTGAGGAGAGATAGAGCATCTACATCAGGTACTTTATTTTTCCAGTTATTGATTTATCTTTGGCTTGTGAAGCCGTTACATCCAACTGGATTTTAGATTCTGCTTGTCCCATTCACATTTGCAATTCGTTGCAGGTGCTGAAGGAAAGTAGGAGGCTGAAGCCCGGGGAGATGCAGTTGCGGTTCGGGAGTGGAGACTCTTTGGATGCAGTTGCAGTGGGAGTATGCGAGATCTCATTGCCGAATGGGACACTTTTGTTAAATGAATGCCATTTTGTACCTGGATGTGTAGCTAATATTATATCACTTTTTGTATTGGATACAGAAGGCTTTTGTATTAATATTAAGAACAGTTCTTTATATTTATATGATAGTAATAATATTCAGATCCTTTGTTGTCCAAACCAGCATGGTCATTATACATTGCAAACTTCAAAAGATATATTAAATACTGGAGTTAATAAACGTAGTTTACCTGTAATTAATAATACTGAACTTTGGCATATGAGACTTGGTCACATTGGCGTTAAACGCCTTACCCAATTGGTTAGGAATGGTTTGATACCAGATCTTACCATTGAATCCTATCCAACTTGTGAATCCTGTATTCAGGGTAAGATGACCAAAGCCCCATTTTCTGGTGTTGGACACCGTGCCACTAACTTACTGGAACTCGTACATTCTGATGTATGTGGTCCACTAAGTCAAACTGCTCACAGTGGTTATTCGTACTTCGTTACCTTTACCGATGATCTGTCACGGTACGGTTATGTCTATTTGATGCGACATAAATCGGAAACCTTTGAAAAGTTCAAAGAGTTCCGAAATGAAGTAGAAAAACAAACTGGTAAATATATTAAATGCCTTCGATCAGATCGAGGCGGCGAATATATGAGTGGTGAGTTCATGGATTATATGAAGGAGAATGGGATTCTCGCTCAATATACTCCTCCAGGTACTCCACAGCACAATGGAGTGTCTGAGAGGAGAAATCGGACTTTATTGGATATGGTCCGATCAATGTTGAGTTTCACAGATTTGCCCTATTATTTATGGGGCTACTCTCTCTTAACAGCCGCACATTTTGAACAGATTCCTTCAAAAGCTGTTCCTACGACTCCGTATCAGATATGGTTCGGTAGGAGACCAAATCTTAATTATATTAAGGTTTGGGGTTGTCCTGCCTATGTCAGGGTGACTCAGCAAGATAAGCTTTCGCCTCGAGGGCAAAAGTTTAGGTTTGTCGGATATCCTTCGAATACGAGGGGATATCTGTTCTATGATACCGAGCATCGAAATGTGTTCGTAGCTCGCTTCGCAAAATTTCTAGAAGTAGAATTTTGTCAGAAGGTGGTAATCATAGACAGGTTGAGCTTGATGAAGTCCAACCTGAAAACAACGAACCAACGGAGGAACCTGAAGTTCAAGTAGATGAAGGACCTTCAACACACACACTCCGTAGGTCGGAAAGGGTATCTAGACCTCCTGAACGCTTGTATTTGATACAAGAAAAGAGTCTGGATGTTCTCTTAGTTGAAGAGACAGATCCTTTCACCTATAGAGAATCGATGTTGGACATCGACTCCGTGAAATGGCAAAGTGCCATGAAATCCGAGATAGACTCAATGCATGAAATCAAGTTTGGGACTTGATTCCGCTTCCCGAAGGAATTGTTCCTATCGGTTGTAAATGGGTTTACAAGAGGAAGCGCGGGCCTGACGGTAAGGTTGAAACTTACAAGGCCCGACTGGTAGCAAAAGGTTACACGCAGCGACCTGGCGTCGACTACGATGAAACTTTTTCGCCGGTAGCAATGCTTAAGTCTATCCGGATTTTGCTTTCTATAGCTGCGTATCATGACTACGAGATTTGGCAAATGGATGTCAAAACGGCTTTTCTAAATGGATTTCTTGATGAAGAAATCTATATGGAACAGCCGGAAGGTTTCGCGTCCAGCGAAACCTCGGGTATGGTATGTAAGCTTAAGAAGTCCATTTATGGACTTAAACAAGCTTCACGAAGTTGGAATCTTCGATTCGACGAGATTATTAGATCGTCTGGTTTTCTCAAGAATTCGGAAGAATCCTGTGTGTGTATCAGAAGGCCAGTGGGAGCATGGTCGTATTTTTAGTCCTATATGTTGATGACATCCTAATCATTGGGAATGATTTAGGTATGTTACAAAGCGTCAAAGCATACCTCTGTAAGAATTTCTCCATGAAGGACCTGGGAGAAGCTTCCTATGTTTTAGGGATAAAACTCTATAGAGATAGACAAAGGAGGCTGATTGGGTTATCCCAATCAACGTACATAGATAAGATCTTGGAACGGTATAGTTTTGGTAACTGTAAGACAGCAAACATACCGTTCAGACATGGGATTCATCTTTCTAAGAAGATGTGTCCACAAACAGAAGATGAGAAGGTTAGAATGTCTAACCAACCTTATGCTTCGTGTTTGGGTAGCATAATGTATGCCATGTTATGTACGAGGCCTGATATCAGTTTCGCTGTTAGCGTAACTAGTCGATATCAGTCCAATCCAGGTAATGACCATTGGATGGCCATTAAACATATCCTAAAGTATCTTAAAGGTACTAAGGATAAGTTAATAATTATGGATGGAGGAAACGAACTGCAGGTTAATGGGTATACAGACTCCGATTTCCAATCGGATCCCGATGATAGAAAGTCTACATCTGGATTTGTCTTTACCCTTAACGAGGAGGTGCAGTTTGTTGGAAGAGTTCCAAACAGGGATCGACAGCTGATTCCACCACTGAGGCGGAATATATTGCAGCTTCTGAAGCTGCAAAAGAGGCTGTGTGGATAAAGAACTTTATCACAGAATTGGGAGTTGTCCCAAGTATCGAGAATGCGATTCCGTTTACTGTGATACTGTGATAATACTGGAGCCATTGCGCAAGCAAAGGAACCGAGGGCGCATCAGAAGTCGAAGCATGTGGAACGCAAGTACCACATCATTCGAGAGATCGTGTCGCGAGGGGATATTGTCGTGTGCAAGGTACCGAGTGAAGATAATGTAGCAGACCCGCTGACGAAGGCCATACCTCCGAAGCTGTTTGATAAACACGTGGAGTCGATGGGTATTAGATACAATCGATATTGGCACTAGAGCAAGTGGGAGATTTTGTTGGGGTTGGTGCTCAGAGCGCCAATTCCCGGTTGTATTTCTTTTGAATACTTCTGTAAAACATTATTATTATGAATAATATATGCAGTTTCTATAATATAATCTATCTTTTTATATGGTAAAGACGTAATGACCTTAGAATGATTAGTCATGGTACTGTTGCAAAAGCGTCGCAACTGACATTGAGTAGTATCATGACGTTGTCATTCTCAGACTGTTCCTGGTCAAGGTTTACACTACTTGGTCAGTATAGTAAACCCGTTGAGACCGTACATGTCGTATACTGGAATATATGATTCCAATGGTTTCTCAATGAACCATTAGTCTTGGAGACTAGTATAGAAGTGTAGGTGTTTATAGCGGATAAACACTGAACGACTCACCGAAGATTCTTAATGGATGGTACACCAACGTCAATAAGAATCTTCTCGGGTTGAGTAGCACTTGTGATTCTTAGACTTGAGATGCCATTGTTAGATGGCAGTCACGTCACCGATCTATTTAGATCAGACTTCCGCCTGTTCGTTGGGTGTGTAGATAGATCCTCAGGGTGTCCTATGTGTATCAAGATAGGATCCGTCAGTTCTGTGTACCAGAGCATAGGTAGTCCATATGATTAGCAATCAGATAAAACCATGGGCCCGTGGTAAAGTTTAGAAGCTAGTTCTAAACATTCTTTTAGAGATTGCTAATAGAATAGTCGACTGGATAATCCCCTAGAGATTTGACGTTTACATCTATATCTCTGGGATTTATCCGGATACCTGTGACGGAGGAAGGAATTATACATTTGCCATGACCTCGACCTGTATGATTCAGCGAGATTATCCGTGATCGTCATAATCTACGGGTGGATAGATTATGGACACGAAATTTGATTTCGTGACGGATATACCTGAATCTAGAGAGTCTCAATAATGAAACATACTCGTAGAGCAACATTAATAAATAATATTGATTATTTATAAAGTCGTTTAAAGGTTAAACGCAAGATACGTGCTAAAGGGACTAGATAGTCATTTGCCTAATTATTGTGTATTTACATTTAATACTTGATTAATTTAAAAACACATTAATTAATAGTCAAAATGAGTTATTTGACTTATATCCTAAATGAATATATGTTTTTAATATTTAATGTAAATATTATACATATATTTAATATATTTGTATTTGATTAATTAATTGATTATTTAATTGTTAAATGATTAAATTAATTAAAATATAAATATCTTACATTAGGATATTTGATGTAAATGATATTAGTTGCCTTTGTTGACTTAATTAAATATCTAATAAAGTGTTATTTGGATATTTATGCAAGTTGACTAAATTAAAGTGAAATGAAAATGAAATTAATAAACTTGTATTGGCTTTAGCATTTCGGCCAAGGCAAATCTTGTCAAGTATATATTTTTTTTCATTTCATTTTATTCTTACCTAATACACTTTACAAAGAAAAACTCCATTAAGAAACAAAAGAAAGCTTGTGAAAGAAAGGAAAAACAAAGAAAGCTTGGATTTAGTAAGTTTCTTCAACTTACTATTAGTAAGGAAAATGTTCCTTAAGATCTAGGCTTTAACATATGATGTTCTTAGGTTTGTCTTCTTTATTCTTGTGTTTTTGTTGATGGAAGTTTTGATGGAGTGTGAGCATGTTGATGAAAGAAGATTGTGACTATTGTGTTGTAAGCTTTCTTTTAAGGTTTTGGAAACCATGTTGCTAATCTAGAGTTGTTGATGTCTTATTGCTAATGAGTTATTCACTCTTGACCTAGATTTGATCTTGAGTGTTTTTCAGGTGTTGAGACTTGGATGGATGGAAGAATGATGATTAAGTAATTGATTTAAACTTTGGTCTAATTTGTCCAATTTGAGGAAATTGAAAAATTAGGGTTCATGACCAATTCCAAATTTGGGGATTTTCATATATGTTGTGTATTTGGATGTGTTATATGATGCATATAAAGTTTCATGTTGATTGGATTACATCTTGATGTGTTTTGAAGCATGAAATGACAAAGTGCACAAATGGCACCCCTTTGGAGGCTCTCGGCCAAGAATAAGAAATTGGGGATTTGTTGCTTTTGGTGTTTTGAACATGCTAAGTTCATCTTAAAAATGATTTAGAATCATTCAAAATTGATTTGATCAATTTCGGACTAAAATGGACAAAATACCAAGTAAGGGTAATTTGGTAAATTCACTTAAATATGATTTATTGAATTTATTTCATAATTTGATTATTGGAATATTAAATAAATATGTTTATTTAATTAATCCGAGAAAAATTTTTTGAAATCGGAAAATACGATTTTCCACCGCTTCCGCTGCGTTACCGGATTTGACATTTAAAACCCCTTCATATTAGTATGAAAGGAAAGAAACCTGGTTTCTTTCATTCCTAAAAATTTGGATGCTAGGCTATGTGTTGGATGATACCAAACTAAAACCAAATTGGATAGTGCAATTGTAGGTATCCTAGGGATACCAAAGTATGTACTTATACAATCTCACAAAGAGAACAATTTAATGTGGCCTCACATGCGGTTTTCCAAGAGGAATACCGATATGCAGTGGAAGTGGGGGAAGTAAAACTCGATGAAAATCAGAGTAAAGTCAATACTATCTAGGCACCATTCCATAATGGAACAAAACAGTTCATATAAGGATGAAACTGCACCAGTAATCTTCGAATACACAAGAACGCGTATGTCGGAGAGATAAAAAAAAAACCTGGGTATGGGTTTCTGATCTCACCTCATAAAGATGTCAATCTTATTGAGGAATACCAACTGACTACGTATGAAGAAGTGATACAAGGTATCGACTCCCTATTATGGCAAAGTGCCATGATATCCGAAATGGATTCCATGTATATCAACTATGTTTGGATACTAGTTGATGTACCGCAAGGCATTGTGCCTATTGGTACTATATAAGTCTTCAAGGAAGACATACATGGATGGCAACATACCAACGTTATAAGCTAGGCTTGTAGTGGAAAGGTATCTTTATCAACATTGTGTTGACTACGATTCAACCTTTTACCTGTTTCCACGGTAAATCCATTTGGATAATGCTTGCTAATGCTGTATGTTTCATTTATGAAATATGTCAGCTAAACGGGAAAATCACTTTCCTGAAAATGAAACCTTTTGGAGGATGTTTAAAACATCATGTCGGTTTTGTCGTACAATAACTAGCAAACAAGGTTTGCAGGTTATTCGATCCATGTTTGGATTGAAGCAAGCATTAGGTTCTTGGAATTATCGTTTTGATGTAATCATAATAGTTTATGATTTAATTCAAAACGAAATGATTCTTGTGTATATAAGAGTGTTAGTGGGAGCGCACTGACAGTGGCTGTCCTATAAATAATGATAACATATCATTTCTTGGAAATGATATTCCCATAAAACTATCGGTGAAAGCTTGGCTTTCATAAAACTCTCCGAGAAATCGTACATTGAAAAATGTACGCGCCCTGGTGTCTCATACGCTTTGAGCATATGCAGTCACAAACAGGCCAATCCAAGTGATAGTCACTGGATTGAAATTAAGAACATCCTTTAGTTTCTTAGAGAACTAAGGATGCTGTCTTAAACTATGGAGTAGGATAACTTGAAGTGACCTGGATCACTGCTACAAGTTTCCTAACCGATGAAAACGACTATAAGTCGCAAATGGTACTATACAGTTTGAATAACGGTACAGTGAGCTGGAAATCTTCCAAGCAAGATACTGTTACCGAATAAACAACAAATGCGGGTTATTGCTGCAGCTGAGGCAGCAATAGAAGCCATTTGGGTCGATAACAAATCTAATTAGATTAGATATAGTTCTTTTAGCAGCTGAGCTAGGCTACAGCACATTCTAAAGAATTAATGGTCTCATCAACGATCCAGATACATACTTCGATATTCATCTGATTCGTTCGGATCATACATCATGGCGATGTGATGATCGAATAAATCGCATTAGATGATAATCATGCAAATCCGCTGACGAAAGCTTTTTCTCAGCAGTTTTAGCGAACCGTACATAGTTCGGGTGTCAGACACTCGAGTGACTGGCTATAGGCCAAGTGGGAGATTATTGGACAATTATGAACCATAGCGTCACTATTTGTACAGGTCATAATGTTGTTGTACAAATTAACTATGTGACAAAGGAGATTGCTCTCTTATCATTTGTGATTAGATCACAAGATGTATAAATGATAGGAGGTCCCTGTGATTTGTTCTTGGATTGAGAATGATATGAGACAGTATCAGTCCACGAAGGATAAATCATTAAATATCCCTAGTCAGAGTATTATCGAGATTGGACATCGATAAATACATAAAAGACTAGTATTACACTTGTGCGCGTTGTGAGGGCATAACGACATAGTTCTCATATATTTGGGTATATGATACTCATACAAGTGTAATAGGAGGTTGTGTTTTACCGATGGTTCGGGAAACAGCTTTGCTCTAGATAGACCCCCTCGGAATTCCATTGGTAGTATGACTATGTGTCTATGGAAGTCCAAAATCTGGGTAGGTGTATTTGGGCTTAACCTGAGACTTGCACCGCTAATACTTGCGACAATCAATATACTTTGGTTTTGGTCGTCCAACACTTTAACAGGTTCTGTGTACGCCTCTGCTGGTATATTGAGAATCGTAGTGTGTTGGGTGTGATGTCAAGACGGAAGTGTCACTCCAGTCATATGGAGATGATGGTCACGTAGGATACGGACTGGTTCTCTTATGTACTGCAGTCTTTGGGATAAAATGACAAGGTCGGGTTTATCCGATTATAGAGACTAGTTACCAGACATCCGACATGTGCTTCGTACGGGGCAGACACATTCCAGCCCCTGGCCTAGCACGTGATCATCCGATACTGGATCGAAATACGCAATACTACGTATACTACGCCTGATATAGATCCTTATATTCCTGTAAGGATATTTATGGAGAATTGGGTAGGCATGGCGCTTTGCTAGAAGCCAACTTTGTCTTGTAAATCAGTAAAACATAGTACTAGGTACTTACGTGTTCGGATAGTCCGACGACCGAATTTACTGCCAACATATCCGAGGATCTCATGGGTCGCTTCCCGAAGATTCACCGATGACGTATGACTCGCACTTTAATTAATCTGGGATTAATTAGAAGAGAGAGAAAATTAATATGGGATTAATTGCGGAGATATTTTATCTGGGATAAAATATCAATTAAAGAGAGATAACGATTAATTTGGAATTAATCGATAAATTAATATATTCGATATATTAAACGAAATTGGATTTTGACGCGGAATTGAAATTAGATTTTAATTCGGGCGAACGAGTTAATTTAGAATTAATTCTTTAGCGATATGAATAGTGATTTCGCTAGGCATAATCATTTAATTACGTCGCGACGGAAAATTCGTTAATTTGGAATTAGCGAACCCGAGCCCGGGATTATTTGCGTGTGCATTCGTATTTCGAATTCGAGTGCGGCACGTAAGTCAAATCAAGCGTCAAATCGCTAGTCGCATCAAGCGTCAAATCGTTAGTCACTTTGAGTGATGTGACAACTTGTCACTTGATTTGATTGATTGAGTGATGTGACTTGATGAGAGTTGTTGAAGCTTTTAATGGATTGACTTTTTTGGAAAAAGAAAATCAATAATTAATTTTGGAAATTGATTTGTGTATTAGATACAAAACAACCACACAACTCTCCTCTCTCTCTTTCTTTCTTCCTCATTCACGCCCATGGAGGGGCATTTTTTCTTCTGTTTTTGGCAGCCCACTACCGAGAGACAAGGAGAAAAAAAAAAGGGAAACAAAAGTCACGATTTTGTGGCAAAATCGGGAGTGCTAGCACACTACGAAGTCATGCGAAGGTGATAGGGAAGTCCACCCATCAGCTTGTAATCATTTGACGAAGCTTGGAGCTTGGATTCTTGAAGATGAAACCGAAAATGGAGGACCAAGTTGCAGTGGACTGCCATGAGCTGCAGTGGGCAGAAAAGAAATTTTTGTTGCCTCGCGCGTCGCTCAACCGATCGATGTGAGTATTCCGTAACTCCGTGATGTATTCGCATATTTATTTCTTGTTTTATAATCGATCCACGGGGCCGTAGAAACTCCAACAGAATGGTGTTTGGGAAAGCGTGTCATCTGCCAGTTGAGCTTGAACACAAGGCGTACTGGGCACTGAAGAAGTTGAATCTTGATCCACAAGCAACATGAGAGAAAAGACTTCACCAACTCAATGAATTGGAGGAATTTCGCCTACAGGCTTATGTGATTGCCGGATTATATAAGGAAAAGACCAAGAAATGGCATGACCGAAAAATAGTGCACATATAGTTGGAACTAAGGCAGCAGATGTTGTTGTACAACTCGAGGTTGAAAATTTTCCCTGGAAATTTTAAATCAAGGTGGTCAGGTCCATTTGTGATCACTCAGGTTTTACAATATGGAGTTGTTGAGTTATTGGATCCCAAAACCAATGAAACATTCAAGGTTAACAGTAAGCGTGTCAAGCACTATGGGAGAGAATCAATTGAGCGACACAAAGAAAGTGTCACACTTTCAGATCCAGTATAACGTTTGGGCAGTCACGTCTAGCTGACGACGTTAAACTTAGCGCTAGCTGGGAGGCAACCCATGCAATTTGTGTATATATTGTGATTTGGTGTGATTTCATTTCTATGTTTAGTTTTCGCAGGTTAAGTCATTTCAGGATGTAAGAAGCTCTCGTAAATCTTCACAAGCAATTTCCTTCTCTCCCTAAAAAATCTCTGATGAAAGTTTACAAAGCTCACTTGGAACGGATGAGACTATTGATGATCAAAGGTATTCCTACTGACATTCATTGGATTATTGAAGCACATGTCCGATTGGCAGGTGAGTTTTCTGACTCTTTTATTGTACATTTGCCTGGTTTAGGAAGAAATACATATGCTAAAAAGAGAAGAGCCAAAAGAATGTGTGTTTGTTATCAATGTGCTCGTATGTTTTGTGATACTCATTGTCGTTCCTTAGGAATGGTGTCTGATAACAGCGAAGATAAGATTAATTTCATTAGGGATGGCTTGACTAAGGAGTCTTTGGATGACATATCTAAAACTCTTGAGACGCATCCCAGTGGATATGTGTATCACGAAATTCGCGTGTTATATACACAATTCCAAAAAGAAAGACAACAGTTAAGTCTCGGGAATCTGACTCAAAAAGACCATGTTTGCCAATTTATAAGAAAATTGGATGGGAAACTTGTCCCTGACGTATAAACGATAATCAAGCCGTAAATTATTGTAAATATTATATCTCTTTATCTTTTCCTAATAATTGTGATTTGTTTTGTTATTTTCTCCGACATGAACCATATCTTTTTGACTATCACGATTTATTTTACTGTTTAACTAATAATTATCATTTGGCAGGTACTGGTGCTATTATTTTTACTCACATTTTTTAGGTATTATAAATTCAACTCATCATTGCACTTTTGAAGACATCCATAGTAAAACATGGAAGCCACATTAATAAGACGAGTTGAAAATATTTGTGTGTTTTGCGGTACTAGTGTTGGTGCTAAATCACAATATATAGTAGCAACACATGAATTGGGTCGAGTCTTAGCTGCAAGGAATATGCACTTAGTATATGGCGGTGGCAATCTTGGACTAATGAGGATAATTTCAAAAGCTGTACAAGAATGAGGCAGTCAAGTCTTGGGAATCATCCCAGAACCTTTGGCGGAGGTAAATCTTATTGGACCATCAAACGGAGAGGAACTAATCGTGCCAGGTATGTCTGAACGACTGATAGAAATGGTTAACCGTGCTGATGCTTTTATTGCTTTGCCAGTTGGCTTGGGCACAATGGAGGAAATCTTTACAGTGTTATCTTGGGCAAACCTGAACATACACCAGAAACCGCTTGGACTGTACAACATTGATGGATTTTATGATTTTCTTTGTGTGTTTCTTGATGATGTCCGGAGAAATAGGTTCGTGTCAAAACCTGTAAAAGAACTCCTATTCACTGCCAGAACTGCCCCAGATTTAATTGACCAAATCTTAGCCTTTGAACCACAAATTGACCATATCATTTCAAAGATAAATTGGTCCGAGAACGATCGTGGTAAGAGGCGTCAGATTAATCTGGATCTTAACCTTTAACTTTTCATTTAGATGTAGAATTTCAGCTAACCAGGTACTATCTTCTAAACTCTTCTTCTACTGTTTAAGACATTGGGGACAATGTCTCATTTAGGTTTGGGGGAGGAAATTAGTTGACTAATATTTTGTTTTTATTCCAATTTTTTTTCGAAAAATACAAAAAAATTGAAAAAGTTTACAAAAAAAAAATAATATTTAGTGTTTTTGTGTTTTTAATTTGATTAATCAAGTGAAATTGGTATGAGATAGCTGTGTAAGGAATTTCTACTTCTGAGACGTATCTCAACCTATTTCGGAACAAGTTAATTTTTATTTATTTCCTTTTGAATTATTTAATTTGTGAATTCTCCATAAAAGTGACTAAAATGGATCTTCATATGCTCAGTTGACAGGTATTATCAACATGCATGGTAACATACGGACATGAGAAGTAATTGACGACTTTGTAATATTCGGTGCTCTCGTTTAATTGGAGGAATCATCTAAAAAAAGCAATGGGATTAAAAAAAGGGAAAAAAAAGGAAAAAAAATGTGAAAAAAAAAGTCTAAGATCTGAGTTATTAAGTTTGTAAGGGTGTCTTAACACCTAGTGCCATAAAGGCAATTGGTTTGGGAGTCACTGACCCAAAGCTCGCTACATGGATCGAAGATGTTGCCAAAAAATATAATATCTGAAGTCTGAGTAATTAAGTCCGTAGGGGTGTCTTAACTCCTAGTGCCCTAAAGCCAACTGGTTTGGGAGTCACTGACCCAAAGCTCGCTACATAGATGAAAGATATTGTATATAAATAAAAAGAAAATTAAAAAAAAAATCAGAAAAATCAGAAAAATTATTCCATTGCTTAAAAAAGGTGTGAATTCTGATATAACTATAGGATAAAAACATTACTCTCTTTTCAACTACACTTGTGACCATTGTGGGCAAAATGAGTTGATTAATATTTTGTTGGCTGTGTATATGGAGAATGGTAAAAAATAATCGGAGAATTTACTTATTCGGTAATTTAGAAAGAAACAAAACAATTATTGACTTGGATAAGAAGTTTCACCTGTTTAGTCACTAACTTTTTTATTCTATTTTCTCTTGTCTTTTTGCTTTTGTATGGATTAGTTTCACTATATTTTTACTTTTATCAAATGTTTGTGGGTATCGTCGCTGTAAAGCCTCACGAGACTACAACTCGTCCACTAGGGACACCTAGGGGTTTAAAGGCTGGTAGCATACGCTAAATGCAACCGTGATCCCTACGAAAGTGGCTTAGTTTAATTTTAATTGTTTTTTGAATTTTATTTTGCTGTTTTGCTCGAGGACTAGTAAAATGTTAGGTTTGAGGGTTTGATGAGCGGAAAAAATATCAATATTTACCGCACTTTTTAACTAATATTTTGTTTAGTTTCTCGGGTTTGATGAACATTTTGATGTGTTTTGTAGATAAATAAAGTATCGGGACTTAATGGAATCAACTCGGGGCTAAAACGATGAAATCCGGAGCTAAATAATGGCGAAAACGTAAATTTACTATACGCGTCACGAAGTGTAGTCCTAAATTCCAATTTTGCGCAAGTTTCGTATTTTGGCCAAAACGTTTTCATCCGATATCTGATTGAGTCGATTCAAGTTGCAAATTAAATAAGACACAGAGTTCTAGAACTTTTAAGATTTAAATATTTTCGAATTCCGAAGTTTGTAAGACCGAAATTGATGAACAATCCAGTGTATTTTGTGTAATTACTATAGTCATTTTCAAAATATAAAATAAAATAAATAAAATATAAAAATAAAGATTGTCAAAATTCCACCAAACATGCTTCCATGTTTGGTGCCATGTTTTATGCCATGTTTGGTGCCATGTTTGGTGGATCAATTGGTGAAGCGATTGGTGGAAGCCTTTAGATTTTCCTATAAATACCAAGCTGGACTTTGTAAATTTTCCATGCTATCTTTGGAGTAATTTCTCCATGTAAACCTAAAGGAAAGTGTCTTGTTTATTAGTTAAAGCTTTCTTGTATTTTTTTTTTTATCTAATTAATAAAATTTTGTGTGTTTTCATTTACAGCATGAGCATGTAATCTTATTCTGCTGGGGTGAAAAGGTAAGACTTTTAATATAATAAATTAGATTAATCTCCCTTATTTTAATTAAAATTTGGATTAATTAGTTTCCGCATATATGGCCGATTTAGGTGACAACCTTATTTACCACCTATATGGCTAGTTTTACATTATTGGACTTAGTTTCTGCCTATATGGTCGGTTTATGTGCTAACCTTGTTACCGCCTATATGGTCGGTTTATATGATTTTGGTACCGCCTATATGGTCGGTTGGACTTTGGACAAATGATAGCACCACCTATATGGTCAGTTTAAATATAATTAATCGGTAAATATTGACAATAAGGGAGATTTCTATTTTTGAAATATTAAAAGTAGATCCTCTAACCCTAGCAATTTCTTTTATTGTACTTTTACATTTTTAATTTCCAGCATTTACTCTATGTCTTTTATTTTATTTAAGCTTTTATTAGCCTTAGATATGTGTCGTAACTAAGTCCGTTATCTGTGGTTGTGATGAATTCCAATATCATCGGGTTATAAGGGGGTATTTTATAGTTTGGGTAATATAAAGGTTTACTTATTAAGTCTTAAGCTTAATGCGTCTTGTTAACTGGCCACTAATAAGATTGATCTGGTAAACTTAAGATAAACTTGAGAAAGGAATTTTAGGTTTCAGCCTTAGACTTAATAGCCCACGATCTTCCTTGAGGATATATAACCCTTTAATAGATTTCCTTACAGGATAGACATTTACCTGTCGGGTGGGGGTAGCCACAATTGAAACTTAATCTTAATAAATCCAGGTAATTTGATTGACATAGACATATAGTTTAATTGGGTTACACTGGGTATGTGCAGTTGACCATCGATATAGGCTTTTGCATAGTTTCGTGTTCTAGGTTAGTAAACCAATATATTACACAAACATAAAATAACCACTTCATCTTTTAAAAGATATTGGAAGGATTCACAACCTTGGATAGTTTCTTAATATTGAATTTTCTTTAATCTATTTTTGCGCAATTTTGTTTACTTGTTCGAAGTTTAAAGTCACCACCCAATCAAACAATCAATCCATTAGATACTTGTAATAATTTGGCTTCATAAACTAATAGCTTAGGTTTTAAGTCCTCGTGGGATCGATACTTTTTATACTACTTGAACGATGCGTGCGCTTGCGTTATACGCGTGTGATTACGCACCGATCAAAGTTATTTCTCAACATTTCTACATGAAAAAGGCTCAGTAGAAACTTGACCTTTTTGAAGAGAAAATGAGGGAAGTAAAGGCTTTTCTACCGACTTGACCTTCCGGTAGATGTAAGGAAGGAGCATACCGACCTGAGGATATGAGGATGCTGCCTTATACTCTTAGACTGTGATTTGGGCTTTCCGAGGATTGATGAGATAGAAGTAGGTCAGCGGCTGATGGGATGGAAGAAAAATTCAGGCTTTTTAATTGACACACACAACCGCATATGAGTGGTTAGAATACAGGATGGCACATGGGCAGAACGTGTAACGATTATCAAGAATGAAAAATTTAATGAAATTCAGATGGCAGATAGTAGATGTGTCAAGCTGCTGAGCTATTATCCGTAAGGTAATTGGGGAAGAGAGCCTAGGTAATAATGGATTAGTAACGTGGCCGACATCACGAGTTGATATAATAGTAGAATTTGACCTAGTATATAAAGGGGTTGAAGACTCATTATAAGGAGTTGGTCAATTTTATTCTAAGCACTCTTGTAATTTATAATAGAGAGAAAAAAATCCCGAGTTAGAAAGAGAAAAGAGGTCGGTCGACTCGAAGTGGTAATAAAAGTGCTTATTCCTTTTGTGTCCGTGGACGTAGGTTGGATCCATTCTGCCGAACCACGTTAAATCTTCTGGATTGTCTGTGTGTTTTCTGATTTTCTTGCTAAGTTTGCATTTGGTTCCCAACAAACCAAACAAATTCATAATTGATGGTGGTTTATTCGAGGAGTGATTTTCTTGAATTGACCATAGAACGAAAATTAGCCGTCAATATTTGGCGCCGTCTGTGGGAAACAGTATAAGAAGTAGCAAATATTAAGACGATGGCAGAAGATGGGAACCACGGATCTTCAGAGGGTTCGACAACGAAGTGGATGAAGAAAATAAAAGAAACTATGTGAAGTGAGAGAGATAATTCTCGAAAGGAAAGGGAAGTAACTCAAACCTTCATGAAGGCCATGATGGAGAAGTTGGAAAAGTTAGAAAAGAAGGTGAGAGTAAAGGGGTAAGCGGGCCCGAGCCAAAGGAAATAGGAAATAACAAGAAGAAAAAAAATCTCCGGAGCGGAGGGAGACGACGAAAATGGGAAGAGGAGTGCCCATAGAGTGAGATCTGTAGTTACTTCCGGAGCTGTACCGGCATGAGAGTTGCATGAATAAGGGGAAGACAGACAAACTCCAGAATCTTCCAACAACAACCCATGTTTCACAGAGAGTGACATGGGCTGACACTCGGGGGAAGGGCATGAAGCTCTCATTTATGAGAGATATCGTGCTCGGAGTGGAAAACGAGGTGCACGTGAGCATGACAGCTAAGAGAACCATATGAGGAGTTGGTTTCGAAAGGAGATGAAAAAATGGGAGGAAAACATGAAAGGGGGGGATACGAAGTGACCAAGATATGGAGACAGTGTCCCATTTACACGAAGAAGATATTGTCGGTGGAGTTTCTAATGGAGGTTCACCATGCCCTCGATGGATGTCTACAAGGGCAACAAAACCCCAAGTTCCACATTGAGAAGTTTATTTTGTTAATGGAAATACAAGGAAATGCATGGGAGGCCATCTGTAGGGTGTTCCCTTTAACCTTGGGCGGGTCAGCCAGCCTATGGTTTAGGAACTTGACTCTGGGAGTATCAGCAGTTTTACGTAATTGAGGAAATCCTTTGTGCGACACATCAAAGGGGCGTGCGTACAAAGTAAGACGATGAGGTCTTGGAGATTGATGAAGCAGAGAGACTACGAGTCCTTGAAAAGATTTGTCGATAGGTACCACGACCTAGTTTTAGAGGTTGGGGCGTATGAGTCCTCGGAGGCGCTGTAAAATTTTAAAGGGTCTTAAAGGTCGGGAGGTTATGGTCGCAACCTGAGGATTCAGGAGATACCGGAATATGCCATGACTTTGGAGCAGGCAAGGAAGTTTGTTTTATGAAATGAAGATGAGAAGATCGACTGTGGTGGGACTGCTCAGAACCTAAGAGCACCCACCGACCAGAGAATCAGCGAGATTTGGGTAGAGACTTGAGGATGTCGGTCCCGAGGCAGAAGAAGTTCAGGTCGATACCTCAGAATAATCTAACATAAGAGAGAAGGTCGTCTGTCTAAATCAACCATGTTACCGGAGGGACAGTGTACACCCATTGAACATACCACTGGCCCAGTTAATTCAAAAAATCTAAGGTAAATGCCTATTGACTGAGCCCGACCCGAGAAGGTTTCCAATTGAGAAGAGAGACAACATGGCTTATTGTGTTCACCATAATGTGAGGGTACACACCATAGAAAGATATAGAGACCTGTAAGAGCAGGTGAATGACTTGGTAAGGGGCGACTATCTGAATGGGTGTATAGACCAAGTGTCTATGAAGGCCGAACAACGCCGATAGTGACAGTCATCAGGAAATAGTCAGAGAGCCAATATGTCACTCGATCAGTTTCCATAGTGCCTTCTGCTTATTATACTCATTTAGCAGTTTTCCAAGCTCGTTATTATATAGAATGTGGAGCACCTAGAATTGAGTTGTTGAATGAAATGCAATATCAGGAGTTGGAGGTTGACGGGTTTCTCCCAGACTTTGGTGTTGATGTTGAACAAGTTCCTCCCAGAGAAATTATGGATGCTGTTCGACCTGTAGTCTTCAATTTCTCCAAAGAGCTCAGTTGTGAAGGACATTGTTAAGAATTGTTCAGTAGAAGAGCTCAGTTCAGAAGGACATTGTTAATAATTGTTCAAAGATATTGGGGAAGATATTTTCAATAGAGCCTTTCTTAGAATAACCCTTAAAGAGTTGTAAGATGGGTAGTAGATCCCCAAAATATGTACAAGACTTTCCATTTCTTAAATAAAAATTTGTTCATCTATGCTTGTTTTTTATTTGAATGGGAAAGAGATGTTTAATATCCTTGTGAAAATACTCGTGATATGAATACATGAAGGGATGAAAGACATGTGGGAAAAGCGTACGGCCCCGTGGCACGCCAATCCCTGGTTTCATTTTCAAACATCCAGGCTGGAATGTTAACACCTAATGACTTGTATCTTTGAAGAATGTCACACCATGAGGGCCTGCGTGACGTTTGACGCCTCAGGTATCCATAGCATGCTCGGCGAACGAGTCGGTGTAGCATTTGGTGCCTCAAGGTAATCTTAGCATTAATGGATAGCTAGTGGCTTCGGTACTACGGTACCTCTGGGTTTGCATAGAATGGGGAAAGATAATTCCCCCATGACATTTGTCACCTAGTATTAGAGATGCATAGCACGGGGAGGGCCCACGCCCCTCCGTGATGTTTAAAGCCTCGGGAGGTACAAAACACGGGGAACGCCAGAGCTCAGTTCTCTAGGACATAGCACAGGTCTGCGAGACGTTGAACTATGAGGTTGAAAATTATTATTTTGGGTAGCATGGGGCAGGATGCTGCCTCGGGCTCCTTTGTTGTTTCGTTTAGGTCAACATAAGGTATGTGATATATCACACTCATTTTGTTTGTCTTGTTTTTATCTTGGTTTTATTTTTGGTGGATGACTTGAAGTGAGACGCCATTTCCAGTCTTTATGATGAGCGCCAAAGGTTGAAAATCTTCCATCGTAGTGAAGTCTCAGAGTGATTTATTGGCTCGCGGCTACATTCGTTCCACCGAGGCCATAAAATGATTTAATGGCCTGGGGATACATTCTTTCCACCGAGGCCATAAAGTGATTTAATGGCTCGGGCATACATTCGTTCCACCGAGGCCATGTTGGTGGCACAAGGAGGGTACATTCCCTTATGGCCAGTTTGTTTGATGGTTCGGGGCTGCATTAATTCCACCGAGGCCATATTGGTGGCACATGAAGCGTATATTCCCTTGTAGCCAGTTTTCTTGAATGGCTCGGGGTTGGGTTACATCCCACTGAGGCCTTAGTATGATTTGTTGGCATGAAGTTGGAGTTTTTCCCCCATAGCCAAGTATTGATGGCACAAGGAGGGTACATTCCCTAATGGCCAGTTTTTTTGATGGCTTAGGGCTGCATTCATTCCTTTGAGGCCATGTTGGTGGCACAAGGAGGGTATATTCCCTTGTGGCTAGTTTTCTTAATTGGCTCGGGGTTGGGTTACGTCCTACTAAGGCCTTAGTACAATTTGTTGGAATGAGGTTGGAGTTTTTCCCATATGGCCAAGTGTTGATGGTACAAAGAGGGCACATTCCCTTGTGGCCAGTTTGTTTGATGATTCAGGGCTGCATTCATTCCGCCGAGGCCATTTTGGTGGTACAAGGAGGGCACATTCCCTTATGGCCAGTTTTCTTGATTGGCTCGGGGTCAGGTTATGTCCTATCGAGGCCTTAGTACGATTTATTGGCAAAGGGTTGGAGTTTTTCCTCCATGGCCAAGTGTTGATGGCACAGGAAAGGCACATTCCCTTGTGGCCAGTTTGTTTGATGGCTCGGGGCTGCATTCGTTCCGCTGAGGCCTTGTTAGTGGTACAAGGATGGTACATTCCCTTGTGGCCAGTTTTCTTGATTGGCTCGGGTCGGGTTACGTCCCATCCCATCGATGCCTTAGTATGATTTGTTGGCATGAGGTTAGAGTTTTTCCTCAATGGTCAAGTGTTGATGGCACAGGAAGGGCACATTCCATTGTGGCCAGTTTGTTTGATGGCTCGGGGCTGCATTCGTTCCGCTGAGGCCATGTTGATGGCACAAGGAGGGAAAAATCCCTTGTGGTCAGTTTGTTTGATGGCTCAAGGCTGCATTCATTCTTTCGAAGCCATGTTGGTGGCACAAGGACAATACATTCCCTTGTGGCCAGTTTGTTTAATGGCTTGGGGCTGCATTCGTTCCGCCGAGGCCAATTTGGTGACATAAAGAGGGTATATTCTTGTGGCTAGTCTGCTTGATTGGCTCGAGGCTGCATTCGTTTAGCCGAGGCCATATTGATTGTGCAAGTACTGAGCATTCTTGATGAGGCCCAAGATGCTGCCCATGATGGACATGCATGGACCACCACCGTACATGTTCCAGAAGGTCCAATCACGAGGTCTCGAGCTAAGAAGATCCAGGAAGCAATGTATGGATTCATACAGAAGATTATATCTGACTATTCCCATGCCTTTACTACATTGAGTATGGCCTTGAAGCTGGATGAACTCACGATGGTGAAACTTATTCAGGCCGTGGTGCAACGAGATACTTAGGCCTATTTTATTATAATTATTTGATAATAATTATTATTTTATTTAGGGCTTGACATTTTTTTTAATTCGGCCCTTTATTTATGTTTGAGCGTATTACTTTAGATTATTATTTTATGTTTGGGAATTAGGCTAAGTGTGCAAGGGTATGCACGTTAGGATAACTTAGGTTAGTTTTAGGATACACGCCTGTTGGCGTGAGGGTTGTTTTATCTTTTGTCTTTTTTGGATTATGGTTTTTGGTTGAAGCCTCCTTATAAAAGACTAACTTTTTGTTCTGTTTTGATCAACTTTCCTTCAATAAAATTATATCAATTTCGTGAACTTTGAGAAACCCTCAATTTGTTCTCACTGGTTTTGGCTTATCAATGGTCTGCTAATCCTTTGTGGCACTCGAAAAGTGGTCTTTTACTCCCAAGTATAAGACTGTTGAAGTAATAAAATAACCCGGTGAGTCCGGGGTCGATCCACAGAGAAGAGATTTAGCAAAATAGAATAATGAACAGTACGAAAAAGAAAAGTTTGATTTGTTGAAGTAGTTGGAGACTTTTAGGTTGGAATGCATTAATAGAATGAAATACTGGAGTTAGGGGTTCCACTTTTAGTCTTTAAACATTTAGAAATTTCACTTTATTATAATTTATAAATTGCCATTGCTACCCACTTAATTTAATACAGGAATTAATTATGCCATTTAAAAGAACCAGCCATAAAGGCGGTAATCAATTCTGTCAATAATTAGTCCTACCAAGGTACTAAGCATGCCAAAAATATAAAACCAGCCATAAAGATGGTGATACATGTGGGACACAGAAACTGGAAGACGCATGCTGTTCCAGGCTCACGGCCTAGTTGGGAGTACGGAGTAGCCACGGGGACTAAACCGGAGAATAATGGAGTCGCCACCCGGTGTGAACCGGGAAAATGAGATTTAAGGCCGCACTCACCCCTCGCAAGGGAAGACCTCAAACCGTTGGGTTCGGAATGGTCCCTTACTTATGTCACTTGTAATGAAAGGATTTATGTAATAATTTAATCAAGTTTAAGTAACACTTATTTCCAAGAGTATCATGCTTCTAAATTCACATGTACAAGATAAAACTTACACCTAAATTTACATACATTTTACATCTAAGATTGCATTCTTGAAAGTACATCAAAGTAGCAACGAACATACAACTTCATTGGCATATTATATTCACGAAAGACACAGGCACACACACTAACCACACAAGCACACATATGAGCACTTTTCCAAGTGGTACGTTGAATTGTATCCCAAGTACAGACCGCACTACCGTCCATTCGGAATCGGCTACGGAATTTATGTCTGGGTTTCCATCCGATATACCATAAGAAATAATACTCAAACGCTATCATGACATAGATATATGAATTGTAATACGATACGTTGAACCAAGACGAAGGTAAATGATGTAACCAATGGGATAAACATGCTTTTCACTATGATGCGTACAAAGATAAGAATGACTATATGGGATTTCATAATACATGCATGAATGGTATAGTTGGCTTTATGTGAGAGTTGTGAGTGTGTGCGTGAGTGCAAGGGGCTGTCGCATGAAGGGTTCAGTTTAGGGTTTTTGCGTGCAGGTCAGTGGGCATGTTTAAGGCAATTGGCGTGAATTGGCTTACGTGAGGCCGTGAGGTGCTATGTGGCGAGAGGCTTGTGGCGTGTTGTGAGGCGTGGGCTGGTGTGATGTGTTCTTTGTGCGAAAGAGTTAGGGGTGCTCACGTGGGGAATTATGGCCGTGTTTAGGTGCGTGGGGGTGAGCTGTGTGTTGGGGTTTGTGGGTTGTGTTCAGTGGGTGTGAAGGCAGTGAGTTGAGGAGGGGGAGTTATCGTGAGCACGAAGGGGGCAGTTACGTGCATGGTGAATGGGTTTATAATATGGTGAGTTGCCGAGGGTTCATGGAGTGTAAAGGGCAGGGGATATGGGTACACCAATGACAATAGGTCGAGCCAAGACAGGGATAAATGATGCAATCAATGGATGAAAGACACGGCAAATATCGTGGTAAAGGTAGTCTTTTAGGCTTTTCTTCTCAAATAGAGAACCTCTTAATCCAACACAATAAGCACATGCGCCTTTCGTTATAATGCATACAAAGATAAAGACAATCATATCAAACTTAGTATGTCTGATTGAACATATCTTATATCCAACCAAACACACATCAACCGGCGCGGCAAAGCATTGTGGTAAAGGATTTTAACCCCTCCAAATAGGGGACCTTTAATCCGACTTACTAAGCACATGCGCTCGATTGTATCATACATACAAAAATAAAGGCAATCACATCAAACTTAGTATGCCCGATTGAACATATCTTATATCCAACCGAACACACATCAACCGGCGCGGCAAAGCATTATGGTAAAGGATTTTAACCCCTCCAAATATGGGACCTTTAATCCGACATACTAAGCCCATGCGCTCGATTGTATCATACATATAAAAATAAAGGCAATCAGATCAAACTTAGTATGCCCGATTGAACATATCTTATATCCAACCGAACACACATCAACCGGCGCGGCAAAGCATTATGGTAAAGGATTTTAACCCCTCCAAATGGGGGACCTTTAATCCGACTTACTAAGCCCATGCGCTCGATTGTATCATGCATACAAATGATGTGCGGAATTCAAATGACGAAAAATAAATAAATCAAAGCAATATAAAGCAAAAGAAAGTGTCGTTTACTCAAGCGGTACGTGGAGTTGTATCCCGAGTACAGATCATACTACCGTCCATTCAGAATCGGCTATGAAATTTATGTCCGGGTTTCCATCCGATATACCGTAAGAGTGGACACATCTCTCATTTTATTCCAAAGCCACAACATACAATATCTCATAATCCATGCATATTTATCTACTCAAGGGCCACAACATACAATATCTCATAATTCATGCATATTTATCTACTCAAGGGCCACAACATGCATTTCATCATAACATCATGCAAGCAATACTCAATAAATAATACAAATAAAATAGAAAACAAATGTGGAAAATACCCTCAGGTCTAACCTTTTATGTCGACTTTCGAACTCACATTTCACGGCCGTCGGAAGGGCTATCACACCGTAACTTTTCTGGTTCACTGGTTTGCGTTTTACCTCGCCGTTTCGCTGCTCAAGCTACTGTTTTGACTCCGTTTTGCTACTGTTTCCTCACGGTTTCGTTGTCGTATTATTGGTAACTGTTCCAGGTGTATAGGGGACTGTTTTTGGTGTTTTTTTGTGGGTTTTAAGTGCAGTTTTTGTGTGATTATTTAAGGGTTATAAGTGCAGTTTTTATG
Source organism: Zanthoxylum bungeanum (assembly GCA_019454045.1). Classification (NCBI taxonomy): domain Eukaryota; kingdom Viridiplantae; phylum Streptophyta; class Magnoliopsida; order Sapindales; family Rutaceae; genus Zanthoxylum; species Zanthoxylum bungeanum. The sequence continues at coordinate 124,622 of SKCR01033412.1, read as the reverse complement.
TTACTGGTTTAGGGATTTTTGGGACTGTTTTGAGGGATAATGGGAGTGCAGTTTTTTCGATACTGCAGGGAGGTTTACGGGGCTGTTGTTTCGGTGATATAGGAAGCTTATGGAGCTGTGTTTTTGACGTGCGAAAGGCTGTTGTATTGGTGTATTTTTCGGTGATGTGAGGGAGGCTTATGGGGCTGTGTTTTTCGGTCAAGTAAGGGAAGGAGATGAAGAGAAATTTGTTATATTTTTGGTGTAATATGCGTGAATGGAGAGCTTGGAGAGGGGGTTGGAAATTCTTTGCTTCTTTTTTCTTGTGATGGGCGTAAATTAGGAGAGGGGAATGCCTTGGAGAGGTGTGGTTTATATAGAGAAAGGCTAGGGCTTCACCTTGTCTCACAAGGAATATGATTTGGCATTAAAGGGAGGATTTGATTTGGTATCCAACAAGGAAAAGATTAGATTGAAGGGGGATAAATTTGGTTCAAATTAGGAATACAATATATTTGATTGGTTAGGATTAGGCATGACATCTTTTTAATTTAGTATGTAATATATTTGATTTGTTATGATTGATTTTAATTAGGCATATCATCTTTTTAATTTAGTAGTAATATATTTGATTTGTCCAAATTAGGTATGATTAAATATTATGTTTTATTTAATTGGTAAATGGCTTAAAATATTTTATTTAATTCAAATACATTATCTAATTAATATTTAATCTAATATTTTATTTAATTTGGGTGATTGGGCGTGTGGGCTTTGGTTGGTGGGTTTGGTTTGTGTGGACAGGGTGTGTGGGCTTGCGGGGGTTTTGGGTCAAGGCAAAGGGGCTTGCGGGGATTTTGGGCCAATGTTAGGTGATTTGTGAGTGTTTTGGGCCAGGAACAATTTTTAAAACGGAAAACTAACAAGTAACCTGAAGCTAAACCAGTGAACTTAATCCGAATATGAGTCAATTCTTGACTCCTCCCTTCCGACGTCCGTTTCCCGCAGTTCCCGCGACTTAAAAGGTAGTGCCTCCAACTGAGACTCATCATTGGGTTTCACATGTAAAAATGCAATGCCTACAATACCGTTTGTCTATAACAAGTCCTACCAGGGTACTTAATTATGCAAAACTCGTATAAAACCAGCCATGTAGGTGGTAGAAAGATAAAACCATCCATAAAAGCGATAGAAAGATAAAACCAGCCATAAAGGCGGTAGAAAGATAAAAGCATCCATAAAGACAGTAGAAAGATAAAACCAACCATAAAGGCGGTAGAAAGATAAAACCAGCTATAAAGGTGACCGGTGCGTAATCACACGCGTATAACGCAAGGGCACGTATCGTTCAAGTAGTATAAAAAGTATCGATCCCACGAGGACTTAATACCTAAACTATTAATTTATGAAGTCAAATTTTTACAAGTATCTAATGGTTTGGTTGTTTGATTGGATGGTGACTTTAAAATTAAAATAAGTAAATAAAATTACTTGAAAGTAGATTTAGGAAAATTCAATATTAAGAAACTATCCAGGGTTGTGAATTATTTCAATATCTTTTTAAAGATGAAGTGGTTATTTTACGTTTATGTAATATATTAGTTTACTAACCTGGAACACGAAATTCTGCAAAAGCCTCTGTCGATGGTCAGATGCACATACCCAGTGTAACCCAATTAAACCATATGTCCATGTCAACCAAGTTACCTGAATTCATTAAGATTAAGTTCCAATTATGGCTACCCCCGCCCGACAGGTATATGTCTATCCTGTAAGGAAATCTATTAAAGGGTTATCTATCCTCATGGAAGATCGTGGGTTATTAAGTCTAAGATTGAAACCTAAAATTCCTTCGTCAAGTTTATTTTAAGTTTACTAGATCAATCTTAAGACTTAATAAGTAAACCTTTATATTACCCTAGACACAAAATAACCCATTATAAACCGGTGATATTGGAATTCTTCACAACCCCAGATAATGGACTTAGCTACGACACATATTTACAACTAGTAAAATCTTAGATAAAGTAAAAGACATAAAGTAAATGCTGAAATAAAATAAATGCTGGAAAGTAAATGCTGAAAATTAAAAATGTAAAAGTACAACAAAAGAAAATGCTAGGGTTAAAGGATTCACTTTTATCACTACTATTTTAGATACCTCCCTTAATATAATATATTAACTTTACGTGATATTACCAACCAGCCATATAGGCGGTATCCTGATTAATTCAAATTAATAATTAATTACCAACCGGCCATATAGGCGGTATCCAGCTTAGTCAGGTTAAAACCAATTTCAATAATTACCAACCGACCAATCAGACGGTATCCTTATTAAGTCAGGTTTTAACTAGTTTATATATTATAATTAAAGGAGATTAATCTAAATATTAGTAATAAAAGATTTACCTTTTACCCTAGCAGTGGGGAGTTACCTCCTCATTACTGAAAAGTAAAAACTGAAAAAGTAAAGAAAGGAAAGTACTATTGCGTAAAAGTAAATAAAATTAATTACTGAACTGAAAATAAACAAATAAGATACAATCTTCTTAGTATTCTTAAGGAATTACATAGAAGAATGTATGAATTGAAATGGAAAATTCGGCCTTCTATTTATAGGCCCCTTGATTTGCGGCGTAAAAAGCGGAGACGGTGACACGTGTCCTGGCAACGCGGCAGCTGAATGATTGTGCTGACATGGCGATGACGTGGCGATGTGGATTGTCGGCAGCATGTGATGGTGACAAGTGGCACGGCGCACGTTAGCAAGTTTGTTGTGATGTTGACATGTGGCAGGCGCACGTTAGCAAGGCGCATGATAGCAAACTTCTCTGATTGTGACACATGTCCCGACGGATGTTAGCGGAATCTGGCGCACGTTAGCGATCATGACGCCCAAATTACAATTTTACCCTTTTGTTCGTTTTCACTGTTTTAGCCCCGAATCACCTCCAGAGAGTCCTGTTATTTTATTTATCTACAAAATACCACAAAACACATCAAAATATTCACAAAACTCAAGCAAATATACAAAATATTAGGTCAAATGAGTGGGAAATAGTGATACATTTACCACTCATCACACCCCCAAACCTAACATTTTGCTAGTCCTCGAGCAAAACAACAAAATAACATAAACATCTTTAAAATAAAATTAACTAAGCCACTTTCGTACGGATCACGGTTGCATTTACCGTATGCAACAGGCCTTTAAACTAGGGGTGTGCGTGGTTGGATTAGGCGGGTAAATGTCAAAATTTCTATCCAATCCGTCACTAACGGGTTGGAAAAATTCCAATCCGCCACCAACCCACCAAAGTCTAAATCCGGCGGATTGGTTATAAATTTTGGCGGTTTCAACTCAGCGGGTTAGGTGGGTTGGCATTAACAATATTTTTTTAATTATCACAAACTACAATTTGTTATTGATAATCTCAAAATATAATTAACGCACACAAAAAAACTAAAGGTAGATTTCATTGAATAACCTCAATTCCAACACAAACATAGAGTCAATGAAAAAGAGATATATCATCTCTAGCAAAAGTAGGCTTTGCCTCACAACTTAGGAAATTAAAAAATAGTAGAATTAAATCAACGAACTCAAAGTCTTAACATTCCCAAAGTCACATATGTTTTTATGTACGTAAAATTATTAATTAAGCGGGCGGGTAGAGTTATAGAGGGTTGACAATTTTTCAATCCGTAACCCAATCCAATCCATAATTTTGGGGATCTAATCCACCCAACCCAAACCACCTAACTTAATAACCCGCATATGGCGGACGGGTCGGTTACGGATTGGACGGGTTGGCGGATTAAGCGGATATTTTGCACACCCCTAATTTAAACCCCTAGGTGTCCCTAGTGGACGAGTTGTAGTCTCGTGAGGGCTTACATCAATGATACCCACAAACATGTAATAAAAGTAAAAAGATAGTAAAACTAATGCACACAAAAGTAAAAAGACAAGAGAAAAGAGAATAAACAAGTTAGTGACTAAACATGTGAAACTTCTTATCCAAATTAAGAGTTGTTTTCTTTCTTTCTAAATTACCGAATAAGTAAATTATCCGATTATTTTTACCATTCTCCATATACACAGCCAAAAAAATATTAATCAACTCATTTTGCCCACAATAGTCACAAATGTAGTTGAGAAGAGAGTAATATTTTTGTTCTAAAGTTATATCAGAATTCACACTTTTTTTAACAATGGAATATTTTTTTTTTGATTTTTTTTATACAATATCTTCTATCCATGTAGCGAGTTTTGGGTCAGTGACTCCCAAACCAGTTGGCTTTAGGGCGCTAGGTGTTAAGACACCCCTACAGAATTAATAACTCGGATTTCATATATATAGGTTTTGCAACATATTTGACCCATGTAGCGAGCTTTGGGTCAGTGACTCCCAAACCATTTGGCTTTAGGGCACTAGGTGTTAAGACACCCCTACGGACTTAATAACTCGGATCTCAGATACTTTTTCTTATCCCATCGCTTTTTAGATGCTTCCTCTAATTAAACTAGACCACTGAATATTACAAACTTTTCAATTACATCTCATGTCCGTATGTTACCATGTATGTTGATAATATCTGTCAACTGAGCATATGAAGATCCATTTTAGTCAGTTTTATTAAGAATTCACAAATTAAATAATTCAAAATGAAATAAACAAAAATTAATTTGTTCCGAAATAGGTTGAGATACGTCTCAGGAGTGGAAATTCCTTACACAGCTATCTCACACCAATTTCACCTGATTAATCGAGTTAAAAACATAAAAAAACAATAATTTTTTTTTAATTTCTGTAAATTTTTAATTTTTTTTGAATTTTTTGAAACTTTTTTAAGACTAAAAATAAAAACAACATAAAAACAAGATACTAGTCAAATATTCCCCTCACTCAAACCTAAATGAGACATTGTCCCCAATGTCTTAAAAAATAGAAGAAGAGTTTAGAAGATAGTACCTGGTTAGCTGAAATTTTACATCTAAAAGGGAAATTAAAGGTTAAGATCCAGATTTATCCGACGCTTCTTACCACGATCGTTATTAGACCAGTTAATCTTGGAAAGGATATGGTCGATTTGTGGTTCACATGCTAAGATTTGGTCAATTAAATCCTGGGCAGGTCTGGCAGTGAAGAAGAGTTCTTTTACAGGGTTTGACACGAATCCATTTCTCCGGGCGTCATCAAGAAACACACAAAGAAAATCATAAAATCCATCAGCATTAAATAGTCCAATGGGTTTCTGGTGTATGTTCAAGTTCGCCCAAATAGTACTGTAAATATTTCCTTCAATGTACCCAAGCCACCTGACAAAGCAATAAAAGCATCAGCATAGTTAATCATTTCAACCAGTCGTTCAGAAATACCTGGCACGATCAGTTCCTCTCCGTTTGATGGTCCTATAAGATTCACCTCCGCCAAAGGTTTTGGGATGATTCCCAAGACTTGACTGCCTCCTTCATGTACAGCCCTTGAAACGATCCCCATTAATCCAAGATTGCCACCGCCATATACTGTGTGCATATTCCTTTCGGTAATGACTCGACCCAATTCATGTGCTGTTGCAACAAACTCTGGCTTAGAAGCAACACTTGTACCGCAGAACACACAAATGTTTACAACTCATCTTCTTGAAGTGGCTTCCATTTTTATGTATTTCTTTCTCAGCTCTGGATGCCTTCAAAAGTGCAATGATGAGTTGAATTTATAGAACTTGAAAAAGGGTGAGTAATAATAGCATTAGTATCTTCCAATGGACGATTAGTAGCAAAATAGTAAATCGTGAAAGGTCAAAAAGTTTGGATCCTGTCAGAGAAAATAAAAGAAAACAACAAAACAAATTACAATTATTAGTTAAAGACAAAGAGATAATAATATTTACTAGAAAGTAATGGCTTGATTGACGTCTTTGCGTCAGAGACAAGGTTCCCATCCAATTTTCTTATAAATTGGCAAACAGGGTCTTTTTGAGTCAGATTTCTGAGACTTAACTGTTGTCTTTCTTTACAGAATTGTGCATATAACATACGAATTGCGTGATACACATATCCACTGGGATGCGTCTCAAGAGTCTTAGACATGTCATCCAAAGACTCCTTACTCAAGCCATCCCTAATGAATTTAATCTTATCTTCGCGGTTATTAGACACCATTCCTAAAGAACGACAATGAGTATTACATGTCATACAAGCACATTTATAGCAAACACCCATTCTTTTTTCTCTTCTCTTTTTAACATAGGTGCTTCTTCCTATACCAGTCAGATGTGAAATAAAAGAGTCAGAGGACTCACCTGCCAATCGGACCCCTCCTTCAATAATCCAACGAATGTCATTAGGAATACCTTTGATCATCAGTAGTCTCATTCGTTCCAAGCGAGCTTTGTAGATCTTCATCAGAGAGTTTTGAGGGAAAGAGGGAAATTACTTGTGAAGATTTGCGATAACTTCTTCCATCCTGAGATGTGACTTTACCTACACAAATTAAACACACAAAAATAAAACACACCAAATCTGAATATATACAGAAATTGCTTGGGTTGCCTTCTAGCTAGCGCTACATTTAACATCGTCAGCTAGACATGACTACCCAAACGTTAGGCTGGATCTGAAAGTGTGACACTTTCTTTTTGTCGCTCAAATGATTCTCCCCAGTAGTGCTTGACATGCTGACTGTTAACCTTGAATGTTTCATTGGTGTTAGGATCAAGTAACGCAACAGCTCCATATGGTAAAACCTGAGTAATCACAAATGGACTTGGCCACCTTCATTTCAACTTTCCAGGGAAAAGTTTCAACCTTGAATTGTACAACAACACATGCTGCCTTGGTTCCAGATGTCTGCGCATAATTTTTCGGTCATGCCATTTCTTGGTCTTTTCTTTGTATATTCTGGCATTCTCATAAGCTTGTAGGAGAAATTCCTCTAATTCGTTGAGTTGATAGAGTCGTTTCTCTCGTGTTGCTTGCAGATCAAGATTCAACTTCTTTAGTGCTCAGTACGCCTTGTGTTTAAGCTCAACTGGCAGATGGCAAGCTTTCCCAAACACCATTCGATATGGGGACATACCAATGGGTGTCTTGTAAGCTGTCCGGTAGGCCCATAATACGTCATCTTGTTTTGTAGACCAGTCCCTCCTTGTTGATCCAACGGTTCTCTCCAAGATTCTTTTGATCTCCCTATTTGAAACTTCAGCCTGTCCATTTGACTGTGGATGGTAGGCAGTGGCAACCTTCTGAGTAACTCCGTATTTGGATAGGAGTGCATCGAAGTATCTGTTATAAAAATATGTGCCACCATCATTGATAATTGCCCGAGGTGTTCCAAAGCGAGTGAATATATTCTTTTTAAGGAATTTTATCACCACTTTTGAATTATTAGATGACAGTGTAACATTTTGCTAGTCCTCGACCAAAACAACAAAATAAAATAACATAAATATCTTTAAAATAAAATTAAGCTAAGCCACTTTCGTAGGGATCACGGTTGCATTTAGCATATGCAACAAGCCTTTAAACCCCTAGGTATCCCTAGTGGACGAGTTGTAGTCTCGTGAGGGTTTACAACAACTATACCCACAAACGTTTGATAAAAGTAAAAAGATAGTAAAACTAATGCACAAAAAAGAAAAAAGACAAGAGAAAAGACAATAAAGAAGTTAGTGACTAAACATGTGAAACTTCTACTCCAAGTTAGTAGTTGTTTTCTTTCTTTCTAAATTACTAAATAAGTAAATTCTCCGATTTTTTTTACCATTCTTCATATACACAACCAACAAAATATTAATTAACTCATTTTACCCACAATAGTCACAAGTGCAGTTGAGAAGAGAGTAATATTTATGTCCTAAAGTTTTATCAGAATTCACACCTTTTTGTAGCAATGGAATAATTTTTTTCTGATTTTTTCTGATTTTTTCGATTTTTTTCTTTGATTTTTGAATTTTTTTTTATATACAATATATTCCGTCTATGTAGCGAGCTTTGGGCTAGTGACTCCCAAACCAGTTGGCTTTAGGGCACTAGGTGTTAAGACACCCATGTTGACTTAATTACACAGACTTCAGATATAAATATATTTTGCAACATCTTTGATCCATGTAGCGAGCTTTAGGTCAGTGACTCCCAAACCAGTTGGTTTTAGGGCACTAGGTGTTAAAACACCACTACAGACTTAATAACTCGGATTTCAAACCGTTTTTTTTTTCACTCTTTTTTTTATTTTTTTTTATTTTTTATTCTTTTTCTACACCATTGCCATTTATAGATGCTTCCTCTAATTAAACTAGAGCATTGAATATTACAAACTTTTCAATTACAGCTCATGTGCGTATGTTACCATGTATGTTGATAATACGTGTCAACTGAGCATATGAAGATCTATTTCAGTCAGTATTATGGAGAATTCAAAAAATAAATAATTCAAAAGGAAATAAACAAAAATTAACTTGTTCCGAAATAGGTTGAGATATGTCTCAGGAGTGGAAATTCCTTACACAACTATCTCACACCAATTTCACATGATTAATCAAATTAAAAACATAAAAAAAAAATTATTTTTGTAATTTTTGGAAAATTTTCAATTTTTTGGCTTTTCTCGAAAAAAATTTAGACCAAAAACAAAAATAAAACAATAAAAAAACAAGGTACTAATTAACTATTCCCCTCCCCCAAACCTAAATGAGACGTTGTCCCCGATGTCTTAAAAAATGGAAGAAGAGTTTAGAAAACCGTACCTAGTTAGCTGAAATTCTACATCTAAATGCAAAGTTAAAGGTTAAGATTCAGATTTATCTGACGCCTCTTACCACGATCGTTATCGAACTAGTTTATTTTGGAAAGAATGGGTTAAATTTGTGGTTAAAAGGCTAGAATTTGATCAATTATATCTGAGGCAGTTCTGTTGGTTTCTAAGGACAATCCCAAGATCATTTAAGCATAACCATGTGTGAATACTCAAAGGAATATAACAGAAATTATACTCGCATTGAACGGATAAGTGGATGTAGGAAAGTTCAAAAATTTCCTCTTTGAGAAGTGCTCCAAGATCTTCTTCTTTGATTGTATGTTGATCTCCAAGGTTGATGAATGAATTCCAAACTCAAAGGATGTTTCCCTATCACCTTTGAATGACTCCTTTTGTGTTCTAGCACTTGGAAAATTTGCAAAAAAATTTCCCTCTTGTTCTTGGAAAGTCACGGTAATGAGAGAATAGGGAGATGAGAGAGCTTTTTCAATTTTGTGTTTTTTTTTTCTAAAAAACTTTATGCCAAAAGTCTCTCAAATTTGGTATATACTTTTCCAAAAATCAAAAGCAAATTTTGGAGGGAAAATTGCATTTATTGTTCCAAAACAACTCCCATCACTCATCTTTGACACTTGATGGACACGTGATATAAGTTGTGATGTGACTTGTGGGCCCCACTTTAATTCAAAATATGAGTGAGCCCGCAAACACATTCCGGGCTCGGGTTCATTAATTCCGAATTAACGAATTTTCTGTTGCGACTTAATTAAATCAAATTTAATTAAATAATTATGCCTAGCAAAATTACTATTAAAGTCGCTCGCGAATTAATTCTAAATTAATTTGTTCGCCCGAATTAAAATCCAATTTTAATTCCGTTATGAAATCTAATTTCATTTAATATATCAAATATATTATTTAATCGATTAATTCCAAATTAATCGTTCTCTCTCTTCTAATCGAATTTTATCCCAGATAAAATTCTCGCCGTAATTAATCTCAGATTAATTTTGTTTGAGTCATACGTCATCGGTGAATCTTCGGGAAGCGACCCATGAGATCCCTGGATATATTGGCAGTAAATCCGATCGTCGGACTATCCGAACACGTGCGTACCCGATACCACGTTCTTACCGATTTACAAGACATGGTTGGCTTCTAGCAAAGCGTCGTGCCTACCTAATTCTCCAGAAATATTCTTTAAGGAATATATAATCTATAACAAGCGTAGTATACGTAGTATTGCGTATTGCGATACAGTATCAGATTTCACATGCAAGGCCTGGGGCTGGAATAGTGTCTGCCCCGTACGAAGCATATATCAGATCACAAGCAACTAGTCTCTATAATCGGATAATCATGACCTTGTCATATTATCCCGATAGTTGCAATATAATAGAGAACCAGTTCTGTATCCCTGGGTGATCATCATCTCCATATGACTGAAGTGATACTTCCGTCTTGACATCACACACAATACACTCTAATTCTCAATAAACCCAGAAGAGGCGTACATAGAACCTGTTAAAGTCCCGGATGACCAAAACTGACCGGCGTAAACACACACGTATAACGCAAGCGCACGTATCGTTCAAGTAGTATAAAAATATCGATCCCACGATGACTTAATTCCTACTGTTGTTATTAATTATTGAATCTATTTATTTACAGGTATCTAATTATAGGGAGAAGGGAATTGATTGATTTGATTGGTTGAATGTGGAATTGCTTAATAAAAATAAAATAAACAAAAGAAAATACTAAGGAAAATAAATAAACAGACTCAAAAGATCTAGGGTCGTGACTCCACACAATACTGTTAAAAGGATGAATTGATTTTCTTATTTATGTGTACTAATTCAGTTTGCTAACCTGGAACACGAAAATATGCAAAAGCCTCTTCCGATGGTCAGACGCAAATACCCAGTATAACCCAATTGAATCATATGTCTATGTCAACCACATTACCTGGATTCATTAAGTTTAAGTTCCAATTAAGGCTACCCCCGCCCGACAGGTATATTCCTATCCTGTAAGGAAATCTATTAAAGGGTTATCTATCCTCAAGGAAGATCGTGGGCTATTGAATCTAAGGCTGAAACCTAAAATCCCTATGTCTAGTTCATTTTAGATTTACCTCATCAATCTTATTAATTGCCAGTTAACAAGACGCATTAAGCTTAAAACTCAATAAACAAACTAAAGAACTACCCATAAAAAGAAAATCAATTATTAAGTGTGTGTATTGTATTTCATCACATCCCTAGAATAAAAATAAAATGCTGGGGGTTGGGGATCCACTTTTACTATTTATAATTTAGATATCTCCCTTAATATAATACATAAATTAAACATGATATTACCGACCAGCCATAAAGGCGGTATTCCTTATTAAGTCAAATTAAGTCCGACCAGCCATATAGGCGGTAATTACCTGTCACCTAAAGACCAGCCATATAGGCGGTGCCACATTATGTCAAATAAATAAAACCAGCCATTAAGGCGGTAATCTTTTATATTTTGAATTATAATTTTTATATTATATTTAAGGGAGATTAATCTAAATTAAAATAATATAATTTTTATAGGCTGATTTTGGGCCAGCGTCGCGACGCTGGAATTGCACTAGCGTCGCGACGCTGGGTGCAGTAATGGGAGTCCACGCGTATGTTGACCACGTGGCTGTCGGCTGCAATAATTGTGACACGTGTCATGCTCTGGTTGGCTGGCGATGCGGTCCAATGAAATCCTGCCACGTGTCAGCTTGTGATTGGGTGGAAATTCGGTCTAATAGAATGGTGACACGTGGCGTGCTCTGATTCATCGATTATTCGGTCCAATAGGAGGAGGACACATGGCACGCGCTTGGGTTGGTCGAATAGGATGTGACACGTGGCGTCCGACGCACGTTAGCAGAACCGTTGTGATGGTGACACGTGGCACGGCGCACGTTAGCATGATCGGTGCACGTTAGCAAAGTTGACCAGTCAGATTTTGACACGTGGCTGACGGCGCACGTTAGCAGATCCGGCGCAGGCTAAGAGTCGCGACGCGCAAAAGACCAAAATATTGCTGTTGACGCATTTTTGTCCGTTTTTGCCCCAAATTGCCTCCAGTGCTTTCCAAACTTTATTTATTTGCAAAATAACAACAAAACACATCAAAACGTTATAAAACTCGAGAAACAATACAAAACAATAGGCTAAATGAGTGGGAAATAGTGATATAAATACCACTCATCACACCCCCAAACCTAACATTTTGCTAGTCCTCTAGCAAAACAGAAAATAAAATAACAAAAAGAAACAAAATTAACTAAGCCATTTTCGTAGGGATCACGATTGCATTTAGCGTATGCAATAAGCCTTAAACCCCTAGGTGGCCCTAGTGGACGAGTTGTAGTCTCGTGAGGGCTTACAGCAACGATACCCACAAACTTTTTTACAAAAGTAAAAAGTTAGTTAAAACTAATGCACACAAAAGCAAAAAGACAAGAGAAAAGAGAAGTTAGTGACTAATCAAGTGAAACTTCTACTCCAAGTTACTAGTTGTTTTGTTTCATTCTAAATTACCGAATAAGTAAATTCTCCGATTATTTTTACCATTCTCCATATACACAGCTAACAAAATATTAATCAATTCATTTTTGCCCACAACAGTCACAAGTGTAGTTGATAAGAGAGTAATATTTTTGTCCTAAAGTTCTATCAGATTTCACACCTTTTTGTAGCAATGGAATAATTTTTCTGATTTTTTCTTTGATTTTCAATTTTTGACTTTTTATTTATATACAATATCTTCCGTCTATGTAGCGAGCTTTGGGTCGGTGGCTCCCAAACCAGTTGGTTTTAGGGCACCAGGTGTTAAGACACCCCTACGGACTTAATTACCCAGACTTCAGATATAAATATATTTTTTGTAGCATCTTCGATCCATGTAACGAGCTTTGGGCCAGTGACTCCCAAACCAGTTGGTTTTAGGGCACTAGGTGTTAAAACACCCTTACAGACTTAATAACCCGGATCTTAGATACTTTATTTTTGAACAACAGATTTTTTTTTTTTTTTACTCCATTGCTATTTAGATATGCTTCCTCCAATTAAATTAGAGCACTGAATATTACAATCTTTTCAATAAGCTCATGTCCGTATGTTACTATGCATATTGATAATACATGTCAACTAAGTATATGAAGATCCATTTTAGTCCATTTTATGGAGAATCTACAAATTAATTAATTTAAAAGGAAATAAACAAAAATTAACTTAATTCGAAAATGGTTTGAAAAATGTTTCTAACCAATTTCACCAAAAACTAATCAAATAAAAACACAAAAACACAAAATATTTTTGTAATTTTTGAAAATTTTTCAATTTTTTTGTATTTTTGAAAAATTTAGGACTAAAAATAAAAGAAACACACAAACTAAAAACAAGATACTAATCAACTAATTCCCTCCCCCAAACCTAAATGAGACATTGTCCCCCAATGTCTTAAACAGTAATATAAGAGTTTAGAAGGTCGTACCTGGTTACCTGAAACACAGAAAATCTACCGATTAAGATCTATGTCCAATTTACGCTTCTTACCACGATCGCTGTCTGACCAGTCCAACTTGGAAAGAATGGGGTCGATTTTTGGTTCAAAGGCTATGATTTGGTCAATTAATTCTTCAGCCTTTGTCGCAGTCAGGAAGATATCATGTACTGATTTCGTGACGAACTCATGTCTTTTGGCTTCCGCAAGAAATACAAACAGAAAATCGAAGAAATGCTCAATGTTAAGTAACCCAATGGGCTTCCGATGAATATTTAAGTGTGCCCATGATGCTACTGTAAACATTTCCCTAAACGTCCCAAGTGATGAATGGTATTTATATCACTTATTCCCACTCATTTGACCTAATATTTTGTATAGCTTCTTGCGTTTTGTGAACATTTTGATGTATTTTGTGTTATTTTGCAGATAAATAAAGTTTGGAAAGTATTGGAGGCAATATGGGGCAAAAACAGACAAAAATGCGTCAACAGGGATATTTTGGTCTTAAGCGCGTCGCGACGCCAAGATTTCAGCGTCGCGACGCCTAAAATGTGCCGAACAGTGCTAACGTGCGCCGGGTCCACAAATCAGAATCTGAGAAAAGTTTGACTTTGCTAAAATGCGCCGTGACACGTGTCACCATCACAGCCGATCTGCTAACATGCGCCGTGCCACGTGTCAGCATCCTACGGTGCCGACAGTCATCATCGCCACGTGTCGCCACATCGTCGCCACGTCACCGCCATGTCATCAGCCACGTCAGCAAGTCAACAAGTCAAATTGCCACGTGTCGTGCCACATCATCATCAGCCAATCAGAAGCCGCCACGTGTCACAATAATTGAAGCCCAACAACTCTGCCACGTGTCACCTTATCAGCTTATCCAGAATCTTCATACCAGCGAACCAGAGCGTGCCACGTCGACAAATCTGGCGTAGCGACGCTGAGGACCTGGCGTCGCGACGCTGGATCGTACCGAGGCCTATAAATTGAGCTCGAGATTTCAGAATTCATTGCACCTTCCTCTCTCTTAAATTCTTTCTAAAGAGAGAGTTTCTCTCTCTAGATTCTTTAGTTTTTTTAGTTTTTTAATATTTAGTTTTGTAATTAATTTTAATTACGTTTTTTAATAATAGTAATTTAATTTTTACTTTTTACTTTTTACAGTTTTTACTATTTACCATGAGAAGGTAACTTCCCCAGCTAGGGTGAAAGGTAATTCTTTAATGTTACTATTTAGATTAATCTCCCTTAAAAATAATATATTCACTATTTAAAATATTGACTTAAAAAGGATACCGCCAGATTGGTCGGTTGGTAATTCATTTTAATCTGGTTTAAACCTGACTAATAAAGGATACCGCCAGATTGGTCGGTTAGTAATTTAATTTTGGTTCCGCCTTTATGGCTGGTTGGACTTAATTTGACTTAATCAGGTTACCGCCTATATGGCTGGTTGGAGAAAGAATCACAAGTTTATATATTATTTTATGAGAGATATCTAAATTAGTAGTAGTAAAAGTAATTCCTTTTACCTTAGCATTTTATTTTATTTTACTTTTCAGTTTTACCTTATGTCTTTTACTTTTCAGTATTTTTACTTTATGTCTTTTACTTTTAAGTTTTTACTAGCCCTAGTTATGTGTTAGTTATCTGGGGTTGTGATGAATTCTATATCACCGGTTTATAAGGGGTTATTTTATAGTTTGGGTAATTTAAAGGTTTACTTATTAAGTCTTAAGCTTAATGCTTCTTGTTGTCCGATCACCAATAAGATTGATGTGGTAAATCTAAAATGAACTAGACATAGGGATTTTAGGTTTCAGCCTTAGACTTAATAGCCCATGATCTTCCTTGAGGATAGATAACCCTTTAATAGATTTCCTTACAGGATAGGAATATACCTGTCGGGCGGGGGGGGTAGCCATAATTGGAACTTAAACATAATGAATCCAGATAATTTAGTTGACATAGACATATGGTTCAATTGGGTTAAACTGGGTATTTGCGTCTGACCATCGACAGAGGCTTTTGCATAATTTAGTGTTCCAAGTTAGTAAACTGATTTATTACACAAACATAAAATAACCACTTCATCTTTTAAATGATATTAGAATGATTCACGACCCTAGATCTTTGTGTCTTTTGTTATTTTCCTTAGTATTTTCTTTTGTCTTTTATTTATTTATTTTGTAAAACCACATTCAACCAATCAAACAATCATTCTCTTCTCCATTTAATTAGATATTTGTAAATAAATAGATTCAACAATTAATAACAACAGTAGGAATTAAGTCATCGTGGGATCGATATTTTTATACTACTTGAACGATACGTGCGCTTGCGTTATACGTGTGTGTTTATGCCGGTCAAGTTTTTGGCGCCGTTGCCGTGGACTTATATTTCTTGAGTTGTTAATTTTGAAACTATCTAATTTACTTGTATCTAATTTTCTTTATTTTTATTTGTAACTTTTATTTCTTTCTTTTATTTTCAGGTGGTTGAAAAATGGAACACTACTGGGAGATTGAGAGATTACGAGCGTTACAAGAAGATACACCCCAAATCTGGGAGCAACAGTCCGGTTTTCTGAGGCCTGTTGTCCAGCCCAACAATTATCACTGGATGCCAGAACCAAGCAATACCACATTTGCTCAACAGAACGAGATGGGGAGATGTATGATATGTGATTGTAACCACCTGAGCGATCAATGTATATACCGTTTAGGGTGGCAGAGCTATCAAGATCCTTCATGGTATGACGAGCCATCACATTTCACAGAGCCACATTTTTCATCTTATCCACCATCTACCTATGATTTCCATCAACAATCAGAACCATCAAAGATTCACATGCTCAAAGATTGGCTCGTAGAACGGGAAGCTCAATTAGATGCACAAATTCAGAGACAATCAGAAATCCTTCAAATAATGACAAATCAAATGAGACAATTCACAGAAAACCAGGACTACATACCTCAAGAACCAGTTTCAGATGACACTGATGAAGCCTTCAAATACCAATCATTTCACAATGACACTTCAACAGAGGAGGAGGCTGAGTAGTATCAACAACCAGAGGTATCAGTTCAGGAGCCCGAACCGGCAAAGTCTCAATTTGACTTTTATTATTCAGATTCTGACGAGGATGAAGCTGATCTATTTGTACCAACTGCACCAACAACGGAGGATCAAACTTTCAATCCTCAAAATGAAGATCTTGGAGCATGCTTTACCATGATGTTTGATGAAGATCTACCTGAGCCAACCATTCCAGTCATATCAGAGGATGAAAACCTAATGTCAGAAACATCATTACATCCTCAGGTTGACAATTTTGAAGCATGTATTTCACAGATGACGGATGAAGAATTAAATACAAAAATTTTAAAATTCATCTGTGAAGAAAAGGTGGAGCAAGAAACAGAGCAAATGGAGGAGCAAATGTTTGACCTTATAAAGATCCAGAGCATTCAGGAGAAAATATCGCTGTTTGGGGAGTACAAATCAAAGATATCACCCAGAAGCTTGACAGAATGGAACTTCCATTCCAAGTCAAGCACCATATAAGACCTCCTGATTTTCTTTCTTTTTGCAGGAACCACTGGAACAACAAGGAGCAAAAAGGTGGCACGAGCACTGAATGGGACAAAACTCTTTTTGCCACCTTACCGTTGGAAGAGACCCTTCAAAAGCAACGCTCACGGGATTGTTTTTGATCGGACATCTAAAACGACAATTGAAACCTCCTTAACAGATGAATTTCAGTCACGTCTGGCTGAAGACAAAAAATTTAGCGCTAGCAGGGAGGCAACCCATGCAATTTGTTGTATTTCTGTTTTATATTTTGTGTATACATGTTGTAGAATTTTTTTTAATTTTGTGTGTTATTTTTGTAGGGAAAAGCACAAACGGAGCATTTTTAGACAGAAGGAATGGGTTTTGGCCAAAATGAAAGCTAATTCATTAGCGATGGCTGAATAATGAATGGATTCTTGAAACGCATCCTAATGGATTTATACCAAACGAGTAGCGTATTGCGTACACAATTCCGTTGTCTTAATTATTTCTTTGATTCGCTTTTCTGTTGTAATTATCTTTATTTTCGTAGACAGGATCCAGAATTTTTAACCTTTCATGATTCTTTTTGTTGTTTAGCTAACAATCGTCCTTTGGAAGATATTAGTGCTATTATTACTCCCTTTTCAGGTACTATAAATTCAGCCCGTCATTGCACTTTTGAAGTCATCCTGATTTGAAAAAGAAAAAACATAAAAAAATGGAAGCCACTTCAAGAAGACGAGTTGAAAACATCTGTGTGTTTTGCGGTACTAGTGTGGTACTAAACCACAATACGTAGAAGCAGCACAGGAATTGGGTCGAGTCTTAGCAGCAAGGAATATGCACTTAATATATGGCGGAGGCAATCTCGGACTTATGGGGATCGTTTCAAAGGCTGTACAGGAAGGAGGCAGTAACGTTTTGGGAATCATCCCAAAACCATTGGCAGAGGCAAATCTTATTGGATCATCAAACGGAGAGGAACTGATCGTGCCAGGTATGTCTGAACGACTGGTAGAAATGATTAATCGTGCTGATGCTTTTATCGCTTTGCCAGGTGGCTTGGGTACATTGGAGGAATATTTATAGTATTATCTTGGGCGAACCTGAACATACACCAGAAACCGCTTGGACTGCTCAACGTTGATGGATTTTATGATTTTCTTTGTGTGTTTCTTGATGATGCCCAGAGAAATGGGTTCGTGTCAAAACCTATGAAAGAACTCCTCTTCACTGCCAGAACTGCTCCGGATCTAATAGACCAACTCATAGCCTATGAACCACAAGTTGACCCTATCCTTTCAAAGATAAATTGGTCAGAGGACGATCGTGGTAAGAGGCGTCGGATTAATCTGGATCTTAACCTTTAATTTCCTGTAGATTTTCAGCTAACCAGGTACGACCTTCGTAACTCTCCTTTTACTATTTAAGACATTGGGGACAATGTCTCATTTAGGTTTGGGGGAGAGAATTAGTTGATTAGTACCTTGTTTTTTTTAGTTATGTGTTGTTTCTATTTTTAGTTCAAAATTTTTTCGAAAAATACAAAAAAAATTGAAAATTTTCAAAAATTTTCAAAAATATTTTGTGTTTTTGTGTTTTTATTTGACTAAAAAGTGAAATTGGTAAGAGATAGCCGAGTAAGAAGTTTCAATTCCTGAGACGTATCTCAAGCCTATTTTCGAAACAAGTTAATTTTTGTTTATTTTTCATTTTGAATTATTTAATTTGTGAATTCTCCTTAAAACGGACTAAAATGGATCTTCATATGTTCAGTTAGCAAATATTATCAACATATATAGTAACATACAGACATGAGCTAAAAATTGAAAAGTTTGTAATATTCAGTGCTCTAGTTTAATTGGAGGAAACATCTCAAAAAGCAGTGGAGTAAAAAAAAAAAAAAAAAAAAAAAAACGCCTGAGATCCGAGTTATTAAGTTTGTAAGGGTGTTTTTAACACCTAGTGCCCTAAAACCAACTGGTTTGGGAGTCATTGGCCCAAAGCTCGCTACATGGATCAAGATGCTGGCAAAAATATATATATATCTGAAGTCTGAGTAATTAAGTCCGTAGGGGTGTCTTAACACCTGGTGCCCTAAAGCAACTGGTTTTGGGAGCCACCAACCCAACACTCGCTACATAGATGGAAGATATTGTATATAAATAAAAATAGAGAAAAATTAAAGAAAAAATCAGAAAAATGAGAAAAATTATTCCATTGCTATAAAAAAAGGTGTGAAATCTGATAAGACTTTAGGACAAAAATATTACTCTCTTATCAACTACACTTGTGACTGTTGTGGGCAAAAAAATGAATTGATTAATATTTTGTTAGCTGTGTATATGAAGAATGATAAAAATAATCGGAGAATTTACTTATTCAGCAATTTAAAATAAAAACAACT
Source organism: Zanthoxylum bungeanum (assembly GCA_019454045.1). Lineage (NCBI taxonomy): Eukaryota > Viridiplantae > Streptophyta > Magnoliopsida > Sapindales > Rutaceae > Zanthoxylum > Zanthoxylum bungeanum. Next base: position 105,371 of record SKCR01033412.1, on the reverse strand, counting down.
AGTAACTTGGAGTAGAAGTTTCACGAGACTACACTCGTCCACTAGGGACACCTAGGGGTTTAAAGGCTTGTTGCATATGCTAAATGCAATGGTGATCCCTACGAAAGTGGCTTAGTTAATTTTATGTTATTTTATGTTTTGCTCGAGGACTAGCAAAATGTTAGGTTTGGGGGTGTGATGAGTGGTATTTATATCACTTATTCCCACTCATTTGACCTAATATTTTGTATAGCTTCTTGAGTTTTGTGAACGTTTTGATGTATTTTGTGTTATTTTGCCGATAAATAAAGTTTGGAAAGCATTGGAGGCAATCTGGGGCAAAAACGGACAAAAATGCGTCAACAGGGATATTTTGGTCTTAAGCGCGTCGCGACGCCTAAAATGCGCCGAACAGTGCTAACGTGCGCCGGGTCCACAAATCAGAATCTGAGAAAAGTTTGACTTTGCTAAAATGCGCGTGTCACCATCACAGCCGATCTGCTAACATGCGCCGTGCCACGTGTCAGCATCCTACGGTGCCGACAGTCATCATCGCCACGTGTCGCCACGTCGTCGCCACGTCACCGCCATGTCATCAGCCACGTCAGCAAGTCAACAAGTCAAATTGCCACGTGTTGTGCCACATCATCATCAGCCAATCAGAAGCTTCATACCAGCGAACCAGAGCGTGCCACGTCGACAAATCTGGCGTAGCGACGCTGAGGACCTGGCGTCGCGACGCTGGATCGTACCGAGGCCTATAAATTGAGCTCGAGATTTCAGAATTCATTGCACCTTCCTCTCTCTTAAATTCTTTCTAAAGAGAGAGTTTCTCTCTCTAGATTCTTTAATTTTTTTAGTTTTTTAATATTTAGTTTTGTAATTAATTTTAATTACGTTTTTTAATAATAGTAATTTAATTTTTACTTTTTACTTTTTACAGTTTTTACTATTTACCATGAGAAGGTAACTTCCCCAGCTAGGGTGAAAGGTAATTCTTTACTGTTACTATTTAGATTAATCTCCCTTAAAAATAATATATTCACTATTTAAAATATTGACTTAAAAAGGATACCGCCAGATTGGTCGGTTGGTAATTCATTTTAATCTGGTTTAAACCTGACTAATAAAGGATACCGCCAGATTGGTCGGTTGGTAATTTAATTTTGGTTCCGCCTTTATGGCTGGTTGGACTTAATTTGACTTAATCAGGTTACCGCCTATATGGCTGGTTGGAGAAAGAATCACAAGTTTATATATTATTTTATGAGAGATATCTAAATTAGTAGTAGTAAAAGTAATTCCTTTTACCTTAGCATTTTATTTTATTTTACTTTTCAGTTTTACCTTATGTCTTTTACTTTTCAGTATTTTTACTTTATGTCTTTTACTTTTAAGTTGTTACTAGCCCTAGTTATGTGTTAGTTATCTGGGGTTGTGATGAATTCTAATATCACCGTTTATAAGGGGTTATTTTATAGTTGGGTAATTTAAAGGTTTACTTAAAGTCTTAAGCTTAATGCTTCTTGTTGTCTGATCACCAATAAGATTGATGAGGTAAATCTAAAATGAACTAGACATAGGGATTTTAGGTTTCAGCCTTAGACTTAATAGCCCACGATCTTCCTTGATGATAGATAACCCTTTAATAGATTTCCTTACAGGATAGGAATATACCTGTCGGGCGGGGGTAGCCATAATTGGAACTTAAACTTAATGAATCCAGATAATTTGGTTGACATAGACATATGGTTCAATTGGGTTAAACTGGGTATTTACGTCTGACCATCGACAGAGGCTTTTGCATAATTTAGTGTTCCAGGTTAGTAAACTGATTTATTACACAAACATAAAATAACCACTTCATCTTTTAAATGATATTAGAATGATTCACGACCCTAGATCTTTGTGTCTTTTGTTATTTTCCTTAGTATTTTCTTTTGTCTTTTTATTTATTTATTTTGTAAAACCACATTCAACCAATCAAACAATCATTCTCTTCTCCATTTAATTAGATATTTGTAAATAAATAGATTCAACAATTAATAACAACAGTAGGAATTAAGTCCTCGTGGGATCGATATTTTTATACTACTTGAACGATACATGCGCTTGCGTTATACGTGTGTGTTTACGCCGGTCACCAAGCCCTCCTAGTAACGCAATAAACGCATCTGCAGTATTGATCATTTCATGAATTTGTTCGGCATTCCAGATACGATGCGTTCATCTCCATTTGTTTGTCCGATTAAGTGTTCGTCTGCCAAAGTTTTGGAATGATTCCCAAAACATGACCGCCACCATCCTGACGGCTTTTGAAATGCTTCCCATCAATCCAAGATTGCCACCGCCATATACTAGGTGCATATTTCGCTCCGCTATGACTCGCCCCAATTCCTTCGCAGCCTCGATGAATTCTGGTTTATTACCAGAATTGGATCCACAGAAAACACAAATTCGCTTGATTCGCTGCTGTGAAGTTGCTTCCATTTTCTCTCTCTTATTTAGATGTGTATCTCTGAATAGGTTGAAGAGAAAATGCAGTGCTGAATTTATAGACCTGGAAATGAGTGAGTAATAATTGCACTAGTATCTGCCAAATGACAATTATTCGAAGAACGTTAAAATAAATCGTGAAAAGTCAAAAAGTTTAGATCTTGTCGGCGAAAATAAAGAAAAGTACAAAAGAAAAGCAAATCAAAGCAATAATTAAGGCAACGGAATTGTGTACTCAATACGCCTCTTGCTCGTTATAAATCCATTAGGATGCGTCTCAAGAATCCATTCCTTACTCAGCCACCACTAATGAATTAGATCTCATCTTTGTGATTGCCAAACACCATTCATTCTGTCTTAAAATGCTCCATTTGTGCTTTTCCTTGAAAAACTAACACACAAAATTAAAAAGTTCTACAACATGTATACACAAAATATGAAAATAGAAATTACAACAAATTGCATGGGTTGCCTCCCTGCTAGCGCTAAATTTTTCGTCTTCAGCCAGACGTGACTGAAATCCATCTATCAAGGAGGTTTCAGCGTCGTTTTGGATGTCCGATTACAGACAATCCCATGAGCACTGCTTTTGAAGGGTCTCTTCCAACGGTAAAGCGACAAAAAGAGTTTTGTCTCATTCAGTGCTCGTGCCACCTTTTTGCTCCTTATTGTTCCAGTGGTTCCTGCAAAGAAAGAAAGAAAATCAGGAGGTCTTGTATGGTGCTTGACTTAGAATGGAAGTTCCATTCTGTCAAGCTTCTGGGCGATATCTTTGATTTGTACTCCCCAAAACAGCGATGTTTCTCCTGAATGCTCTGGATCTTTATTAAGGTCAGGCATTTGCTCCTCCATTTGCTTTGCTTCATGCTCCACCTGAGGATGAAAAGATGAGTCAGACATTAGGTCTTCATCCTCTGATTCGGGTGAATTGATTGGCTCAGGTAGATCTTCTTCAAACTTGTGTGCAATGCAATCTCCAAGATCTTCGTTTTGAGGATACAGAATTCCATCCTCAATTTTTGATGCAATTGGTACAAATATTTCAGCTTCATCCTCGTCAGAATCTGAATAATAGAAATCAAATCGAGACTTTGCCGGCTCAGGTTCCTGAACTGATACATCTGGTTCTTGATTCTCCTCAGCCTCCTCTTCTGCTACAGTGTCATAGTGAAGTGTTTGGTACTCGAAGGCTTCATCTGTGTCATCTGAAGATGCTCCTTGAGGTATGTAGCTCTGGTTTTCTATTAATTGTCTGATCTGATATGTCATTCTCTGTATGGATTCTGTGTTACTCTGAATTTGTGCATCAAATCGAGCTGCTTGTTCTTTGAACATGTGAATCAATTGATCTTCCTCGGATGGTTCTGGTTCTTGATGAAGATCAAAGATAGATGGTGGATAAGATGGAAGATGTGGTTCTGTGAAATATGTTGGTTCTTCGTACCATGAATGATTCTGATAGTTCTGCCACCCTGAATTGTAGTTGTACTCGCAATAATCACTTGGGTGGTTACCATTACATATGTCACATCTCCACATTGAGTTCTAATGAGCAAATGTAGTATTACTTGGTTCTGGCATCCAGTGATAATCGTTGGGCTGTAAAACAGGCCTCAGAAAACCGGACTGTTGCTCCCAGATTTGGGGTGTATCTTCTTGTAACGCTCGTAATCTCTCAATCTCCCAGTAGTGTTCCATTGTTCAACCACCTGAAAACAAAAGAAAGAAATAAAAATTATAAATAAAAATAAGGAAAATTAGATACAAGTAAATTAGATAGTTTCAAAATTAACAACTCAAGAAATATAAGTCCCCGGCAATGGCGCCAAAAACTTGACCGGCGTAAACACACACGTATAACGCAAGCGCACGTATCGTTCAAGTAGTATAAAAATATCGATCCCATGAGGACTTAATTCCTACTGTTGTTATTAATTATTGAATCTATTTATATACAGGTATCTAATTATAGGGAGAAGGGAATTGATTGCTTTGATTGTTTGAATGTGGAATTGCTTAATAAAAATAAAATAAACAAAAGAAAATACTAAGGAAAATAAATAAATAGACTCAAAAGATCTAGGGTCGTGACTCCACACAATACTGTTAAAAGGATGAATTGATTCTCTTATTTATGTGTACTAATTCAGTTTGCTAACCTGGAACACGAAAATATGCAAAAGCCTCTTCCGATGGTCAGACGCAAATACCCAGTATAACCCAATTGAATCATATGTCTATGTCAACCACATTACCTGGATTCATTAAGTTTAAGTTCCAATTAAGGCTACCCCCCCGCACGACAGGTATATTCATATCCTGTAAGGAAATCTATTAAAGGGTTATCTATCCTCAAGGAAGATCGTGGGCTATTGAATCTAAGGCTGAAACCTAAAATCCCTATGTCTAGTTCATTTTAGATTTACCTCATCAATCTTATTAATTGCCAGTTAACAAGACGCATTAAGCTTAAAACTCAATAAACAAACTAAAGAACTACCCATAAAAAGAAAATCAATTATTAAGTGTGTGTATTGTATTTCATCACATCCCTAGAATAAAATAAAAATGCTGGGGGTTGGGGATCCACTTTTACTATTTATAATTTAGATATCTCCCTTAATATAATACATAAATTAAACATGATATTACCGATCAGCCATAAAAGTGGTATTCCTTATTAAGTCAAATTAAGTCCGACCAGCCATAAAAGCGGTAATAGTATTTGAACATAAACCAGCCATATAGGCGGTAATTACCTGTCACCTAAAGACCAGCCATATAGGCGGTGCCACATTATGTCAAATAAATAAAACCAGCCATTAAGGCGGTAATCTTTTATATTTTGAATTATAATTTTTATATTATATTTAAGGGAGATTAATCTAAATTAAACTAATAAAAGCTTCACCTTATCCCCAGCAGAAAATTAACTACAAAACATTAAAGAAAGGTAGAAGAAGAGAACTACTATTACTGAAAATTAAAATACATAAATTAAAAATAATAATTATATCTACAAAAATATATGCTTCCTATAAAATCAGGGAGAATTTCCCAAGGAGAGCATGAAGAAAAATGAATCTGGCGGCCTCCTTTTATAGGCTGATTTTGGGCCAGCGTCGCGATGCTGGAATTGCACTAGCGTCGCGACGCTGGTGCAGTAATGGGAGTCCACGCGTACGTTGACCACGCGGCTGTCGGCTGCAATAATTGTGACACATGTCATGCTCTGGTTGGCTGGCGATGCGGTCCAATGAAATCCTGCCACGTGTCAGCTTGTGATTGGGTGGAAATTCAGTCTAATAGAATGGTGACACGTGGCATGCTCTGATTCATCAATTATTCGGTCCAATAGGAAGAGGACACGTGGCACGCGCTTGGGTTGGTCGAATAGGATGTTGACACGTGGCGACCGGTGCACGTTAGCAGAACCGTTGTGATGGTGACACGTGGCACGGCGCACGTTAGCATGATCGGCGCACGTTAGCAAAGTTGACCAGTCATATTTTGACACGTGGCTGACGGCGCACGTTAGCAGGTCCGGCGCTGGCTAAGAGTCGCGACGCGCACGGCTTAAGCGGCACGACGCGCAAAAGACCAAAATATTCCTGTTGACGCATTTTTGTCCGTTTTTGCCCCAAATTGCCTCCAGTGCTTTCCAAACTTTATTTATCTGCAAAATAACAACAAAACACATCAAAACGTTATAAAACTCGAGAAACAATAAAAAAAATATTAGGCTAAATGAGTGGGAAATAGTGATATAAATACCACTCATCAAAAACCAAGCATATTGATTGTCGCAATTATTAGTGATGTAAGTCTCAAGTTAAGACCAAATACACCTACCCTGAATCGGAATCCAATAGACACATAGTCATACTACCACTGGGATTCCGAGGGGTATATCATGAGCGAAGCTGTTTCCATACCATCGACAAACACAACCTCCTATCACACTTGCATAAGTATCCAATACTTAAATATATGAGAACTATGTTGTTACGCTTCCATAACACGCACAAGTGTAATACTAGTCTATTTCGCATTATCGATGTCCAGTCTCGATAATACTACGACTATGGATATTTAATGATTAAACCTTCGTGGATTAATATTGTCTCATATCTTATTAATTCGGTTCTAATCATATGGACTTTTATCATTTATATATCTTGGTAATCTAATTACAAATGATAAAAGAGAAATTTCATTTGTCACATATTTTATTTGTACAACAACACCATGTTCTGTACAAATAGTGATGCTATGGGTCATAATTGTCCAACAATCTCCCACTTGGCCTATAGCCAATCACTCAAGTGTCCTACACCTGAACTATGTCATGGTCGCTCAAACTTCAGCTGAGAAATAGTTTTCGTCAGCGGATTTCCCTTGTTATCATCTGATGAGTTTTTATTCGATCATCACATCGCCACGATGTATGATTTGACGAATCATATGAAATATTTGAAGTATATATTAGGATCGTTGATGAGACAGTAATTCTTTAGCTTGTGCTGTAGCCCAGCCCAGCTGCTAACAGAACTATACCTAATCCAATTAGGATTATATAGATCAAAAATTGCTTCTTTTGCTGCCTCAGCTGCATCAATGCTTCACTTTTGTTATTTATTCGGCAACAATATCTTGCTTAGAAGATTTCCAGCTCACTGTTCCGTTATTCAAACTATGTAGTACCCTTATTGCGACTTACAGTCGTTTTTGTCGGTTTGGAAACTTGCAACGGTGAACCCAGTCACTTCAAGTTATCATTCTCCATGACTTAAGAAGGCATCCTTAGTTCGTCTAAAATACTTAAGGATGTTCTTAACATCAATCGAGTGACCATCGCCTGGATTGGCCTGATTGTGACTCCATATGCTAAAAGCATATGAGACACCAGGTCGCGTATATATATTTAATGTATGAGTTCTCGGAGAGGGTCAACAACTTTTAGATCTTTCCCAGTAGATCCTTATTCCTAGAATAAAAGTTGCATCTCCCAAGAATTCCATGGAGAATTTTAAAGAAAGCCAAGCTTTCACCGATTGTATTATGGGAATGTCAATTCCAAGAAATGATATGTCATCATTATATAGGACAATCATTGTCAGCACGCTCCTACTAACCTTCTTATATACACAAGAATCTTTAACGTTTTGAATAAAACCATATACCCTTATTATCTTATCAAAATGTTAGTTCCAATAACGCAATGCTTGCTTCAATCCTTAAATGGATCGATTTAACTTGCAAACCTAGTTTGCTTGTTTTGGTACTAAAAAACTGTCAGGATGTTTTAAACATCCTCCAAAAGGTTTCCATTAAGGAAAGCGATTTTGACGTCCATCTGTCATATTTCATAAACGAAATATGCAGTTATAGCAACCATTATCCGAATGGATTTAATCATGGCAAAAGGTGAAAAAGTTTCATCGTAGTCGACACTATGTCGTTGACGATAGCCTTTCTGTATAAGCCTAACTATGAGCATTTCATGTTGCCATCCATGTATGTCTTCCTTGAAGACTCATATAGTACCAATAGGGACAATGCTTTCTGGTACATCAACCATTGTCCAAACTTAGTTGGTATATATGGAATCCATTTCGGACTTAATGGGACTTTGCTATAAAAGGAGTCGATACCTTGTATCACTTCCTCATACGTAGCCGGTTCGTCTTCCTCAATAAGATTGACATCTTTATAAGGTGAGATCAGAAACCCATACCTCCTAGGTTATTTTCTGACTCTCTCCGACTTACGTGGTTCTTGTGTATTCGAAGATTGTGGTACAGTTTCATCCCTGATGAACTATTTGTGTTTCGTTAAGGAATCGGTGCCTGGAATAGTATTACTCCGATTTTCATCAAGTTTTACTTTCATCCCACTTACCACTGCATATAGGTATTCCTCTTAGGAAAACCGCATGGAGAGCAACAATTACATTGTTCTCTTGTGAGTTGTATAAGTACTATACTTTGGTTTCCCTAGGACAACCCACAAATTAGGCATTTATCCGATTTGTGTTCTAGTTTGGGATCATCCAAATATATGCCCAGCATTCCCAAATATTCAGGAATGAGAAAACCAGGTTTCTTTCCTGTTCATATCTAATATAAAGTCTGTCTAACAGATTTTCATGGAACCTTATTCAAAATAAGTATTGCATTATTTAATGTGTATCATCAGAAGGAAATTGGTAGCTCAGAGCGACTCATCATTAACTTTACCATGTCCAACAAAGTTCGGTTTCTCTTATCGGACACACCGTCAATTGAGGTGTTCCTGGAAGAGTCCACTATGAAAGAATACCATACTTTTTCATATAGTCAAAAAACTTATTGCTTAAGTATTTCCATCACGGTCCAATCGTGATGTTTTAATACTCTTGCCTGTCTATTTTTATACTTCGTGTCGAAACTCTTTGAATTACTAAAAAGTTTCTGACTTGTGTTTCATAAGATACACATAACCGTAACGCGATGCCACATCCGTAAAGTTTAAGAAGTATTCATATCCACCTCTAGCCTAGCTAGACATGGGCCCACTTACGTCACTATGAACGATGGCTAACAGATCGGTGGCACTTTCACTTTTATCTAGTAAAATGTGTTCTAGACATTTTGCCTAATAAACTAGATTCATAGACATCATTTGCATTAGAATCAAATCCGTCCTAGTATCCACTCTTCGAAAGTGTGGATATACGAATCTTGTTAATGTGTCACATACAATAATGCCACAAATAAGTCTCAACAGATTTATTCAGTTTGAGCTTTTGTTTTTCATATTACATGTTTGAGATTCATTTATATTCTAAATATAATATTGTTATTCACATCAAATGTGTTTATCTTAATATCATCTTTATAAAGAAAACACTTAGTGTTCTAGAATATAAAGGTATACCCGCAAAGGGTTATACTTGATATAGAGATAATGTTTCTAGTCAAACTAGATACATTATAACAGTTTCCTAATTCAAGTACATGCCCCAATGGCATTTCCAAAACTTAGGTTTCTATGGTTAAAACAGTGACTTTTGTCCTGTTTCTGACTCGCAGGTCAATATCACCTGAAGTCAGTATCCTGCTAATCAGCAGATCCCGCACATTAGTACATATATTTATGTACCACATCCAGTATCTAAAATCCAATTTTAAAACCAGCAGTGGACATGTTTATAACAAACATACCTGAAGCCAGACCCTTGTCTGTCTTCACTTCCTTCATGTATGCCTTGTCCATACGGAAGTCACGCTTCCAGTGACCCCATTTGCCACAGTTTAGGCAGGCATCTTGGGATATGTCATTTGTCTTCCTAGAAGACTGTGACGATTTTGCCATTGCCCCTTTTTTTCATATCCCTAGAATCCTTCGGCCAAGCATTGATCTTGTGGGATGTTGAAGTAAGATTCACATTGCGCTTCTTCCCCTTTTGTAAGCTCTGGCTCTGTCTCATTGAGCATAGCCATTAACTCTCCAAGAGTTTTCTTTTGCAATTAGTACTTCTAAGATCTAAGAATAGATCTATGAACATCCTTCAATTTCAATATCATACTATAACGATCTAATCCTTAGTTCTGACGAAGAAATTAAGGAGTCATTGCGGGAAGCATAACGGATTGAACACTAAAGTTATCATCACCATGAGTCTTCCAAAGCTCATGCTCCACTATTTGCTCAACTCCGGGCTCAGGCCCGAGATGTCACTCTATCAATTAAAGTAACTTTTCGGCTCCCAGGACTATCCTGGGGTTCTATTTCCAATTTGAAAATTGAAGCCGCTTAAAGACATTTTCACCCAGGATTATGTTTTAAACGCTAATCTTTCAGTTATCTTGATTTCAATAGTCCAACTATCCAATCAATAATTTCGGGTACAATCGAATTTAATGATTATTATAGTCTAACTATATAATTAACTACTATTTGATTGGTTAAATTTTAATATATTTGATTACTATAATCCAATTATATAATCAACTAAAATGAATTAGTTTGAATACAGTCCAACTGTTTAATTAAAACAACAATTCAATTATAAGTCCAACTAATATATATAAAAATTTTAATGACGAAAAATTGAAATGAGCGCGTATTGGCAAATATCTAAACGAAATTACAAATTTAATACTTGCCTCCCACTATTTTTCGACGAGCCTCTAACTCTCTGTGGAGTACTCGGGAAACCTAGTTTCCTAGTGAGCTAGGATCCCATTAAATAACACACAACCTTGACTTTGGCCAACAAGTTGTATGAAACTTAACTAGGTAGATCTCTAAGATCAATTGGATCTCATCAAATTCCTAGATCCAGTTGGTGGACCTCCAAGTCCGAAACATATATCCAATATATGCCAATATATTGCCTAAACGTTTTCCTCTGAATCAACTAAGCCTTGGTTTTGGCTCAACAAGCTTAATGAAACCAATTAAGCGTGACCCATTGACAGTGGGAAAGCTTCGTAATCGAGGCCGATGAACAAGAAGTGACATTGACTTTGGCCAACAAATCACAACTAGCCCAAGGTGTACGATATGGAACAAAGCTATCATGATTCAAACACATCCGCGATGTACATTGATCTTGACTTTGGCCAACAAAACAATGCAAATCTTGGATCTTGAGAGAGAATCACTCAATGGAAGGAAAAACACTTAATATATGATTGAGGGTTTTTGCGTAATTGGCAACCAATTAATTATCTTTGATTAGGTCTCATCATACACCCTTAAGCATGTATTCTAAAAGAATAATAAGGCGCAATAAATAAAATTAATAATGATATGCGGATGGATATCTCACAAATTGTTCCTAGAACAAATCACTCCATTTCCTCTCCCCGGATAACACTATTCTAACTTCTAACCAATTACATAATACAATAAAGAAACCTCATTAACATTGAGGGGAATTGGTGAGAAGAGAATTACAAAGAGTCGAGAGATAAAGGTTGGACACGCAGGTCCAATTTAATAAATTCTAAATTTATTACAATAATTTCCAAAATTGCCCTCACCCGTCTAATATCCATCCGATATACATTATTCATACAATACATCCATGTATTCACACAACACATGTTATTCAATCAATCTAATCCAATTAATTAATCTTTGAATTAAGTGATCATCTAATGTTCAAACAACGATTTGATTTGCGCGAGTCCAACTTGTTTAAGAATAAGTACTCTAAGTGGGTATTCTTGAATTATATCGAACTACAATTTTAAATCCAATTTAATATGAATTCCATACTAAATCTTTATTTAATTCCAAATTAAATATTTACAATTTTAATGTGCCTTTGCGACTTATATTCTAAATCTAATCTAAATGGGTCTCAAAGCCCAATTAACATCCAATGTCAATTTAATTAAAGTCCAATGGGTTTTCAATTAATTTCTTAAGGCATGGACTTTGGCAACCAAAGCCTAATAAGGAATCACCATTTGCCATATTATTAATTTTGGCCCATTAGGCCAAATTAATTATTTAAAGGCCCATTTATTATATTTGGACTTAATGGAATGATTTTAGGCCCAATTTGGATCCAATCAATTTGTCATAAACCAACTTGGCCCAACCAAGCCTATTAGGCCCAAATACAACAATTTTAGACCAATTCCAAATTAAGCCTAATTAATTAAATTCTAATATAACAAATACCACAATTTATTTAATTAAAGTGTATAGCCATAATTAATTATTCAAATTAACATTTCCAAAATACCAATTTACATAATTAATCATGCTTTATCATATTCAATTCATGTCCAACACAATTGAAACAAAATCAAGTCATTACATGCTCTTGATGCTCACAGCAATATGGATATTTTTTTCATTAATTTTGATTTCAATCAATTTAAATCACAAATCAATATATCCAAGCATTTTAAACACATCCAATGGTTTAAAAAACTAAAATCACCATGACATATAAAGGTCCATATATTCGGCCAAGCCCTCAAATTTGGGGAAAAATAATCAAATCAATTTTTCATAAAATTAATCATGCATAACTCTTAGTTATTATTATCTAAGCATACTTAAACACTCAATTTGATTAAATCATGCTACAAGCAAAAATACCCAAATTCAAGTATATAAAACCTAATCAATTTCATGCTTAAATAGGCTCATGATACCATTGTTGGTTTCTAAGGACAATCCCAAGATCATTTAAGCATAAACATGTGTGAATAATCAAAGGAATATAGCGGAAATTATACTAACATTGAATGGATAAGTGGATGTAGGAAAGTTCAAAAATTTCCTATTTGAGAAGTGCTCCAAGATCTTTTTATTTGATTGTATGTTGATCTCCAAGGTTGATGAATGAATTCCAAACTCAAGGGATGTTTTCCTATCACCTTTGAATGACTCATTTTGTGTGCTAGCACTTGGAAAATTTGCAACAAATTTTCCCTCTTGTTCTTGGAAAGTCACGACAATGAGAGAATAGGGAGAGGATAGAGCTTTTTCAATTTTGTGTTTTGTTTTTCTAAAAAACCTTATGCCAAAAGTCTCTCAAATTTGGTATATGCTTTTCCAAAAAGCTAAAGCAAATTTTGGAGGGAAAATTGCATTTATTGTTCCCAACCACTCCCATCGCTCAACTTTGACACTTGATGGACAAGTGATATAAGTTGTGATGTGACTTGTGGGCCCCACTTTAATTCAAAATCTGAGTGGGCCCGCAAACACATTCCGGGCTCGGGTTCGTTAATTCCGAATTAATGAATTTTCCGTTGGGACTTAATTAAATCAAATTTAATTAAATAATTATGCCTAGCAAAATTACTATTAAAGTCACTTGCGAATTAATTCTAAATTAATTCGTTCGCCCGAATTAAAATCCAATTTTAATTCCGTTATGAAATCTAATTTCATTTAAATATCGAATATATTACTTAATCGATTAATTCCAAATTAAACGTTCTCTCTCTTCTAATCGAATTTTATCCCAGATGAATTCTCGCCGTAATTAATCGTAGATTAATTTTGTTCGAGTCATACGTCATCGGTGAATCTTCGGGAAGCGACCCATGAGATCCCTGGATATGTTGGCAGTAAATCTGGTCGTCAGACTATCCGAACACGTGCGTACTCGGTACCACATTCTTACCGATTTACAAGACATGGTTGGCTTCTAGCAAAGCACCGTGCCTACCCAATTCTCCAGAAATATTCTTTAAGGAATATATAATCTATAACAGGCGTAGTATACGTAGTATTGCATATTGCGATCCAGTATCTGATGTCACATGTAAGCCTGGGTCTGGAATAGTGTCTGCCCCGTACGAAGCATATATCAGATCACAAGCAACTAGTCTCTATAATCGGATAATCATGACCTTGTCATATTATCCCGCTATTTGCAACATAATAGAGAACCAGTTCTGTATCCCTGCGTGATCATCATCTCCATATGACTGAAGTGATACTTCCATCTTGACATCACACCCAATACACTATGATTCTCAATAAACCCAGAATAGGCGTACACAGAACCTGTGAAAGTCCCGGACGACCAAAACCAAAGCATATGATTGTCGCAAGTATTAGCGATGCAAGTCTCAAGTTAAGACCAAATACACCTACCCTGAATCGGATTCCCATAGACACATAGTCATACTACCAATGGGATTCCGAGGGGTCTATCCAGAGCGAAGATGTTTCCGTACCATCGGAAAACACAACCTCCTATCACATTTGCATAAGTATCCAATACTTAAATATATGAGAACTATGTTGTTACGCTTCCATAACACTCACAAGTGTAATACTAGTCTATTCCGCATTATCGATGTCCAGTCTCGATAATACTACGACTAGGGATATTAAATGATTAAACCTTCATGGATTAATATTGTCTCAAATCTTATTAATCCGGTTCTAATCATATGGACTTTTATCATTTATATATCTTGGTAATTTAATTACAAATGATAAAGAGCAATTTCCTTTGTCACATAGTTTATTTGTACAACAACACCATGTTCTGTACAAATAGTAATGCTATGTGTCATAATTGTCCAACAATCTCCCACTTGGCCTATAGCCAATCACTCAAGTGTCCTACACCTGAACTATGTACTGGTCGCTCAAACATCAGCTGAGAAACAGTTTTCGTCAGCGGATTTCCTTTGTTATCATCTGATGAGTTTTTATTGATCATCACATCGCCACAATGTATGATTCGACGAATCAGATGAAATATTCGAAGTATATATTAGGATCGTTGATGAGATAGTAATTCTTTAGCCTGTGCTGTAGCCCAGCCCACCTGCTAACAGGACTATACCTAATCCAATTAGGATTATATAGATCCAAAATTGCTTCTTTTGCTGCCTCAGCTGTAGCAATGTTTCGATTTTGTTATTTATTCAGCAACAGTATCTTGCTTAGAAGATTTCCATCTCACTGTTCCGTTATTCAAACTATGTAGTACCCTTATTGCGACTTACAGTCATTTTTGTCGGTTTGGAAACTTGCAATGGTGAACCCAGTCACTTCAAGTTATCTTTCTCCATGACTTAAGAAGGCATCCTTAGTTCATCTAAGATACCTAAGGATGTTCTTAACATCAATCCAGTGACTATCACCTGGATTGGCCTGATTGTGACTCCATATGCTCGAAGCATATGAGACACCAGGTCACGTATATATATTTAATGTATGAGTTCTCGGAGAGGGTCAATTACTTTTAGATCTATCCCAGTAGATCCTTATTCCTAGAATAAAGGTTGCATCTCCCAAGTATTCCATGGAGAATTTTCATGAAAGCCAAGCTTTCACCGATTGTATTATGGGAATGTCATTTCCAAGAAATGATATGTCATCATTATATAGGACAATCATTGTCAATACGCTCCCAATAACCTTCTTATATACACAAGAATCTATTTCGTTTTGAATGAAACCATATACTATTATGGTCTTATCAAAACGTTAGTTCCAAGGACACAATGCTTACTTCAATCCATAAATGGATCGATTTAACTTGCAAACCTTGTTTGCTTGTCTTGGTACGATAAAACCGTCAAGATGTTTTAAACATCCTCCAAAAGGTTTCCATTAAGGAAAGCGATTTTGACGTCTATCTGCCAAATTTCATAAATGAAATATGCAGTTATAGCAAGCATTATCCGAATGGATTTAATCATGGAAACATGTGAAAAAGTTTTGTCGTAGTCGACACTATGTCATTGACGATACCCTTTCTGTACAAGCCTAGCTATGTGCATTTCATGTGCCATCCATGTATGTCTTCCTTGAAGACTCATATAGTACCAATAGGCACAATGCCTTCTGGTACATCAACCAGTGTCCAAACTTAGTTGGTATACATAGAATCCATTTCGGACTTCATGGCACTTTGCCATAAAAGGAGTCGATACCTTGTATCACTTCCTCATACGTAGCCGGTTCGTCTTCCTCAATAAGATTAACATCTTTACGAGGTGAGATCAGAAACCCATACCTCCCATGTTGTTTTCTGACTCTCTCCGACTTACGCGGTTCTTGTGTATTCAAAGATTGTGGTACAGTTTCATCCCTGATGAACTATTTGTGTTCCGTTAAGGAATCGGTTCCTGGAACAGTATTACTCTGATTTTCATTGAGTTTTACTTTCCTCCCACTTACCACTACATATAGGTATTCCTCTTAGGAAAACCGCATGGAGAGCAACAATTACATTGTTCTCTTGTGAGTTGTATAAGTACTATACTTTCGTTTCCCTAGGACAACCCACAAATTAGGCACTTATCCGATTTGGGTTCTAGTTTGGGATCATCCAAATATATGCCCATCATTCCCAAATCTTCAAGAATGAGAAAACCAGGTTTCTTTCCTGTTCATATATAATATAAAGTCTGCCCAACAAATTTTCATGGAACCTTATTCAAAATAAGTATTGCACTATTTAATGTGTATCCTCAGAAGGAAATTGGTAGCTCAGAGCGACTCATCATTAACTTTACCATGTCCAACAAAGTTCGGTTTCTCTTATCGGACACACCGTCAATTGAGGTGTTCCTGGAGGAGTCCACTATGAAAGAATACCATACTTTTTCATATAGTCGAAAAAATTATTGCTTAATTATTTCCATCACGGTCCAATCGTGATGTTTTAATACTCTTGCCTTTTGTTTTTATACTTCTTGTCGAAACTCTTTAAATTACTAAAAAGTTTCTGACTTGTGTTTCATAAGAGACACATAACCGTAACGCGGTGGCACGTCTGAAAGGTTACAAAGTATTCATATCCACCTCTAGCCTACTAGACATGGGCCCACTTACGTCACTATGAACGAGGGCTAACAGATCGGTTTCACTTTCACTTTTATCTAGTAAAAGGTGTTCTAGGAACTTTGCCTAATAAAATAGATTCATAGACATCATTTGAATTAGAATCAAATCCGTCCTAGTATCCGCTCTTCGAAAGTGTGGATATACGAATCTTGTTAATGTGTCTCAGACAATAATGCCACAAATAAGTCTCAACAGATTTATTCAGTTTGAGCGTTTGTTTGTCATATTATATGTTTGAGATTCATTTATATTCTAAATATAAATACTGTTATTCACATCTAATGTGTTTATCTTAATATCATCTTTATAAACAAAACACTTAGTGTTCTAGAATATAAAGGTATACCCGCAACAGGTTATACTTGATATAGAGATAATGTTTCTAGTCAAACTAGGTAGATTATAACAGTTTCCTAATTCAAGTACATGCCCCAAGAGCAGTTCCAAAACTTAGGTTTCTATGGTTAAAACAGCGACTTTCGTCCTGTTTATGACTCGCAGGTCAATCTCACCTGAAGTCAGTATCCTTCTAATCAGCAGATCCCGCACATCAGTTCATATATTTATGTAGCACATCCAATATCTAAAATCCAATTTTAAAACCAGCAGTGACATGTTTATAACAAACATAACTGAAGCCATACCCTTGTCCGTCTTCACTTCCTTCATGTCTGCCTTGTCCATACGGAAGTCACGCTTCTAGTGACCCCATTTCCACAGTTTAGACAGACATCTTGGGATATGTCATTTGTCTTCCTAGAAGACTGTGACGATTTTGCCTTTGCCCCTTTTTTCATATCCCTAGAAGCCTTCGGCCAAGCCTTGATCTTCTGGGATGTTGAAGTAAGATGCGCATTGCGCTTCTTGCCCTTTTGCAAGCTCTGTCTTTTTCTCATTGAGCATAGCCATTAACTCTCCAAGAGTTTTCTTTTGCAATTAGTACTTCTAAGATATAAGAATAGATCTATGAAGATCCTTCAATTTCAATATCATACTATAAGGATCTAATCCTTAGTTCTGACGAAGAAATTAAGGAGTCATTGTGGCAAGCATAACAGATTGAGCACTAAAGTTATCATCACCATGAGTCTTCCAAAGCTCATGCTCCACTATTTGCTCAACTCCGGGCTCAGGCCCGAGATGTCACTCTATCAAATAAATTAACTTTTCGGCTCCCAAGACTATCCTGAGGTTCTATTCCCAATTTGAAAATTGAAGCCGCTTAAAGACATTTTCACCCAGGATTATGTTTTAAACGGTAATCTTTCAGTTATCTTGATTCCAATAGTCCAACTATCCAATCAATAATTTCGGGTACAATCGAATATAATGATTACTATAGTCTAACAATATAATCAACTACTATTTGATTAGTTAAATTCAAATAAATTTGATTACTATAATCCAATTATATAATCAACTATAAATGAAGTAGTTTGAATACAGTCCAACTGTTTAATTAAAACAACAATTCAATTATTAGTCTAACTAATATATATAAAAATTTTAATGACGAAAAATTGAAATGAGCGCGTATTGGCAAGTATCTAAACGAAATTGCAAATTTAATACTTCCCTCCCACTATTTTTCGACGAGCCTCTAACCCTCTGTGGAGTACTCGGGAAACCTAGTTTCCTAGTGAGCTAGGATCCCGTTAAATAACACACAACCTTGACTTTGGCCAACAAGTTGTATGAAACTTAACTAGGTAGATCTCTAAGATCAATTGGATCTCATCCAATTCCTAGATCCAGTAGGTTGACCTCCAAGTCCGAAACATATATCCAATATATGCCAATATATCCAATATATTGCCTAACCTTTTTCCTCTGAATCAACTAAGCCTTGGCTTTGGGTCAACAAGCTTAATGAAACCAGTTAAGTGTGATCCTTTGACAATGGGAAAGCTTCGTAATCTAGGCCGGATGAACAATAAGTGACATTGACCAATAAATCACACCTTGCCCAAGGCGTACGATAAGGAACAAAGCTATCATGATTCAAACACATCCGCGATGGACATTGATCTTGACTTTGGCCAACAAACCAATGCCAATCTTAGATCTGAGAGAGAGAATCATCTCAATGGAAGGAAAAATGCTTAATATATGATTGATGGTTTTTTTGCGTAATTGGCAACCAATTAATTATCTTTGATTAGGTCTCATCATACACCCTTAAGCATGCATTCTAAAAGCATAATAAGGCGCGATAAATAAAATCAATAATGATATGCGGATGGATATCTCACAAAATATTCCTAGAACAAATCACTCTATTTCCTCTCCCCGACTAACATTATTCTAACTTCTACCCAAATAAATAATACAATAAAGAAACCTCATGAACATTGAGGGGAATTGGTGAGAAGAGAATTACAAAGAGTCGAGAGATAAAGGCTGGACACGCAGGTCCAATTTAATAAATTCTAAATTTATTACAATAATTTCCAAAATTGTCCTCACCCATCTAATATCCATCCGATATACATTATTCATACAATACATCCATGTATTCACACAAAGCATGTTATTCAATCAATCTAATCCAATTAATTAATCTTTGAATTAAGTGATCATCTAATGTTCAAACAACGATTTGATTTGCGCGAGTCCTACTCGTTTAAGAATAAATACTCCAAGTGCGTATTCTTGAATTATATCGAACTACAATTTTAAATCCAATTTAATTTGTATTCAATACTAATTCTTTATTAATTCCAAATTAAATAATTACACTTTTAATGTGCCTTTGCGACTTATATTCTAAATCTAATCTAAATGGGTCTCAAAGCCCAATTAACATCCAATGTCAATTTAATTAAAGTCCAATGGGTTTTCAATTAATTTCTTAAGGCATAGACTTTGGCAACCAAAGCCCAATAAGGAATCACCCTTTGCCATAAAATTAATTTTGGCCCATTAGGCCCAATTAATTATTTAAAGGCCCATTTATTATATTTGGACTTAATGGAATGATTTTAGGCCCAATTTGGATCCAATCAATTTGTCCTAAACCAACTTGGCCTAACCAAGCCCATTAGGCCCAAATACAACAATTTTAGCCCAATTCCAAATTAAGCCTAATTAATTAAATTCTAATATACCAAATACCACAATTTATTTAATTAAAGTGTATAGCCATAATTAATTATTCAAATTAACTTTTCCAAAATACCAATTTACATAATTAATCATGCTTTATCATATTCAATTCATGTCCAACACAATTGAAACAAAATCAAGTCATTACATGCTCTTGATGCTCACGGCAATATGGATATATTTTGTTTTCATTAATTTTGATTTCAATCCAATTAAATCACAAATCAATATATCCACAAGCATTTTAAACACATCCAATGATCTAAAAAACTAAAATCACCATGACATATAAAGGTCCATATATTCGGCCAAGCCCTCAAATTTGGGGAAAAATAATCAAATCAATTTTTCATAAAATTAATCATGCATAACTCTTAGTTATCATTATCTAAGCATACTTAAACACTCAATTTGATTAAATCATGCTCCAAGCAAAAATACCCAAATTCAAGTATATAAACCCTAATCAATTTCATGCTTAAATAGGCTCATGATACCATTGTTGGTTTCTAAGGACAATCCCAAGATCATTTAAGCATAAACATGTGTGAATAATCAAAGGAATATATCGGAAATTATACTAACATTGAATGGATAAGTGGATGTAGGAAAGTTCAAAAATTTCCTCTTTGAGAAGTGCTCCAAGATCTTCTTCTTTGATTGTATATTGATCTCCAAGGTTGATGAATGAATTCCAAACTCAATGGATGTTTCCCTATCACCTTTGAATGACTCATTTTGTGTGCTAGCACTTGGAAAATTTGCAACAAATTTTCCCTCTCGTTCTTGGAAAGTCACGACAATAAGAAATATGGAGAGGAGAGAGCTTTTTCAATTTTGTGTTTTGTTTTTCTAAAAAACCTTATGCCAAAAGTCTCTCAAATTTGGTATATGCTTTTCCAAAAAGCTAAAGCAAATTTTGGAGGGAAAATGCATTTATTGTTCCAACCACTCCCATCACTCAACTTTGACACTTGATGGACAAGTGATATAAGTTTTGATGTGACTTATGGGCCCCACTTTGATTCAAAATCCGAGTGGGCCCGCAAACACATTCCGGGATCGGGTTCGTTAATTCTGAATTAACAAATTTTCCGTTGCGACTTAATTAAATCAAATTTAATTAAATAATTATGCCTAGCAAAATTACTATTAAAGTCGCTCGCGAATTAATTCTAAATTAATTCGTTCGCCCGAATTAAAATCCAATTTTAATTCCGTTATGAAATCTAATTTCATTTAATATATCGAATATATTACTTAATCGATTAATTCCAAATTAAACGTTCTCTCTCTTCTAATAGAATTTTATCCCAGATGAATTCTCGCCGTAATTAATCCCAAATTAATTTTGTTCGAGTCATACGTCATCGGTGAATCTTCGGGAAGCGACCCATGAGATCCCTGGATATGTTGGTAGTAAATCCGGTCGTCGGACTATCCGAACATGTGCGTACCCGGTACCACGTTCTTACCGATTTACAAGACTTTGTTGGCTTCTAGCAAAGCACCGTGGCTACCCAATTCTCCAGAAATATTCTTTAAGGAATATATAATCTATAACAAGCGTAGTATACGTTGTATTGCATATTGCGAACCAGTATCAGATTTCACATGCAAGGCCTGGGGTTGGAATAGTGTCTGCCCCGTAAGAAGCATATATCGGATCACAAGTAACTAGTCTCTATAATCGAATAATCATGACCTTGTTATATTATCCCGATATTTGTAACATAATAGAGAACCAGTTCTGTATCCCTGCGTGATCATCATCTCCATATGACTGAAGTGATACTTCCATCTTGACATCACACCCAATACACTATGATTCTCAATAAACCTAGAAGAGGCGTACACAGAACCTATTAAAGTCCCGGATGACCAAAACCAAAGCATATTGATTGTCGCAAGTATTAACGATGCAAGTCTCAGGTTAAGACCAAATACACCTACCCTGAATCGGATTACCATAGACATATAGTCATACTACCAATGGGATTCCGAGGGGTCTATCCAGAGCGAAGCTGTTTTTGTACCATCAGCAAACACAAACTCCTATCACACTTGCATAAGCATCAAATACTTAAATATATAAGAACTATGCTGTTACAAGCATCCTTTCGCTACAAGCCTAGCTTTGTACATTTGTATGTTGCCATTCATGTCGGTATTCTTCTTGAAGACCCATTTGCAACCAATATGCTTTACGCCTTCTGGTGCATCAACCAGTGTCCAAACTTGGTTGGTGTACATGGAATCCATTTCGGACTTCATGGCATCTTGACATAAACCGGAGTCGATACCTTGTATCACTTCCTCATACGTAGCCGGTTCATCTTCCTCAATAAGATTAATATCCACATGAGGTGAGATCATAAACCCATACCTCTCAGGTTGTTTTCTGACTCTCTCCGACCTATGCAGTTCTTGTGTATTCAAAGATTATGGTACAGTCTCATCCCTGATGAACTGTTCATGTTCCGTTAAGGATTCTATGCCAGGAACAGTATCACTCCGACTTTAATCGAGTTCTACTTTCCTCCTACTAACCACTGCATTTAGGAATTCCTTCTCAAGGAAAACCGCATGTAGAGAAACAAATGCTTTGTTCTCTTGTGGGTTGTAGAAGTAATATCCTTTGGTTTCCCTAGGATAACCTACAAATAGACACTTATCCGATTTGGGTTCAAGTTTGGTACCATGCAAACGTTTGACGTATGCCCAGCAACCCCAAATCTTCAGGAATGAGAAACCCGATTTCTTTCCTGTCCATATCTCATACAGACTCTGTTGAACAGACTTTGACGAAACCTTATTCAAAATAAATATTGCACTGTTCAATGCATATCCCTAGAAGGAAATATGTAGCTCTATGCGACTCATCATCGACCTTACAATGTCTAACAAAATTCGGTTTCTCCATTCGGACACACCGTTTAACTACGGTGTTCCGGGAGGAGTCCACTGTGAAATAATACCATACTCTTTCAAGTAATCAAGAAACTCATACTTAAGTATTCTCCACCACGGTCTGACCGTAATGTTTTAATACTTTTGCCGGTCTGTTTTTCTACTTCGTGTCGAAATTCTTTGAATTTCTCAAAGGTTTCCGACTTGTGTCTCATAAGATACACATAACCATAATGCGATGCATCATCCGTAAAGGTTATGAAGTATTCATATCCACCTCTAGCCTGGCTAGACATGGGCCCACATACGTCACTATGAACGAGGGCTAACAGTTCGGTGGCACGTGCACCTTTACCGCTAAAAGGTGTTTTAGGTATTTTGCCTAATAAACAAGATTCACAGACGTCATATGAATTTGTATCAAGTCCGTCCAAGTACCCACTCTTCGAAAGTGTGGATATGCGAGTCTTGTTAATGTGTCCCAGACGACAATACCACATATAAGTTTCATCTTTGTTACTTAATTTAAGCCTTTTTGTTACATTATATGCTTGAGATTGATTTATATTCAAAATATAAAGACCGTTATTCACATCAGCACTGCATATCTCCATATCATTTTTATACATAAAACACCCAGTGTTTCAAAATACAAAAGTATACCCACATTGGGCTAATAAAGATACAGATATAATATTCCTAGTCAAACTAGGTATATAATAACATTCTGAAAGATTTACTACATGCCCCGAGGGCAGTTCCAAAATATAAGTCCCAACGGCCAAAACGGCGACTCGAGTCCCATTTCCAACGCGGAGGTCAATCTCTCCTAAGGCCAGTCTCCTGCTAATCTGCAGATCCTGCACATCAGTACATATATGAGTACCACAACCAGAATCAAAAATCCAATTTTTAAATCTAGAAGTAGACATGTTTATTTCTATAACAAACAAACCTGAAGATGGTGCCTTGCCCGCTTTGATTTCCTTCATGTGCGCCTTGTACTCACGGCAGTCACGCTTCCAGTGACCCCGTTTGCCACTCTGCAGGCATACATATTGGGATTTTTCATTTGCCTTCCCAGAAGACTTTGACGATTTGGCCTTTCCCTGCTTCTTCTTCTTCTTCTTATTCTTATTCTTCTTCTTTACACCTCCAGTTGCCTTAGGCCAAGCCCTCAGAGACTGAGATGTTGAAGCGAAGTGCGCCTCGTGCTTTTTGCCCTTCATGAGCTCTTTTTCTGCTTCACGCAGTATTGCCATCAGCTCTCCAAGAGTATGGTTTTGGTTCATCATATTGTAGTTAATGATGAACCCGCTCCAGCTATCAGGAAGAGACTGCAAGATCAAATCTATAGAAGTCTCAGCCTCAAAGGTTATGCCTAGCTGACCCAGCTGTTCAATGTCAGCAATCATCTGCGACACATGGTGCTCGACAGATGTACCCTCCGACATTCGAGAGAGAAAAAGCTTCTTCTGCAATTCATACCTTTACCATCTAAGGTTAGATCGATGAGGGTCCTTCAATTTTTCCATCATAGTATAGGGATCCAATTCTTTGTTTTGGCAACGAAATTGAGGGGTCATCGCAGCGAGCATGACAGATTGAGCAGTTGAGTTGTCATCGCTATGAGTCTTCCAAAGCTCAGCTCAAGCGGCTGCTCATTTCCAGGCTTAGGCCCGAGAGGTCTCTCTATCGTATAGAGCATCCTCTCAGCCCCCAAGACAATCCTGAGGTTCATATCCCAGTCAGGAAAGTTTGCGCCATTAAAGACATTTTCGTCCATGATAATGTCTCTGACCGGCGTAAACACACACGTATAACGCAAGCGCACGTATCGTTCAAGTAGTATAAAAATATCGATCCCACGAGGACTTAATATCAAAACTATTAATTTTATGAGGTCAAATAATTACTAGTATCTAACAGGTGATTGTTTGATTTGAAATGATGACGATTCTAAATTTAAAAGCAAGTAAGTAAAATTGTCAAAAATAGGTTTTAAGAAAATTCAATATTAAAAACTATCTAGGGTTGTGATTTCTTCCAATATCATTTTAAAGATGAAGTGGTTCTTAAAGTTGGGTAATATACTGATTTATTAACCTGGAACACTAAATTATGTGTGAGCCTCTGTCGATGGTCAGACACAAATACCCAGTGTAACCCAATTGAATCATATGTCTATGTCAACCAAATTATCTGGATTCATTAAGTTTAAGTTCCAATTATGGCTACCCCCGCCCGACAGGTATATTCCTATCATGTAAGGAAATCTATTAAAGGGTTATCTATCCTCAAGGAAGATCGTGGGCTATTGAGTCTAAGGCTGAAACCTAAAATCCCTATGTCTATTTCATTTTAGATTTACCAGATCATTTTATTAATGGCCAGTTAATGAAAAAGCATTAAGTTTAAGACTCAATAAATAAATCTTTATATTACCCAAGCTATAATCTAACCCTTATAAAACAGTGATATTGGATTTTATCACAACCCCAGATAACTAATTTAGTTACAACACATAACTAGGGCTAGTGAAAACTTGAAAATAAAAGACATAAAGTAAAAATATAAAGTAAATACTGAAAAGTAAATTACAATAAAATAAAATGCTAAGGTAAAAGGAATTACTTTTACTACTACTAATTTAGATATCTCCCATAAAATAATATATAAACTTGTGATTCTTTTACCAACCAGCTATATAGGCGGTAACCTGATTAAGTCAAATTAAGTCCAACCAGCCATAAAGGCGGAACCAAAATTAAATTACCAACCGACCAATCTGGCGGTATCCTTTATTAGCCAGGTTTAAATCAGATTAAAATGAATTACCAACCGACCAATCTGGCGGTATCCTTTTTAAGTCAATATTTAAATAGTGAATATATTATTTTTAAGGGAGATTAATCTAAATAGTAACAGTAGAAGAATTACCTTTCACCCTAGCTGGGGAGTACCTCCTCATGGTAAATAATAAAAACTGTAAAATGTAAAAAGTAAAAATTAAATTACTATATTAACAAAACGTAATTAAAATTAATTACAAACCTAAAAACTAAAAAACTAAAAATTAAAAGAAAGTAGAGAGAGAAACTCTCTCTTTAGAAAGATTATAAGAGAGAGAGTGGTGCACTGAATTCTGAAATCTCGAGCTCAATTTATAGCCTCGGTAGGCTTCCAGCGTCGCGACGCCAGGTCCTCAGCGTCGCTACGCCAGATTTTGTCGATGTGGCAAGCTCTGGTTTGCCGGTTTGAAGATTCTGGATAAGCTGATAAGGTGACACGTGGCGCGGTAGTTGGGCTTCAATTATTGTGACACGTGGCGGCTTCTGATTGGTCGCTGAGATTCTTATCCGCCATGTGTCAGATAAGGATTAGATACTCAATTATTGATGCTGACGTGGCGATGACGTGGCGGTGACGTGGTGACGACGTGGCGACACGTGGGAAAGAGACTGTCGGAACCGTAGAATTGCGACACGTGTCACTTCCTGATTGGCTGATGATGATGTGGCGGTGAGGTGGCGATGTTGACTTGTTGACTTGCTGACGTGGCTGATGACATGGAGTGACACGTGGAACACGTGGCGATGATGACTGTCGGCACCGTAGGATGCTGACACGTGGCACGGCGTATGTTAGCAGATCGGCTGTGATGGTGACACGTGGCACGGCGCATTTTAGCAAAGTCAAACTTTTCTCAGATTCTGATTTGTGGACCCGGCGTACTTTAGCACTGTTCAGCGCATTTTAGACGTTGCGACGCGGAAGGCTTGGCGTTGCGACGCGATTAAGACCAAAATATCCATGTTGATGCATTTTTGTCCGTTTTTACCCCAAATTGCCTCCAATGCTTTCCAAACTTTATTTATCTACAAAATAACACAAAACATATCAAAACGTTCACAAAACGCAAGAAACTATACAAAATATTAGGTCAAATTAGTGGGAATAAGTGATATAAATACCACTCATCACACCCCCAAACCTAACATTTTGCTAGTCCTCGAGCAAAACATAAAATAAAATAACATGAAAATAAAATTAACTAAGCCACTTTCGTAGGGATCACGATTGCATTTAGCATATGCAACAAGCCTTTAAACCCCTAGGTGTCCCTAGTGGACGAGTTGTAGTCTCGTCAGGGTTTACAGCAATGATACCCACAAACATTTTTACAAAAGTAAAAAGTTAGTTAAAACTAATGCACACAAAAGCAAAAAGACAAGCGAAAAGAGAATAAAGATGTTAGTGACTAATCTGGTGAAACTTCTACTCCAAGTTACTAGTTGTTTTGTTTTATTTTAATTACTGAATAAGTAAATTCTCCGATTATTTTTACCATTTTCATATACACATCCAACAAGATATTAATCAACTCATTTTTGGCCCACAACAATCATAAGTGCAGTTGATAAGAGAGTAATATTTTTGTCCTAAAGTTCTATCAGATTTCACACCTTTTTATAGCAATGGAATAATTTTTCTCATTTTTCTGATTTTTTCTTTGATTTTTTTTCTCTATTTTTTATTTATATATAAATCTTCCATCTATGTAGCGAGTGTTGGGTCGGTGACTCCCAAACCAGTTGGCTTTAGGGCACCAGGTGTTAAGACACCCCTACAGGCTTAATTACTCAGACTTCAGATATATATATTTTTGCAGCATCTTCGATCCATGTAACGAGCTTTGGGCCAGTGACTCCCAAA
Source organism: Zanthoxylum bungeanum (assembly GCA_019454045.1). NCBI lineage: Eukaryota > Viridiplantae > Streptophyta > Magnoliopsida > Sapindales > Rutaceae > Zanthoxylum > Zanthoxylum bungeanum. The sequence goes on along the minus strand of SKCR01033412.1, from coordinate 77,831 downwards.
CCACTTGGTTTTAGGGCACTAGGTGTTAAAACACCCTTACAGACTTAATAACTCGGATCTCAGAGTATTTTTTTTTACTCCATTGCTTTTTGAGATGTTTCCTCCAATTAAACTAGAGCACTGAATATATTACAAACTTTTCAATTTTAGCTCATGTCCGTATGTTACTATATATGTTGATAATATCTGTAACTGAACATATGAAGATACATTTTAGTCCGTTTTAAGGAGAATTCACAAATTAATAATTCAAAATGAAAATAAACAAAAATTAACTTGTTTCGAAATAGGTTTGAGATACGTCTCAGGAGTGGAAACTCCTTACTCAGCTATCTCTTACCAATTTCACCTTTTTAGTCAAAAAAAACATAAAAACACAAATTTTTTTGTAATTTTTGAAAATTTTTCAATTTTTTTTGTATTTTTCGAAAATTTTGGACTAAAAATAAAAACAACACACAAACTAAAAACAAGGCACTAATCAACTAATTCCCTCCCCCAAACCTAAATGAGAACATTGTCCCCAATGTCTTAAATAGTAAAAGGAGAGTTAAGAAGTCGTACTTGGTTAGCTGAAATCTACAGGAAATTAAAGGTTCAGATCCAGATTAATCCGACGCCTCTTACCCCGATCGTCCTCGGACTATTTATCTTTGAAAGGATAGGGTCAACTTATGGTTCATAGGCTATGAGTTGGTCTATTAGATCCGGAGCAGTTTCTGGCAGTAAGAGGAGTTCTTTCAAAGGTTTTGACACGAACCCATTTCTCCGAGCATCATCAAGAAACACACAAAGAAAATCATAAAATCCATCAACGTTGAGCAGTCCAAGCGGTTTCTGGTGTATGTTCAGGTTCGCCCAAGATAATACTATAAATATTTCCTCCAATGTACCCAAGCCACCTGACAAAGCGCTAAAAGCATCAGCACGGTTAATCATTCTACCAGTCGTTCAGACATACCTGGCACGATCAGTTCCTCTCCGTTTGATGATCCAATAAGATTTGCTTCTGCCAAGGGTTTTGGGATGATTCCCAAAACATGACTGCCTCCTTCCTGTACAGCCTTTGAAACGATCCCCATAAGTCCGAGATTGCCTCCGCCATATATTAAGTGCATATTCCTTGCTACTAAGACTCGACACAATTCCTATGCTGCTTCTACGTATTGTGGTTTAGTACCAACACTACTACCGCAAAACACACAGATGTTCTCAACTCGTCTTCTTGAAGTGGCTTCCATTTTTATGTATTTCTTTCTCAACTCTGGATGCCTTCAAAAGTGCAATGACGGGCTAAATTTATAGTACCTGAAAAAGGGTGAGTAAAAATAGCACAAGTATCTTCCAGAGGATGATTGTTAGCGAATTAATATCGTGATAGTCAAAAAGGTCGGATCCTGTTGGAGAAAATAAAAGAAAACAACAAAACAAATATTATTAAGAAAAGACAAAGAGATATAATATTTACAAGAAAAGTAACGGCTTGATTGACGTCTATGCGTCAGGGACAAGCTTCCCATCCAATTTTCTTATAAATTGGCAAACAGGGTCTTTTTGAGTCAGATTCCCAAGACTTAATTGTTGTCTTTCTTTTTGGAATTGTGTATGTAATTTGCGAATGGATATGTGAACATATCCACTGGGATGTGTCTCAAGAGTTAAAGATATATCATCTAAAGACTCCTTACTCAAGCCATCCCTAATGAATTTAATTTTGTCTTCGCGATTATCAGACACCATTCCTAAAGAACGACAACGAGTGTTGCAATTAAATCGTGCACATTTGAAACAAACACCCAATTGTTTAGCTCTACGTTTCTTTGCATATGTGCTTTTTCCAAAACCAGGCAGATGTGAAATAAAAGAGTCAGAAGACTCACCTGCCAATCGGACTCGTGCTTCAATTACCCAACGAATATCATTAGGAATACCCTGGATTGTCAATAACCTCATCCGTTCCAAGCGAGCTTTGTAGACTTTCATCAGAGATTTTTGAGGGAGAGAAGGAAATTGCTTGCGAAGATTTACGAGAGCATCTTCCATTTTGAAATGACTAATCCTGCAAAAATTAAACACACAAAAATAAAACACACCAAATCACAATATATACACAAATTGCATGGGTTCCCTCCCTGCTAGCGCTAAGTTTAAAGTCGTCAGCCAGACTTGACTTCTCGAACGTTAAGCTGGATCTGAAAGTGTAACATTTTCTTTTTGTCGCTCAAATGATTCTCCCCAGTAGTGCTTGACACGCTTGTTTTTAACCTTGAAAGTTTTGTTAGCGTCAGGATCATGTATCTCAACGGCTCTATTTGGTAAAACTTTGGTGATCACAAATGGACCTGACCACCGTGATTTTGGCTTCCATGGGAAGAATTTCACCCTTGATTTGTTTAACAGTACCTTCTGCCCTGGTTCCAGTTGTATGCGCACTAACTTTTCATCGTCTTTTCTTGCCCTTTTCTTTGTACAATTTGGCATCCTCAAAAGGCTGATTGTGAAATTCCTCCAATTCGTTGAGCTGGTGGAACTTTTTCTCTTCTGTTGCTTGTAGTGCAAGAATTGGCTCCTTCAGTACAAAAGTGCTTTATCTTTAGGCTTTACAGGCAATTGACATGTTTTAAGTTTGTCAGTAGAACTTTGTCTTTCATCAGAGTTCTGAATGGTACTGTGTATCACATCGAGTTTGAAACATTCCTCATTCTTTTCATCATCTGGGAAATTCATGGCCTTGAAAACATTGAATGTTACTTCTGGTGTCCTGTACCCTCATGGTTAATTCTCCTTTTTGTACATCAATAATGGTTCGACCTGTAGCCAAGAATGGTCTCCCGATGATGATTGGCACGTCTGCGTCTTCCTCCATATCAAGGACAATAAAATCTGCTGGGAAAATGAATTTGTCAACCTTGACCAGCACATCTTCAACTACACCTCTCGAAAATACGAGCGTTTCTCAGCAAGTTGCAGTGAGACTGAAGTTGGCATTGTTTCTCCAATCTGTAATTTCCTGAAATAGAGAAAAGGCATCAAGTTAACACTCGCACCTAAATCACAGAAAGCCTTACCAAAATTATGTTCTCCTATGATGCAAGGAACAGTGAAAATGCCAGGATCTTTCAACTTCGGGGGAAGTTTCCTCTGAATGATGGCACTGCATGCTTCTGTTAATGCTACTGTCTCGTAATCTCCCAATCTCCATTTTCCTGAAAGAATATCTTTCATGAATTTGGCATAGGTGGGCATTTGTTCCAACGCTTCTGCAAATGGAATGTTGATATGCAGCTTTTTGAAGATCTCCAGGAACCGGGAAAATTGCTTGTCCAATTTGTTCTTCTGAAGACGTTGAGGAAAAAGGTGGAGGTGGAGGTGGAGTGATCTGTTCTTTTTCCTTTGCTTCTTTTTCCTCCATCTGTTGCTTTGTTTCTTTTGGAACTTCCTCAACAGTTGAATTGGACTCCAACATCTTTGTTGATTTCAGTACCGCTTTTTAACATGATGGCATGACATTGCTCCTTCCCCATGTTTCTTGGATTTGGCTCTGTGTTGCTAGGAAGGGTACCTGACGGTCTGTAACTCTGAGCATTTGCCAGTTGTCCAATTTGATTCTCCAGTGCTTTAATAGAAGCAGATTGACTTTGAATTAATGCTGCTTGGGATTGAAACATAGCATCATATCTTGCTGCGTGAGAGTCGTGTTTTGCTTCTATCTTTTTCAAGTGGGTCAACACTTCTGTTATTCCTGGTTAATTGCCTGCTCCTGGCTTTTGTTCTGTTGCTGGATTCATGGTGGTGATAGTTTTGCTATTGGCCTGAATTGTTGCTCCATGATAAATTAGGATGATTCCTCCACCCTGGGTTGTAGGTGTTGGAATATGGATTGTTCCCCTGTCTGTTGAAATTGTTGACATAATTCACCGTCTCTTCATGTTGGTTTGGTTCTGGTGCTCCTCCATATGGTGAACTTGTGGATCCAGCGATGTTCACAACTTGCGTGCTAAGTGTTTCTAGACATTTGCATATCTGATCCAGCCTGGTATTCACTGCTGTGTGTTTGCTCCAACTTCATAAATTCCTGCAATTCTTTGGATCATGCTCCTTTCTGTTGGCCACAAGGAATTGTTGTTGGCCATTTCTTCGATTAGGTCCCAGGCTTTATCTTCTCCTTTTTCCATCAAGGCTCCTCCAGCAGCAACATCGATTGTGGTTCTCATTATTCCAGAAAGCCCATTATAGAATGTTTGGACTTGAAGCCATTTTGGAATCTCATGGTGAGGACATTCCGGAGTAAATCTTTGTACCTTTCCCAAGCTTCGCAGAGGGATTCTGAATCTTGTTGTACAAAAGATGTGATGTCATTCCTCAATTTTCCGGTTCTGGCTGGTGGAAAGTACTTTGCAAGAAATTTGGTGGCTAAAGTGTTCCAAGTTGTGATGGAACCTGCTGGTAGTGAATGTAGCCAAGCTTTAGCTCTGTCCTTCAAGGAGTATGGAAAAACACGCAGTCTCATTGCTTATTCTGATGCTCTGTTGTAGTTGAAAGTGCCGCAAACTTCCAAGAAGTTACTGATGTGGGAATTAGGATCTTCAGTAGCATTCCCCCCGAACTAAACTGACTGCTGAATCATCTGAATGCATGTTTTGATGTCACCCGCATTTGCTGGTAAGGGAGGAAGTACAATACAGGAAATGAGTCTGTCAATCACCGGAATGGTTATGTATATGAATTGGTGGTGCAACCTCCAAAGGTTCAGGTTCCATGTTGACTAAAGCTTCTTGCCTTCTCGCCTTTCCCTTCTCAACTGTCTGATGGTTCTTTCAATTTCAGGGTCAAGCGGTCGAAGTTCAAAGATTCTGGTTCGTCTCATGAAGTTTCTGAAAACCTGAAACACAAGAAAACAAAAACAATAAGTAAAAAGAAATTAGATACAAGTAAATGTATCTAACCTCTAAACTAATAGTAAAAGACAAATAAGTCCCCGGCAACGGCGCCAAAAACGTGACAGGCGTAAACACACACGTATAACGCAAGCGCACGTATCGTTCAAGTAGTATAAAAATATCGATCCCACGAGGACTTAATATCAAAAATATTAATTTTATGAGGTCAAATGATTACTAGTATCTAACAGTTTGATTAATTGATTTGAAATGATGACGATTATAAATTTAAAAAGCAAGTAAGTAAAATTGTCGAAAATAGGTTTTAAGAAAATTCAATATTAAAAACTATCTAGGGTTGTGATTTCTTCCAATATCATTTTAAAGATGAAGTGGTTATCTTAAAGTTGGGTAATATACTGATTTATTAACCTGGAACACTAAATTATGTGTGAGCCTCTGTCGATGGTCAGACACAAATACCCAGTTTAACCCAATTGAATCATATGTCTATGTCAACCAAATTATCTGGATTCATTAAGTTTAAGTTCCAATTATGGCTACCCCAGCCCGACAGATATATTCCTATCCTGTAAGGAAATCTATAAAGGGTTATCAATCCTCAAGGAAGATCGTGGGCTATTGAGTCTAAGGCTGAAACCTAAAATCCCTATGTCTATTTCATTTTAGATTTACCAGATCAATTTTATTAATGGCCAGTTAATGAAAAAGCATTAAGTTTAAGACTCAATAAATAAATCTTTATATTACCCAAACTATAATCTAACCCTTATAAAACGGTGATATTGGATTTTATCACAACCCCAGATAACTAATTTAGTTACAACACATAACTAAGGCTAGTAAAACTTGAAAATAAAAGACATAAAGTAAAAATGCGGTAAAGTAAATACTGAAAAGTAAATTACAATAAAATAAAATGCTAAGGTTAAAGGAATTACTTTTACTACTACTAATTTAGATATCTCCCATAAAATAATATATAAACTTGTGATTCTTTTTCCAACCAGCCATGTAGGCGGTAACCTGATTAAGTCAAATTAAGTCCAACCAGCCATAAAGGCGGAACCAAAATTAAATTACCAACCGACCAATCTGGCGGTATCCTTTATTAGTCAGGTTTAAATCAGATTAAAATGAATTACCAACCGACCAATCTGGCGGTATCCTTTTTAATTCAATATTTTAAATAGTGAATATATTATTTTTAAGGGAGATTAATCTAAATAGTAACAGTAAAAGAATTACCTTTCACCCTAGCTGGGGGAGTTACCTCTTCATGGTAAATAATAAAAACTGTAAAAAGTAAAAAGTAAAAATTAAATTACTATATTAACAAAACGTAATTAAAATTAATTACACCTAAAAACTAAAAAACTAAAAATTAAAAGAAAGTAGAGAGAGAAACTCTCTCTTTAGAAAGATTATAAGAGAGAGAGTGGTGCACTGAATTCTGAAATCTCGAGCTCAATTTATAGGCCTCGATAGGCTTCCAGCGTCGCGACGCCAGTTCCTCAGTGTCGCTACGCCAGCTTTTGTCGACGTGGCAAGCTCTGGTTCGCCGGTTTGAAGATTCTGGATAAGCTGATAAGGTGACACGTGCGCGGTAGTTGGGCTTCAAGTATTGTGACACGTGGCGGCTTCTGATTGGTCGCTGAGATTCTTATCCGCCACGTGTCAGATAAGGATTAGATACTCAATTATTGATGCTGATGTGGCGATGAAGTGGCGGTGACGTGGCGACACATGGGAAAGAGACTGTCGGCACCGTAGAATTACGACACATGTCACTTCCTGATTGGCTGATGATGATGTGGCGGTGAGGTGGCGATGTTGACTTGTTGACGTGGCTGATGACATGGAGTGACACGTGGAACACGTGGCGATGATGACTGTCGGCACCGTAGGATGCTGACACGTGGCACGGTGCATGTTAGCAGATCGGCTGTGATGGTGACACGTGGCACGACGCATTTTAGCAAAGTCAAACTTTTCTCAGATTCTGATTTGTGGACCCGGCGCACGTTAGCACTGTTCGGCGCATTTTAGACGTCGCGACGTGGAAGGCTTGGAGTCACGACGCGATTAAGATCAAAATATCCCTGTTGACGCATTTTTGTCCGTTTTTGCCCCAAATTGCCTCCAATGCTTTCCAAACTTTATTTATCTACAAAATAACACAAAACATATCAAAACGTTCACAAAACTCAAGAAACTATACAAAATATTAGGTCAAATGAGTGGGAATAAGTGATATAAATACCACTCATCAGTCTCTAACCCCGATCTTTCCAGTCATCTTAATTACAATAGTCTAACTATTGAATTAACGATATTTGGGTATAGTCCAATTGTTACAAGAAAAATAATAAAATATTAGTCCAACTAATAAATATATAATTGACGAAATAATTTGAAAGCGCGTATTTGGCAAGTATTTGAACGAAATTGCAAATTCAATACTAGCATCCCACTATTTTTCGGCGAGCCTCTAACCCTCTGTTGAGTACTTGGGAAACCTAATTTCCTAGTGGTAACACACAACCTTGACTTTGGCCAACAAGCTGTATGATATTTAACTAGGTAGATCTCTAAGATCATTGGATCTCATCCATTCCTAGATCCGGTAGGTGGACCTCCAAGTTCGAAACATATATACAATATTTATGCCAATATATCCAATATATTTTCCTAACCTTTTTTCCTCTGAATCAACTAAGCCTTGTCTTTGGCTCAAAAAGCTTAATGATTCCAGTTAAGCGGGACCCATTGACTTTGGAAAGCTTCTTAATCGATGTCGATGAACAAGAAGTGATCTTGACTTTGGCCAACAAATCACAACTTAGCCAAGACATGCGATATGGAACAAAGCCTTCATGATTTAAACACATTCGCAATGGACAAAGGTCTTGACTTTGGCCAACAAACCAATGCCAATCTTGGATCTTGAGAATGAATCACTCAATGGAAGGAAAACACTTAATATTTGTTGAAGGTTTTTCACGTAATTGGAAACCAATTAATTATCTTTGATTAGGTCTCATCATACACCCTTAAGCATGCATTCTAAAAGCATAATAAGGCGCAATAAATAAATTAATAATGATATGCGGATGGATATCTCACAAATTATTTCTAGAACAAATCACTATATTTCCTCTCCCCGGCTAGCACTATTCTAACTTATACCCAATTGCATAATACAATAAAGAAACCTCATTACATTGAGGGGAATTGGTGAGAAGAGAATTACAAAGAATCGAGAGATAAAGGTTGGACACGCAGGTCCAATTTAATAAATTCTAAATTTATTACAATAATTTCCAAAATTGTCCTCACCCATCTAATATCCATCCGATATACATTATTCATACAATACATCCATGTATTCACACAAAGTATGTTATTCAATCAATCTAATCCAATTAATTAATCTTTGAATTAAGTGATCATCCAATGTTCAAACAACGATTTGATTTGCGCGAGTCCAACTCGTTTAAGAATAAGTACTCAAAGTGCGTATTCTCTAATTATATTGAACTACAATTTTAAATCCAATTCAATTTGTATTCAATACTAATTCTTTATTTAATTCCAAATTAAATAATTACACTTTTAATATGCCTTTACGACTTAGATTATAAATCTAATCTTAATAAGTCTCAAAGCCCAATTAACATCCAATGTCAATTTAATTAAAGTCCAATGGGCTTTCAATTAATTTATTAAGGCATGGACTTTGGCAACCAAAGCCCAATAAAGAATCACCATTTGCCACAAAATTAATTTTGGCCCATTAGGCCCAATTAATTATTTAAAGGCCCATTAGTTATATTTGGACTTAATGGAATGGTTTTAGGCCCAATTTGGATCCAATCCAATTGTCCTAAACCAACTTGGCCCAACCAAGCCCATTAGGCCCAAATACAACAATTTTAGCCCAATTCCAAATTAAGCCTGAATTAATTAAATTATAATATTCCAATTTCAAAATTTAATTAATTAAAGTGTATAGCCATAATTAATTATTCAAATTAACATTTCCAAAAAACCAATTTACATAATTAATCATGCTTTATTATTATCAATACATGTCCAACATTATTGAAGCAAAATCAATCCATTTCCATGCTCTAATGCTCACGGCAATAATGGATTTTTTTCATTAATTTTGATTTCAATCCAATTAATCACAAATCAATTTATCCATTCATTTTAAACTCATCCAATGGTCTAAAAAATTAAAATCACCATGACCTACAAGGGTCCTTCACATTCGGCCAAGCCAACATTTTTGGGGAAAATTAATCAAATTAATTTTTCATAAAATTGATCATGCATAACTCTAAGTTAACATTATCTAAGCATACTCAAACAAACAATTTGATTAATTCATGCTCAAATCAAAAATACCCAAATTCAAGATTAAGAACCCTAATTTAATTTCATGCTTAAATAGGCTCATGATACCATTGTTGGGTCTCTAAGATCAATCCCAAGGATCTATAAGAATGTAATAGGTGTGAATACTTAAAGGAATATAGCGGAAATATACTCACATTGAACGGTTGGATGGATGTCTAGACAACAAAACTTTTGTCTCATTTGAAGTTGCTCCAAGCTCCTCTTGAGTGTATGTTGAGCTCCAAGCTTTGATAAGTGAATTCCAAACTCTATGGGAGAAGTTTCCCTATCACATTTGTATGATTCTTTATGTTCTAGCACTAGGAAAAATTTGCAACAAAATTTCCTCTTTGTTCTTGGTGGTTCACGACAATGGGAGAATAGGGAGAGGAGAGAGCTTTTTAATTTTTTGTGTTTTGTTATTCTAAAAAACCTTATACAAAAAGTCTCTCAAAATTGGTATATACTTTTCCAAAAAGCTAAAGTAAATTTTGGAGGGAAAATTGGATTTATTGTTCCCAACCACTCCCATCACTCAACTTTGACACTTGATGGACAAGAGATGCAAGTTGTGATGTGACTTGTGGGCCCCATTTTAATTCAAAATCCGAGTGGGCCCGCAAACACATTCCGGGCTCGGGTTCGTTAATTCCGAATTAACGAATTTTCCGTTGTGACTTAGTTAAATCAAATTTAATTCAATAATTATGCATAGCAAAATTACTATTAAAGTCGCTCGCGAATTAATTCTAAATTAATTCGTTCGCCCGAATTAAAATCCAATTTTAATTCCGTTATGAAATCTAATTTCAATTAATATATCTAATATATCATTTTAATCGATTAATTCCAAATTAATCGTTCTCTTTCTTTTAATTGAATTTTATCCATATCTCGCCGTAATTATTCATAGATTAATTTTCTCTCTCTTCTAATTAATCCCAGATTAATTATGTTTGAGTCATACGTCATCGGTGAATCTTCGGGAAGCGACCCTTGAGATCCCTGGATATGATGGCAGTAAATCCAGTCGTCGGATTATCCGAACACGTGCCTACCTGGTACCACGTTCTTACCTATTTACAAGACATGGTTGGCTTATCGCAAAACGCCGTGCCTACCCAATTCTCCAGAAATATTCTTTAAGGAATATATAATCTATAACCGGCATAGTATACGTAGTATTGCATATTGCGATCCAGTATCTGATGTCACTTGCAAGGCTCGGGGGCTGAATAATGTCTGCCCCGTACGAAGCATATATCGGATCACAAACAACTAGTCTCTATAATCGGATAATCATGATCTTGTCATATTATCCCGATAGTTGCAACATAATAGAGAACCAGTTATGTATCCATGCGTGATCATCATCTCCATATGACTGAAGTGATACTTCCGTCTCGACATCACGCCCAATACACTACGATTCTCAATAAACCCAGAAGAGGCGTACACAGAACCTGTTAAAGTCCCGGACGAACCAAAACCAAAGCGTATTGATTGTCGCAAGTATTAGCGATGCAAGTCTCATGTTAAGACCAAATACACCTACCCTGAATCGGATTCCCATAGACACATAGTCATACTACCAATGGGTTTCCGAGGGGTCTATCTAGAGCGAAGCTGTTTTCGTACCATCGGCAAATACAACCTCATATCACACTTGCATAAGCATCCAATACTTAAATATATGAGAACTATGCTGTTACGCTTCCAAAAAGATTGACTGCATAGGTCATAATTGTCCAACACGTTATTGTTGGAATTAGTAATTCCTCTTTTCTTTGGAACATACTGCATAGGACTCACCCAAATGCTGTCAGAGATGGGGTAAATGATGCCAACATCCAACCATTTGATGATTTATTTCTTCACGACCTCCTTCATGATTGGATTTAGTCTCCGTTGATGATCCACTATGGGTTTGTACTCGTCATTCATCAGAATCTTATGCATGCAAAATGATAGACTAATGCCTCGAATGTCTGCTATAGTCCAGCCAATGGCTTTCTTGTGTTCACGTAACACTCTCAGCAACTTTTCTTCCTGCTCCATTGTTAGAGAAGAAGAAATAATCACAGGTAATTTAGAAAAGTTTCCCAAGAATGCATACCTGAGATGGCTCGGAAGTAGTTTCAGCTCCAGTTGCTGTGGTTCTTCAATTGAGGGCTTGATTTTCTCCTTCTTCGGTAGTTCCAGACTTTCCACCTGTGGTGTTGATTTGAAGTGAAAGGGTTTGTAAAGATAGTTGATACATTCCAGAATTTCAACATCTAGCTCGCTGTCAGTTATGTTGGTGATGCAAGCTTCAAGTTTATCCGTGGGAATTGTATCAGTATCCGGGATGATACTATCAACAACATCAATTCTGAAACATTTCTCATTCTTTTCATCACTCGAGAATTTCATGGCTTTGAAAACATTGAAGGTGACTTCTTGGTCTTGCACTTTCATGGTTAATTCTCTTTTTTGTACATCAATAACAGTTCGACCTGTAGCCAAGAATGGTCTCCCAAGGATGATAGGTACATCTTTGTCTTCTTCCATGCCAAGGATAATGAAATCAGCTGAAGAATGAGTTTGTCGACTTTAACTAGCACATCCTCAACTACACCTCTTGGAAATGCGAGCGTTCTATCAACAAGTTGCAAAGAGACTGAGGTAGGCATTGCTTCTCCAATCTGCAGTTTCCTATAAATTTAAAAAGGCATCAAATTAACACTTGCACCTAAATCACATGAAGCTTTACCGATATAATGTTCTCCAATGGTGCATGGGACAGTGAAACTGCCAGGATCTTTCAACTTCGGGGGAAGTTTCCTCTGAATGATGGCGCTGCATTCTTCTGATAATGCAACTGTCTCGTAATCTCCCAATCTTCTATTTCGTGATAAAATGTCTTTCATAAACTTGACATAGTTGGGCATTTGTTCCAACGCTTCTGCAAATGGAATGTTGTATGCAGCTTTTTGAGGACCTCCAAGAATCGAGCAAACTACTTGTCCAGTTTGTTTTTCTGGAGTCGCTGTGGAAAAGGTGGAGGTAGAGTGATTTTTTTTTGCTCCTTTTCCTTTGCTTCTTTTTCCTCCATCTGTGGAACTGCTTCTTTTATAACTTCCTCAATGGTTGCTTTGATTCCAAGATCTTTGTTGATCTCAGTTCCATTTTTCAAGGTAATGACTTGACATTGCTTCTTCCCTCGGTTCCTTGGATTTGGTTCTGTATTGCTGGGAAGATTTCCTGGTGGTCTGTAACTCTGAGCATTGGCTAGTTGTCCAATTTGATTCTCCAATGCTTTAATAGAAGCAGATTGGCTTTGAAACATAACATCATATATTTTTTAACTAAGCTAGCACTCATGGCCTTTGTTAGGTTATTGGAATCCAGGTGGTGGATAGTTCATTTGCCCTGAATTGTTGCTCTATGCGAAATTTGGATGATTCCTCCACCATGGGTTGTAGGTGTTGGAATATGGATTGTTCCACTGTCTGTTGAAATTGTTGACATAATTCATCGTCTCTTCTTGTTGGTTTGGTTCTGGTGCTCCTCCATATGGTGAACTTGTGGATCCAATATTGCCTTGCGTGCTGAGAGTGTCCATGAATTTGCATATCTGATCCAACTTGGCATTCACTGTTGAGTTGGTTCCAACTTCATAAATTCTAGTAATTTGTTGGATAATGCTCTTTTCTGTTGGCCACAATGAATTGTTGTTGGCCATTTCTTCGATTAAGTCCCAGGCTTGATCTTCTCCTTTTGCCATTAGTGCTCCTCCAGCAGGAGCATCAATTGTGGTTCTCATTAATCCAGAAAGTCCATTGTAGAAGGTTTGGACTTGTAACCACTTTGCGACCTTATGGTGAGGACATTTTCTGAGCAAATCCTTGTACCTTTCCCAAGCTTCGCATAGAGATTCCGCGTCTTGTTGCACAAATGATGTGTGGTGGAAAGTACTTTGCAAGAAATTTGGTGGCTAGATTGTTCCAAGTTGTGATGGAACCTGCTGGTAATGAATGTAACCAAGCTTTAGCTATGTCTTTCAAGGAATATGGATAGACTCATAGTCTCATTGCTTCTTCAGCTGCTCGGTTGTAGTTGAAAGTGCCGCAAACTTCCAGGAAGTTGCTGATGTGGGCATCAAGATCTTTAATTGCATTCCCCCGAAAATGAACTGACTGCTGAATTATTTGAATGCATGTTTTGATGTCACACGCTTTTGCTAGTAAGGGAGGAAGTACAATACATGAAATGAAGCCATCAACCACCAGAATGGTCCTGTCTCGAATGGGAATTGGTGGTACAACTTCCAAAGGTTCATGTTCCATGTTGATTAGTACTTCTTGGCCTTCTCGCCTTTCCCTTCTCAACTGTATGATGGTTCTTTCAATTTCTGGGTCAAGCGGTCTGATTTCAAAGCTTCTGGTTCGTCTCATGTAGTGTCTGAGAACTTGAAACACAAGAAAATAAAAATAATAAGTAAAAGAAAATTAGATACAAGTAAAGGTATCTAACTCCAAAACTAATAGTGAAAGATTAATAAGTCCCCGGCAACGGTGCCAAAAACTTGACCGGTGCGTAATCACACGCGTATATGCAAGCACACGTATCGTTCAAGTAGTATAAAAAGTATCGATCCCACGAGGACTTAATACCTAAGATATTAATTTATGAAGTCAAATTTTTACAAGTATCTAATGGTTTGGTTGTTTGATTGGATGGTGACTTTAAAAAAATAAGTAAATAAAATTACTTGAAAGTAATTTTAATGTTGAAGTGGTTATTTTACGTTTGTGTAATATATTAGTTTACTAACCTGGAACACGAAATTCTGCAAAAGCCTCTGTCGATAGTCAGATGCAAATTCCTAGTGTAACCCAATTAAACCATATGTCTATGTCAACCAAGTTACCTGAATTCATTAAGATTAAGTTCCAATTATGGCTACCCCCGTCTGACATGTATATGTCTATCCTGTAAGGAAATCTATTAAAGGGTTATCTATCCTCTAGGAAGATCGTGGGCTATTAAGTCTAAGGCTGAATCCTAAAATTCCTTCGTCAAGTTTATTTTAAGTTTACCAAATCAATCTTATTAATGGCCAGTTAACAAGAAGCATTAAGCTTAAGACTTAATAAATAAACCTTTATATTACCCTAGACACAAAATAACCCTTTATAAACCGGTGATATTGGAATTCTTCACAACCCTAGATAATGGACTTAGCTACGACACATATTTACGACTAGTAAAAGCTTAGATAAAATAAAAGACATAGAGTAAATGCTGAAATAAAATAAATGCTTGAAAATAATGCTGGAAAGTAAATGCTGAAAATTAAAATGTAAAAGTACAACAATGAAATGCTAGGGTTAAAGGATTCACTTTTATCACAATATTTTAGATACCTCCCTTAATATAATAGATTACTTTGCGTGATATTACCAACTAGCCATATAGGCGGTATCCTGATTAAGTCAAATTAATAATTAATTACCAACCGGCCTTATAGGCGGTATCCAGCTTAGTCAGGTTATAACTGTTAGACATTATGTCCCATAGCGTCACTGTTTGTAAATGATATTGTATTATTGTACAAAATTACCTATGTGATGAAAATTGTCTTTTGCCATTTTGTAATATTATTTACTTTGATATATAAATGGCGAAAGTCCATATGATTAATACTGGATTGAGATGAATGGACAGTATCAATCCATAAAGGTTTAATCATTAATATCCCTAGTCGGAGTATTATCGAGATCAGACATCGATAATGCGGAATAGACTAGTATTGCGCTTGTGCACGTTGTGAGGGCACAACGGCATAGTTCTCATATATTTAAGTATTGGATACTTATGCAAGTGCGATAGGAGGTTTTGTTTTACCGATGGTACGGAAAACAGCTTCGCTCTGGATAGACCCCGCGGAATCCCATTGGTAGTATGTCTGCGTGTCTATGGGAGGCCGCATCAGGGTAGGTGTATATGGTCTTAACCTGAGACTTACATCGCTAGTACTTGCGACAATCGGTAAACTTTGGTTTTGGTGGTTGGGGACCTTAACCGGTTCTGTGTACACCTCTTCTGGGTTTATCGAGAATCGTAGTGTACTGGATGTAATGTCGAGATGGAATTATCACTTCAGACATATGGAGGTGACGATCACGCAGGACACGGAACTAGTACTCTATAAAAGGTTACAACCGTCGGGACAATATGACCAGGTCAGGATTGTCCGATTTAAAGAGACTAGTTGCTTGATGTCCGATATATGTTTCGTACAGGGCAGACACATCTCCAGCCCCAGGCCTAACATGTGATCGTCCGATACTGGATCGATGTACACAATACTACGGTATACTACGCTTCATATAGATCTAATATTCCAGTAAGAATATTTCTGGAGAATTGGGTAGGCATGGCGCTTTGCTAGAAGCCAACCTTGTCTTGTGAATCGGTAAAAACGTAGTACGAGGTACGTACGTGTTCGGATTATCCGACGACCGTTTTACTGCCAACATATCCGGAGATCTCTTGGGTCGCTTCCTGAAGATTCACCAATGACGTATGATTCAAACTCGATTAATCTTGGATTAATTACGGAGAAGACTTTATCTTGGATAAAGTACTATACATAGAGAGAGAACGATTAATTTGGAATTAATCGTAAAAATATTATATTCGATATAATAATCGAAATTCGATTTCGACGCGAAATTAAAATTAGATTTTAATTCGGGCAAACGAGTTAATTTAGAATTAATTCGTTAGCGACGTAAATAAATTTCGCTAGGCGCAATTATTTATTTAAATTCGATTTAATTAACGTCGCCGACGTAAGTTCGGTATTTCGGAAATATCGAACCCGAACGCGTGAGTGCACGTGGGCCCACTTTCATTTGGAAACGTGTGGGGCCCACATGACACATGTCATATTATGCATTATTTAATTGTGATGCATTGCATGAGATAGTGTACAATGCACTCAATGGTTTTGCATGGAAATTGAGTGTTGACACTCTAAGCCATTGCATGATTTGTGTCATAAGTTTATTATTAATTTAATAATATTATGGCATAAATATAAATTGATTTTTGAAATCAAAACAATTATTCTCCTCTCTTTCCTCTTGACCGAAACTGTGAAGTTTCACAGCCCTCTCCACTTTTCTGTTTTTGTTGCAAAAACTTGAAGAAATTGTGTTTTTGGAACATAAATTCACACACAAGGCTAGCACCTTCAAGGGATCATACAAAGGTGTAGGGAAACTAATTCTTGAGCTTGGAAGGATCAAAGAAAGCTTGGAGCTTCCCCCTCACCTTGGCCGAAACCTTCACTGCAAGAGGGAGGAATTTCGCATCATTCTTATCTTCTTCATCACAAAAGCTTTGTAAGTATGATTCCGCCATGCTTCAAGTTTAACAAATATATATTCATTTGTTGTATTTCATATGCTTAATCTTTCCTTGGGACATATAATAGAAACCAACAATGAATCATGGAGCCATGGTTAAGCATGAAATACTTTAGGTTAAAATTTGGGTAAAATTGATTTAAGCATGTTCTTGTGAAATTGATGAATGAGAGTATGCTTACATGTATATAGAATGATGTTATATGGAATCAATTTGAGAAAAAATGCATTGGATGATTTTTTCCCCAAAAATGTAACCTTGGCCGAATGGGTATGAACATTGGATGTGTTGGAATTTTTTGTGTACAAGATCATTGGATGACTTAAAAACGTATACGGGACGTAGATTAGTGATTCAATCGGATTGAAAAACAAATCGACACAAAAATTCTCACTTGGCCGAATGTTAATGGACATGAAAATGGACTTGATTTTTGTTCAAATTAATGTTGGACATATGTTTTGAACAATAGATGATTAATAAATTAAATTGGTATTTTGAAATATTTGGTTTAATATATTAATCTTGGTTTTACACTTTAATTAATTGGACTTTAATGTTTGGAATATTAAAATTTAATTAATGGGCTTAATTGGTGAATTGGGCTTTTAATATTGTATTTGGGCATAATGGGCTTGGTTGGACCAAGTAGATTTGGGCCAAAAGGATTGGATCCAATTTGGGCCTAAATCACTCCATTAAGTCCAATATAATATAATGGGCTTTAAAATTTAATTGGGCCTTATGGGCTTAAAATTGGTTTTATGGCATTTAAGGGTGATTCCTTATTTGGGCTTGGTAATTGGGTTTGACCCACATTGACCAAAGCCCAAGCCTTAATAAATCAATTGAAAGCCCATTTGACTTGAATTAAATTAAACATTGGATGTTAGTTGGGCTTTGAGACCCAATAGAATTAGATTTAGAATCTAAGTCTTTAAAGCACAATTAAAAGTGTAAACATTTAATTTGGAATTAAATAATTGAATTAGTATTGAATACGAATTAAATTAGATTTAATAAGTAGTTCGATATAATTCGCGAATTCGTACCTTATGTACTTATTCTCAATCGAGTTGGACTCGCGCAAAATCAAACCGTTGTTTGAACATTGGATGATCATTTAAACAAAGACTAATTAATTGGATTAGATTGGTTGTAAAAGCATGTCTTGTTTGAATATATATGTATGTGATGAATGAATAGTGTATATCGGATGGATATTAGAAGGGAAAGGGTAATTTTAGAAATTATTGTAAATTTGGAATTTATAAATTGGACCTGCGTGTCCAGCCTTATCTCTTTATCTCTTTGTATTCTCTTCTCACCTAATTCCCCTCAATGTAAATGAGGTTTCTCTTATTGTATTATGTAATTGGGTAGTAGTAGAATAGTGCTAGCGGGGAGAGGAAAGGGAGTGATTTGTTCTAGGAACAAGTTGTGTTTTATATCCATCCGCATATCACTATTAATTTACTTTACGCGCTTTATGATGTTTTAGAAGCATGCTTAAGGGTGTATGATGATGAGACCTAACAAAGATAAATAAATTGGTTGCCAATTACGCGAAAATCCCTCTATTTATATTAAGCAAATATCCTTCCATTGAATGATTCTTGTTCAAGATCCGAAGTTGGCATTGGTTTGTTTTTTGGCCAAAGTCAAGACCTTTGTCAATCAAGGATGTACTTGAATCATGAGAGTTTTGTTGCATATCGGTGTCTTGTCCAAATCGTGATTTTTATTGGCCAAAGTCAAGATCACTTTTTGTCCAATGACATTGATTACGAAACTTTCCTCGTCAATGGGTCCCGCTTAACTGGAATCATTAGGTTTGTTTTTTGGCCAAAGCCAAGGCCTAGATGATTCGGAGGATAGGGTTGGAAATGTAATGGATACATTGACATTATACATATGTTTCGGACTTGGATGTCCACCTAACCGGATCTAGGAATTGGATGAGATCCAATTGATCATAGAGATCTACCTAAGTTAAATAGCATACAGCTTTTATTGGCCAAAGTCAAGGTTGTGTGTTATTTAACGGATCCTAGCCCACTAGGAAATTCGATTCCCCGAGTTCTCTACAGAGGGTTAGAGACTTGAAGAAAAAGTGGGAGGCTATTATTGAATTTGCAATTTCGTTCAGATACTTAGCCTTACGCGTCTTTCAAAATTATTTCGTCAATATTTTAATAATTAGTTGGACTAATATATTGTTATTTTGATTGTAACAGTTTGACTGTACCCATAACATCGTTGACTTTATAGTTGGACTATAGTTGTCAAGATGACTGGCAAGGGTAATGTCCGCGACATAATCATGGGCGATAATGTCTTCAAAGGGACAAACTTTGCCAACTGGGAAATGAACCTCAAGATAGTGCTTGGGGCTGAGAGGGTGCTGTATACTATTCAGAGACCTCTCCCGCCTAAACCCACTGAGCCACTGGAGCTAGAGTTATGGAAGACTCATAGTGACGATTGTGACCAAGCTCAGTCAGTTATGCTAGCTGCAATGACCCAGCATTTCAGACGCCAGAGAATAGGGACTTGGATCCCTATAACATGATGGCAAGATTGCGTGATCTCCACCGCACCAACAAGCGGATGGAGAGGTACGAACTAGTAAGGAAACTCTTCCGCTCCCGGATGACAGACGGCGCATCAGTTGAGGCCCACGGGACTCAAATGATCGCTGACATATGAGTTAGCCAAGATGGGCATTGTCTTGGAGGCAGAGCTGACGATTGATATGCTATTACAATCGCTACCCGATACTTGGAAACAAATCATCATCAACTATAAGTTGATGGACACTGACGACACTCTTGGAGAGTTGTTGTCCGTGCTGAAGGAGTCCGAAAAGGAACTCCTAAAGGGGAGCAAGCGCGAGGCGCATTATGCATCGACCTCTCATACGCCAAGGGCTGGGCCCAAGGCAATTGGAGGTGCGAGGAAGAAGAAGTTCAAGAACAAGGGCAAAGGCAAGTTGACAGTGGCTTCTAGGAAGCCAAAGGACAAATCTCGGACATCTGCCTTAACTAACTGCGGCAAGAGGGGTAACTGGAAACGTGACTGCCGAATGGGCAAAAGGCAGAGGGAGGATATCAAGGCTGGCAAGGCTATCGCCTTTGGTATGTTTGTTATTGAGATAAATATGAATACTTCTAGTTTTAAAAATTGGATTTTTGATTCTGGTTGTGGTGCTCATATTTGTACTGATGTGCAGGATCTGCAGAATAGCAGGGTGCTGGCGTCGGGGGAGATGGATCTACGGGTCGGAAAAACGGAACACAGTTGCTGTTTTGGCCGTAGGGACTTTTGTTTTAGAACTGCCCTCAGGGCATGTACTTAAACTTTTGAACTGTTATTTTGTACCTAGTTTAACTAGGAATATTATATCTGTATCCTTGTTAACCCAGCAGGGTTACACTTTTGTATTTAGAAACACTGGGTGTTATTTATATAAAAATGATGCAGAAATTTGCACAGCTGTTGCAAATACGGTCTTTATATTTTGAATATAAATGAATCTCCTAAAATGACAAACAAAAGGCTCAAAAGGAGTAATCTAAAAGATGAAGCTTATATGTGGCATTGTCGTCTAGGACACATCAACAAGACTCGCATATCCACACTTTCGAAGAGTGGGTACTTGGACGAATTTGATCCCAATTCATATGACGTCTGCGAATCTTGTCTTTTAGGCAAAATGCCTAAATCACCTTTTAGCGGTAAAGGTGAACGTGCCACAGAACCGTTGGCTCTCGTTCATACTGACGTATGCGGGCCCATGTCTAGCCAGGCTAGAGGTGGATTTCACTACTTCGTAACCTTCACAGATGATGCATCTCGTTACGGTTATGTGTATCTTATGAGACACAAGTCGGAAACTTTTGAGAAATTCAAAGAGTTTCGACACGAAGTGGAGAAACAAACAGGGAAGAGTATTAAGACATTACGGTCAGACCGTGGTGGCGAATACTTAAGTTATGAGTTTCAAGATTACTTGAAAGAATATGGTATTCTTTCACAGTGGACTCCTCCTGGAACACCGCAATTAAACGGTGTGTCCGAACGGAGAAATCGCACCTTGCTGGACATGGTAAGGTCAATGATGAGTCGCACTGAGCTACCAATATCCTTCTGGGGATACGCATTAAACAGTGCTATACTTATTTTGAATAAGGTACCGTCGAAGTCTGTTGAACAGACCCATATGAGATATGGACAGGAAGGAAACCAGGTTTCTCTTTCCTGAAGATTTGGGGATGCTGGGCATATGTTAAACGTTTGGAAGGTACCAAACTTGAACCCAAATCTGATAAATGCCTTTTCGTAGGATATCCTTGGGAAACCAAAGGATATTACTTCTATCACCCACAAGAGAACAAAGTATTTGTTGCTCACAAGCATTTTTCCTTGAGAAGGATTTTATAAATGCAGTGGTAAGTGGGAGGAAAGTAGAACTCGATGAAGATCGTAGTGATACTGTTCCTGGCAATGAATCAACGACGGAACAAGAACAGACCGTCCGGGATGAGTCTGTACCACAAACTTCACATACACAGGACCGCGTAGGTCGGAGAGAGTCAGAACAGTACCTGAGAGGTATGGGTTCCTGATCTCACCTCATGTAGATATTAATCTTATTGAGGATAATGAGCCGGCTACGTATGAGGAAGCGATACAAAATATCGATTCCGCTTTATGGCAAGAAGCCATGAAGTCCGAGATGGATTCCATGTACGCCAACCAAGTTTGGACACTGGTTGATGCACCAGAAGGCGTAAAGCCTATTGGATGCAGATGGATCTTCAAGAAGAAGACCGACATGGATGGCAATGTACAAACGTACAAAGCTAGGCTTGTAGCGAAGGGGTATCGTCAACAATATGGTATTGATTATGACGAAACCTTCTCACCCGTTGCCATGATTAAATCCATTCGGATAATGCTTGCAATAGCTGCATATTTCGACTTCGAGATATGGCAGATGGACGTTAAGACCGCTTTCCTTAACGGAAACCTTTTGGAGGATGTTTATATGCAACAGCCTGACGGTTTTATCGTACCAAGACTTGCAAACAAGGTTTGTAAGTTAAATCGATCCATTTATGGATTGAAGCAAGCATCACGGTCATGGAATCAGCGTTTTGATGAGATCATAAAAGAATATGATTTCGTGCAAAACGCAGATGACCCTTGTGTATACAAGAAGGTTAGTGGGAGAGCACTTACTTTTATTGTCCTTTATGTCGACGACGTATTGCTTATAGGCAATGACATTCCCATGCTAACGTCGGTGAAAGCTTGGCTTTCATTAAAATTCTCCATGAAAGATCTGGGAGAAGCAGCCTTTATTCTTGGAATAAAGATCTACCGGGATAGATCTAGAAAGCTGCTTGGACTCTCCCAGAGTACATACATTGATAAAGTGTTGAAGCGATTCAACATGGAACAATCCAAGAGGGGATTGGTTCCAATGGTACGTGGTACCTCTCTGTCTAAGGACATGTGTCCTAAGACTCAGGAAGAGAGAGACAACATGAGTCGGATACCGTTCGCCTCGGCAGTCGGATCGATCATGTATGCCATGATATGTACACGACCTGATGTCTCATATGCTTTGAGCATGTGCAGTCGCTATCAGGCCGATCCAGGTGAAGGTCACTGGATAGCAGTTAAGAATATCCTTAAGTATCTTAAACGAACTAAGGATGCTTTCTTAATTTATGGAGGTGGAGAACTTGCGGTATCTGGGTATACCGATGCAAGTTTCCAAACCGACAAGGATGACTACAAATCGCAATCCGGGTACATTTTTTGTTTGAATAACGGAGCAGTGAGCTGGAAATCTTCCAAGCAAGATACTGTTGTCGATTCAACAACAGAAGCGGAGTACATCGCTGCATCTGAAGCAGCAAAGGAGGCAGTTTGGATCCGAAAGTTCCTAATCGGATTAGGAGTAGTTCCGTTAGCAGCTGAGCCCGTTCCATTGTATTGTGACAATAACGGGGCTATAGCGCAGGCTAAGGAACCAAGGTCTCATCAACGGTCCAAGCATGTTCTTCGACGTTACCATCTGATTCGTGAGATTATACATCGTGGCGATGTAAAGGTCGAGAAGGTCACATCAGATGACAACATTGCAGATCCGCTGACGAAGGCTGTTCTTCAGCAAGTTTTTGAACGACACATACATAGTTCGGGTATTAGATGCTTGAGTGATTGGCTATAGGCCAAGTGGGAGATTGTTAGACATTATGTCCCATAGCGTCACTGTTTGTAAATGATATTGTATTATTGTACAAAATTAACTATGTGATAATGAAATTGCCTTTTGCCGTTTTGTAATATTATTTACTTTGATATATAAATGGCGAAAGTCCATATGATTATACCGGATTGAGATGATATGAGACAGTATCAATCCATAAAGGTTTAATCATTAAATATCCCTAGTCGGAGTATTATCGAGATCGGACATCGATAATGCGGAATAGACTAGTATTGCGCTTGTGCACGTTGTGAGGGCACAACGGCATAGTTCTCATATATTTAAGTATTGGATACTTATGCAAGTGCGATAGGAGGTTGTGTTTTACCGATGGTACGGAAAACAGCTTCGCTCTGGATAGACCCCGCGGAATCCCATTGGTAGTATGTCTGCGTGTCTATGGGAGGCCGCATCAGGGTAGGTGTATATGGTCTTAACCTGAGACTTACATCGCTAGTACTTGTGACAATCGGTAAACTTTGGTTTTGGTGGTTGGGGACCTTAACCGGTTCTGTGTACACCTCTTCTGGGTTTATCGAGAATCGTAGTGTACTGGATGTAATGTCGAGATGAAAGTATCACTTCAGACATATGGAGGTGATGATCACGCAGGACACAGAACTAGTACTCTATAAAAGGTTGCAACCGTCGGGACAATATGACCAGGTCAGGATTGTCCGATTTAAAGAGACTAGTTGTTTGATGTCCGATATATGTTTCGTACGGGGCAGACACATCTCCAGCCCCAGGCCTAACATGTGATCGTCCGATACTGGATCGATGTACGCAATACTACGGTATACTACGCTTGATATAGATCTATATTCCATAAGAATATTTCTGGAGAATTGGGTAGGCATGGCGCTTTGCTAGAAGCCAACCTTGTCTTGTGAATCGGTAAAAACGTAGTACGAGGTACGTACGTGTTCGGATTATCCGACGACCGTATTTACTGCCAACATATCCGGAGATCTCTTGGGTCGCTTCCCGAAGATTCACCAATGACGTATGATTCAAACTTAATTAATCTTGGATTAATTACGGAGAGAACTTTATCTTGGATAAAGTGCTATACATAGAGAGAGAACGATTAATTTGGAATTAATCGTA
Source organism: Zanthoxylum bungeanum (assembly GCA_019454045.1). Lineage (NCBI taxonomy): Eukaryota > Viridiplantae > Streptophyta > Magnoliopsida > Sapindales > Rutaceae > Zanthoxylum > Zanthoxylum bungeanum. The sequence goes on along the minus strand of SKCR01033412.1, from coordinate 53,714 downwards.
AAAATATTATATTCGATATAATAATCGAAATTCGATTTCGACGCGAAATTAAAATTAGATTTTAATTCGGGCAAACGAGTTAATTTAGAATTAATTCGTTAGCGACGTAAATAATAATTTCGCTAGGCGCAATTATTTATTTAAATTCGATTTAATTAACGTCGCGACGTAAGTTCGGTATTTCGGAAATATCGAACCCGAACGCGTGAGTGCACGTGGGCCCACTTTCATTTGGAAACGTGTGGGGCCCACATGACACATGTCATATATGCATTATTTAATTGTGATGCATTGCATGAGATAATGTACAATGCACTCAATGGTTTTGCATGGAAATTGAGTGTTTGACACTCTAAGCCATTGCATGATTTGTGTCATAAGTTTATTATTAATTTAATAAATATTATGGCATAAATATAAATTGATTTTTGAAATCAAAACAATTATTCTCCTCTCTTTCCTCTTGACCGAAACTGTGAAGTTTCACAGCCCTCTCCACTTTTCTGTTTTTGTTGCAAAAACTTGAAGAAATTGTGTTTGTTTGGAACATAAATTCACACACAAGGCTAGCACCTTCAAGGGATCATACAAAGGTGTTATGGGAAACTAATTCTTGAGCTTGGAAGGATCAAAGAAAGCTTGGAGCTTCCCCACTCACCTTGGCCGAAACCTTCACTGCAAGAGGGAGGAATTTCGCATCATCTTCTTCATCACAAAAGCTTTGTAAGTATGATTCCGCCATGCTTCAAGTTTAACAAATATATATTCATTTGTTGTATTTCATATGCTTAATCTTTCCTTGGGACATATAATAGAAACCAACAATAACCATTTCAATAATTACCAACCGACCAATCAGACGGTATCCTTATTAAGTCAGGTTTTAACATAGTTTATATATTATAATTAAGGGAGATTAATCTAAATATTAGTAATAAAAGATTTACCGTTTACCCCAGCATGGGGAGTTACCTCCTCATTACTGAAAAGTAAAAACTGAAAAAGTAAAGAAGGAAAGTATTGTTGCGTAAAAGTAATAAAATTAATTACTGACTGAAAATAAACAAACAAGATACAATCTTCTTAGTATTCTTAAGGAATTACATAGAAGAAGGCATGAATTGAAATGGAAAATTCAGCCTTCTATTTATAGGCAAAAAATGGCTCACGCGTCGTGATTTACGGTGCAAAAAAGGAGATGGCGACACGTGTCCTGGCGGTGCGGCAGCTGAATGATTGTGCTGACGTGGTGATGATGTGGTGATTTGGATTGTCGGCAGTATGTGATGGTGACACGTGGCACGACACACGTTAGCAAGTTTGATGTGATGTTGACACGTGACAGGCGCACGTTAGCAAGGCACATGATAGCAAACTTCTCTGATTGTGACACGTTTCCCGGCGCACGTTAGCAGAATCCGACGAACGTTAGCGGAATTCGGCGCACATTAGCGGTCGCGACGCCCAAATTCTAATTTTACCCTTTTGTCTATTTTTCACTGTTTTGGCCTCGAATCACCTCCAGAGAGTCCTGTTATTTTATTTATCTACAAAATACCATAAAACACATCAAAATATTCACAAAACTCAAGAAACTATACAAAATATTAGGTCAAATGAGTGGGAAATGGTGATACATTTACCACTAATCAAAAGGTGGTAAAAAGATTGTCAATAATTAATCTATAATTAAATCAAGTTTTAATCATCAGGTTTCAATTTATTTATTATAATAAAGCGAGTTTAATTTATGTTCCCATCATAAAAGCTTCACCCTCACCCCAATAGAAAAGAAATTAGATACTCATCTTGTAATAAAACATACTCATACTTTTATTATTGAAAGAAAAAGACATTACAAAAAACTTTAAGTAAATAAACAAAAAAGACACTCTCTCTCTAAGATTTACAGAGGAATCATGAAAGAAAGTATGAAAATTTATAATGTTGGACGCTTCTATTTATAGGCAAAATTGTTCGCGCGTCGCGACTCGCATTTTCTTCTTTCGTCGCGATGCGCATGCATACTGGGACACGTGTCAGAGAAGGGTGGATCCATGTTGGGGAAGCGGTGATGTATTTGTTTCGTTAGGCGTGTCACGACGTGCTGCAAGATCCATGCGTCGTGACGCGTGTAGTGAAATGATGAGACATGTGTTGAGGAAGGCGCGGCGCGATGCGATGTAAAGGCTGTGTCGCGACGCAGAAGCTGATTTTTGATTTTTGCCCTTTTTCAGTCTGGTTTGTCCTGTCGAGCTTCCGAGCAGTATTTTACCTGACAAATAACATAAAATAACACAGTAAAAACACTCAAAGCATGACATAAAATATTATTTCACAAATGTGCCAATTTTGAGAGATTAGTGAAACTATAAGTGTAAAATGATTAACTTATCATATAATAAATATGCACTTTTTAGTGTTCATCACACCCCCAACTAGCTTATTACTAGTCCCTACTAATTCAAGCGGAATTTAAAAAGAGAAATTCTTATCTAAGTCAACAATTGTTTTCTTTCTTTCTAAATGATCAAATAAATAACTTCTCCTGTACTTTTTACCATTCTTCCATGTACTCATAAAACAAGGTATTAATCAATATATTATGCCCACAATATCACAATTATTTGTTGAAAAGAGAGTAATATTTTTATCCTAAAATTATATTAGAGTTTACACATTTTGGCAGTGAAAGTTTATTTATAAATATATCGTTAATCCATGTATCGAACTTTGGGCCAGTGACTCCCAAACCAGTTGGTTTTAGGGCACTAGGTGTTAAGACACCTCTACAGACTTAATTGCTCGGATCTCAGATAAAAAGTGTCTGCTTCCCTTAAGCTTTCTTTTTAACCCCTATAACGAGCTTTGCACCAGTGACTCCCAAACTAGTTGGTTTTAGGAGACTAAATGTTAAAACACCTATTCGGACTTAATTGCTCGAGTTAAAAAGGCTACGGAAACGAACTTTATTCAAACGTCTTTTTATTTTTTGACATAATAAAAATTTCACTGCCTTTAGGTGTTACCTCCAACAAACTAGAGAACTGAATATTACAGAATTTTCATTACCACTCACGATCATATGTTACCATTTTGTTGATAATATCTGTCAGACGAGCATATAAAGATGAAATTTAATCAATGTTATGGAGAATTCACAAATTTAAATGATTCAAAAAGAAAGAAACAATAGATAACTTGTTGCGAATTATATTAAGATGCGTCTCAGGAATGAAAACTCCTTACATAGCCACCTCTGAACAACACTTCCACTTGGTTTAGAAAACAAACTTGTTGTTATTTTATGTGTATATATATGGATATATATTTTTGCACACAAAATAACAACATATGATGAAAATTTTGAAAAAGAAAAACACACCAATTAAACATGAAATATTACATAAAAATTATCTAGTAAACTATCATTCCCCCAACCAAAAAGATACATTGTCCCAAATGTTTAAAGATAGAAAAGTAGAGTTTAGAAGATATCACCTGGTTATTGCGGAATTGACAGTTACAACTAAAGATTAAGATCCAAGTTTACTTTGCACTCTTTGCCACGATCGTTACCAGAACAGTTCAATTTGGAAAGAATAGGGTCGATTCTTGGTTCATAAGCTAATAGTTGGTCAATTAAATCATCAGTTGTTCTTGCAGTTAGGAAGATATCTCTTACCGGTTTTGAAATAAACCCATTTATTTTGGCATCTTCAAGAAATACAAAAAGAAAATCGAAAAATTCATTAACATTAAGCTGCCCAATAGGTTTTTGGTGAATATTCAAGTTTGCCCATGATGTAACAGTGAATATTTCTTCCAACGTTCTGAGCCCACCTGGCAAAGCAATGAAAGCATCAACATGATTGATCATTTCAGTGAGTCTTTCAGACATACTTGGGACAATACATTCTTCTCCATTCGATTTTCTGATGATGTGGGCTTTCTGTTAAAGGTTTTGGAATGATCCTCAAAACCTGACTTCCATCTTCTTGTATAGCTTTTGAAATACACCCAAGCAATCGAAGATTGCCACCGCCATATACTAAGTGCATGTTTATGTTTGCCATAGCTCTACCCAATTCTCTTGCACCCTCAACAAAATCTGGTTTAGTTCCGGAGCTAGTTCCACAAAATACACAGATATTAATGAATCATCGTTTTGAAGTTGTCTCCATATGTGCTATCGCTCTTAGCTAGGAGTTTTGAAGAAAGAAAAATGACGAGATGAATTTATAGATCTTGAAAAGGGTGAGTGAGAAATGCAGTAATATTTGCAAAATGACAATTATCAGAAAAATAGATTCTGAACAAAAAGGTTAGGTATTGTCGGTAAAAAGTAAATCAAAATAGTAATTTAAAGTAAAGGAAATCAATGCAATAATATATACTGATAGTTGTGATTGTGGCTCACATCTTCCTATGGTTTTACATCCAGTAACAGCTTGAACGCCCTCTATGGGTCGGGGATAGGCTTCCCATCCAATTTTCTTATAAATTGGCAAACAAGGTCTTTTAAAGTCAGATTACCGAGACTGGTTGTCTTTCTTTATGAAATTGGGTGTGTAATCTGAGAATTTCACGATGAACATATCCACTAGGATGCGTCTCAAGAGTCAATGATATATCATTAAAAGGCTTATTACTTAGTCCATCCCTAATGAATTATATTTTATCCTCGCGATTATCAGACACCATTCCTAAAGAACGACAACGAGTGTTGCACTTACAGCATGCACACTTATAACAAACACTCATTTTTTTAGCTCTTCGTTTTTTAGAATATGTGCTTTTACCTGAACCAGGCATGTAAGGAATGAAGGAGTCAGATGACTCACCTGCCAAATGAACTCTTCCTTCAATTACCCAACGAATGTCACTAAGAATACCATGAATCATAAAAATTCTCATTCTTTCTATGCGGGCTTTGTAAATTTTTGTCAGAGCATTTTGAGGAAGTGCAGGAAAATATTTGCGGAGGTTTGCGAGTGTTTCTTCCATGCCTTAGTTGTAGGGTATTATTATTTTTAGGAAACTGAAATAACCGACTTTGAGTCACGGAGTACTGTTATCCGCTGCTTTATCGGGGTATGTGAAAAAATAAAGGAACAAGAACGCTGCAAAACTAAGAAAAATGGAAATTACAGAACATGAAAGAAACTACATCAATCAAAGTATACTGGGTCTGACAGGAAAAAAGTTTCTTGAATTTTTGAGTACTCTAAAAAAGGTTTCAGACGCTCTCCATTTACTTTAAATACATCACTATTCCTAAGATTCTCAATGTCAATAACCCCGTATGGGTAAATGTGTTTCACAATAAGTGGGCCACTCCATTTGGATTTTAAATTGCTAGGAAATAAATGAAGATGAGAATTATAAAGCAAAACCTTTTGACCAACTTCAAATATTTTTCGTGAAATTCGACTATCATGAAAGACTTTAGTTTTAGCTTTAAGAATTTTTGTATTCTCATATGAATCATTCCTTAACTCTTCGAGTTCATTTAGTTGTAATTTACGTTCATGACCAGTATTTTCAAGGTTTGAATTAAATGCTTTAATTGCCCAAAATGCTTTATGCTTAAGTTCTACAGGCAAATGACAAGGTTTTCCATAAACTAGACGATAGGGAGACATACCCAAGGATGTTTCGAAAGCTGTTCGATATGCCCAGAGTGCATCAGTTAGTCTAAGAGACCAATCCTTGCAATTTGGGTTAACCATTTTTTCTAGAATTTGTTTAATTTCCCTATTTGCTAATTCTACTTGTCTGTTTGTCTGAGGGTGATAAGAGGTGGAAACTTTGTGTGTGACTCCATACTTTTTCATTAAGGATTCAAATGGTCTATTAAAAAAATGTTTACCTCCATCGCTTATGATGGCCTGATGAATTCCAAATCAACTCAACAAGTTTTCTTTTAAAAATCTGATCACAGTTATGTGATCATTGTTCCGACAAGGAATTACCTCGACCCATTTTGAAACATAGTCGACTGCAACTAAAATATATAAAAATCCAAAGGATGGTGGAAATGGGCCCATGAAATCTATCCCCCAACAATCAAAGATTTCGATGACAAGGATGGGATTTAAAGGCATCATGTTTCTTTTTGAAATAGATCACCATATTTGATAATTTTCGCAAGTTTTGAAGAAAGTGTATGTATCTTTAAAAATGGTGGGCCAATAAAATCCATACTGCAAGATTTTTACAGCGGTTCTCTTAGATGAAAAATGACCTCCACATGCTTCTGAATGACAGAACTGAATAACACCACTTATCTCACTATCAGGTATGCATCTTCTGAAAATCTGATCAGGACAACATTTAAACAGATAAGGATCATCCAAGTAGAATCTTTTGACTTCGGCCAAAAATTTCCTCTTATCTTGTTGGCTCCAGTCTGGGGGTATTTTTCCTGTTGCAAGAAAATTGACAATATTAGCATACCAAGGCATTAAGTTTACCGAGAATAAAAATTCATCGGGAAAAGAATCATTTATGGGAGTGGTATCGATTAGTGACTCGTTTGTGAGTCTCGATAAGTGATCTACAACCACGTTCTCAACTCCTTTCTTGTCTTTGATTGTGAGATTTAATTATTAAAGTAACAAAATCCACCGTATTAATCTTGGCTTGGCATCCTGTTTAGACATTAAATATCTAACAGCAGCATGATCAAAGTAAACAACAGTTGAAGAACCGATTAAATATGATTGAAATTTATCCAATGCAAATATTACAACAAGTAGTTCTTTTTCTGTGGTAGTGTAATTCATTTGTGCACTGTTTAAAGTTCAACTTGCGTAATATATTACATATGGATTACCTTCATTTCTCTTTCCTAAAACTACACCAACTGCATAATCACTAGCATCACACATTAGCTCAAAGGGCAATGACCAATCATGGGATTGCATAATAGGAGCATAAGTCAAAAGACTGATAATTTTTTGGAATGATTGTTGACATTCTTCTGTCCATTCAAATGTTGCATCTTTTAATATGAGGTTATATAAGGGTCTAGATATGGTACTAAAGTCTTTAGTAAACCTCCTATAAAATCCTGCATGTCCAAAAAAAGAACGAATGTCCCTCACTATTTTTGGTGATGGTAATTTAGAAATGACCTCTATTTTTGCTTTGTCAACCTCAATACCTTTAGATGACACAACATGTCCTAAAACAATTCCTGAATCAGTCATGAAATGGAATTTTTCCCAATTTAACACAAGTTCTTTTTCTTCACATCTTTTCAAAATATTTTCCAGATTAGTCAAGCAATTATCGAATGAATTTCCAAAGATAGTTATATCATCCATAAAGACCTCTAAACAATGTTCAACCATGTCACTAAATATGCTCAACATGCATCGTTAGAATGTTGCAGATGCATTACAAAGTCCAAAAGGCATTTTCCTAAATGCAAATGTTCCAAATGGGCATGTGAATATGGTCTTTTCCTGGTCTTCTAAAGCAATGGGAATCTGATAATAACCCGAGTAACCATCAAGAAAACAATAGTAAGGGTGTCCAGCTACTCTTTCTAAAATTTGGTTATGAAATGGCAAAGGGAAATGATCTTTTCTAGTTGCGTCATTTAATTTTCTATAATCAATACACATACGCCAACTAGATGAAATGCGAGTTGGGATTAATTCCCCTTTATCATTTTTTACAACAGTAATTCCAGACTTTTTGGGTACAACATATGTAGGACTTACCCACTTACTATCAGAAATATGATAGATAATGCATGTATCAAGAAGTTTAAGGATCTCTATTTTTACTACTTCTTTCATGTGAGGGTTTAATCTTCTTTGGGGTTGATGATATGTCCTAACATTATCTTCTAGATGTATTCGGTGTGTGCAGATTAATGGATTAATACCTTTTATGTCTTTTAATGTCCATCCAATTGCCAGTTTATGTTCTTTCAACACATTTAAAAGTTTACCTTCTTGATTGCTTGTTAGAGAAGAAGAAATTACCACATGGTAAGTTTGATTATCTTCTAGAAATGCATATTTCAGTCCTTTTGGCAAAGCTTTTAACTCCAAATTGGGTGCTTCTTCATGTTTTCCTTCTTCCAGTGTTCCCAGTTCTTCCAAATTTTTAATCTTTTCATCGTCTTCCAATACCTGAATAGAGTCAAGTAGAAAATCATTAGTAATATCTGAATCTATTTGCGCACTTGACTCAACATAATTAGCAGTAAAAAATTCCATAAAATCTGATAAACTCCCCTGAATATGCTATTCTACAATAGGTTCAATTGATTCTATGCTTTCATTTTCATTATCTTCATCATATAGCTGTTTGCACATGCTAAAAATATTTAGCTTTAATGTCATGTTGCCAAAAGAAAGATTCATGATTCCATTCCTGCAATTAATTAAAGCGTTAGCTGTCGCAAAAAAATGTTGGACAATTATGACCCATAGCATCATTGTTTGTAAAAGACATGGTTTTCTTTGTACAAATTAACTATGTGACAATGGAAATTTCTCTTTTATCATTTGTAATTAGATTACTTGGATATATAAATGATAAAAGTCCATATGATTAGTACCAGATTAATAAGATATTAGACAGTAGTAATCCATGAAATGTTTAACAATTAAATATCTGTAGTCATAGTATTATCGAGACTGGACTCGATAATGCGAAATATGCTAGTATTACACTTGCGCGCGTTATGGAAGCTTAACGACATAGTTCTGATGTATTTAAGTACTGGATACTTATGCATGTTTTATAAGAGGTTCTATTAGCCGTTGGACCGGGAACATCTTCACTCTGGATAGACCCCTCAGAATCCCATTGGTAGTATGGCTATGTGTCTATGGGAATCCGAATCAGGGTAGATGTATATGGTCTTAACCTAAGACTTGCATCGCTAATACTTGCGACAATCAATATACTTAGGTTTTGGTCGTCCGGAGCTTTAACAGGTTCTGTGTACGCCTCCTCTGGGTATACTAAGAATCGTAGTGTATTGTATGTGATGTCAAGATGGAAGTATCACTTCAGCCATATGGAGATGATGATCACGCATGGATACAGAACTAGTACTTTTAAATACTGCAGCTATTAGGATAGTATGACTAGGTCATGATTATCCGATTACAGAGACTAGTTGCTAGTGATCCGATATATGCTTCGTATAGGGCATACACAATTCCAGCCCTAGGCCTAGCATGTGACATCCGATACTAGATCGCAATACGCAATACATTGTATACTACGCCTGATACAGATTATATATATTCCATATTGAATATATTTCTGGACAATTGGGTAGGCACGGTGCTTTGTTAGAAGCCAACTATGTCTTGTAAATCGGTAAGAACGTGGTACCGGGTACGCACGTGTTCGGATAGTCCGAAAATCATATTTACTGCCAACATATCCAGGGATCTCTTGGGTCGCTTCCCTAAGATTCACCGATGACATTTGACTCGAACAGTATTAATCTGGGATTAATTATGAAAGAGAAAATTAATCTGGGATTAATTACGACAAGAATTTTATCTGGGATTAAATTCGTCAAGAAGAGAGAACGCGATTAATTTGGAATTAATCAGCAAAGTAAATTTAATAGTTAAATTGGATTTTACTATTTAATTTATTTAATTGGGCTAAAATAATATATCAGATATATTAATTGAAATTGGATTTCAGTGCGGGATTAAAATTGGATTTTAATTCAAGCGAATGAATTAATTTGGAATTAATTCGTAAGCGACTTTCGTAATAATTTTACTGGGTATTATTGTTTAAATAAATTATATTTAATTACGTAGCGATGGAAATTCGTTTAGTCGGATTAAACGAACCGGGCCCAAAGTATGTTGTGTAAGCCAACTTGAATTTAGAATTCATAAATGGGTGGGACCCACAACTTACATCACAAGTCACTATTTGTGATGGAAATAGTTGGCTACTTTAAAAATGCATATTTTGGTCAAAACATACACACTTTTTACAAGTTAGGAACTATTCACTATCTTTCCCATTTTCTTCTCTCATTGCCGAATATTGCAACTCTTGGAGGGCAATTTTTGCTTCAATTTTTATTCTTGCTAGCACATAAAGAGTCAAAGAAAGGTGATAGGGAAACTCACCCAAGAGTTTGGAACTCAAAAGGAGGGCTTGGAGCTTCTACATCCAACCAAAAAGTTTGGAACTTCAACCGATCAATGTGAGTATTTCCGCTACTTATTTTGATTTATTCACACTAGAATCATGTTTAGAATCCTTGGGCAAGTCTTAGAGAAACTAACAATGGTATCATGAGCCACCTAAACTTGATTTTAAAATCTAGGGTTTATGGACTTTAATTTGGGATTTTTGCTTGGAGCTTGATTTACCTAAATTGATTATGTGGTTGTGTTTATATGATGATGAATTGGATTTGTGCATCATTTGATTTCAGAAAAATTGATTAAATCAAAAATCCCTAATTCCTTTGACATTGTCGAAAACTACCCCTAGTGTGCTCATGGTGATTTTTTGAAAATTAGCAATTGGATATGTTGTTGGCATGAAATGTATGTTAAATGTTGATTTAATCAGATTAAAATCAAATTGCATGATAATTTCTTTGCCATTGCCGTGAGCCTAAGTATGTTGTAGAATTGATTTTGCTTCAATTTGTGTTGGACGTGAATTGGAATTAATGAGCATGATTAATTGGATTAATTAGTGTTTTGGAAACATTAGATTAGTTGATTAATTATGTTAATTACACTTGAATTGGATTAATAAGTAATTTGGAATAATGTATTAATTTAATTTGTTATATTTGGACTAATGGGCTTGGTTGGGCCAAGTTTAGTTTTGGACAATTGGGTTGGATCCAATTGGGCCTAAAATCATTTCAATAAAGTCCAAATATGACAATTGGGCCTTTAAAATTTAATTGGGCCTAAATTAATTTTTGGCATATGGTGATTCCTATTTGGGCCTTGGTATCTTGGGTTTGATCCATAATGGCCAAAGCCCATGCCTAAAGAATTAATTGAAAGCCCATTGGACTTTAATAGAATAGTATTGGATGCTAATTGGGTCTTTGAGACCCATATAGATTGGATTTGGAATCCAAGTCTAAAAGGCACTATTAAAAATGTAACTGTTTAATTTGGAATTAAACATGAATTAATATTGAATACAATTCAAATTGGATTTAAAATTGTAGTTCGATATAATTCAAGAATACGTACTTTGAGTATTTATTCTTAAACGAGCTGGACTCGCGCAAATCAAATCGTTGTTTAAACATTGGATTGTCATTAATTAAAGATTAATTAATTAGATTAGATTGATTGAACAACATGCTTTGTGTGTACATGGATGTATTTTTATCAAGAATGTATATCAGATGGATATTATATGGGTGGGGGCAATTTTGGAAATTGTTGTAAGTATGATACTTATTTATTAAATTAGATCTGAGTGTCTAGCCTTTCACCTCCTCATCTCTTTGTATTTCTCTTCTCACCAATTCCCCTCAATGTAAATGAGGTTTCTTTAATGTGTTATGTAATTGGGTAGAAGTTGTAAAGTGCTAGCGGGAGAAAGGAAGTGAGAGATTTGTTCTAGGAACAAAGTTTGTTATATATCCATCCGCATATCATTATTAATTTATTTGCGCCTTATTATGCTTTTAGAATTCATGTTTAAGGGTGTATGATGAGACCTAATCAAAGATAATAAATTGGTTCCCAATTTACGTGAAAACACCTTCAATATATATTAAGCATTTTCCTTCCATTGAGTGGTTCTCTCTCAAGATCCAAGATTGGCAGTGGTTTGTTGGCCAAAGTCAAGATCATTGTCCATCGCGGATGTGTTTGAACCATGCAAGCTTTGTTCTATATCACATGTCTTGGGCGGTTGTGACTTGTTGGCCAAAATCAAGGTCACTTCTAGTTCATCGACGTGGATTACGAAGCTTTCCCACTGTCAATGGGTCATGTTTAACTCGAATCATTAAGCTTGTTGAGCCAAAGCCAAGGCTTAGTTGCTTCAGAGGAAAAGGTTAGGAAATATGTATTGGATATATGTCTTGAACTTGGAGGTCCACCTACCGGATCTAGGAATTGGATGGGATCCAATTGATCTTAGAGATCTACCTAGTTAAGTTTCATACAACTTGTTGGCCAAAGTCAAGGTTGTGTGTTATTTAACGGGATCCTAGCCCACTACGAAACTGGGTTTCCCGAGTACTCCACAGAAGGTTAGAGGCTCGCTGAAAAATAGTGGGAGACTAGTATCAAATTTACAATTTTGTTTAAATACTTGCCAATACGCGCTCTTTTAATTTATTTATCATTGTTATAAATATATTAGTTGGACTAATATTGAATATTGCTTTCTTTGAACAGTTAGACTGTACAACAAAATACTCCACTTGTAGTTGGTTATATAGTTGACTATAGTTACCATTACATTTTGAGTGTACCCGAAATTATTGATTGGATAGTTGGACTATTGCAATCAAGATGGCTGGAAAGATTAGCGTCAGGGACATCATCATTGGCAATAATGTCTTTAACGGCTCCAATTTTCCAGATTGGGAGATGAATCTCAGGATAGTCCTATGAGCCGAGAAGTTACTCTATGTCATAAAGAAACCTCTCGGGCCTGAGCCCGGAATTGAGCAAATAGTAGAGCATGAGCTTTGGAAGACTCATCGTGATGATAACTTTAGTGCTCAATCCGTCATACTTGCTGCAATGACTCCTCAATTTCGTCGTCAGAACAAAGGATTGGATTCTTATAGTATGATGTTGAAATTGAAGGATCTTCACAGATATAATCTTAGATCTCAGAAGCACGAATTGCACAAGAAATTATTTCACTCGCGTATGTCAGAGGGTACGTCTGTCGAGCACTATGTGTCGCAGATGATTGCTGACATTGAACAGCCATAACTTCGAGGTCGAGACTTTTATAGATTTGATCTTACAATCTTTGCCCGACTCCTGAGGAGAGTTCATCATAAACTATAATATGATGAACCAAGAGAAAACTCTTAGAGAGTTAATGACGATGCTGAAAGAAGCAGAGCCAGAGCTTCTAAAGGGCAAGAAGCACGAGACGCACCTTACTTCGACATCCCAGATGGCCAAGGCTTGGCCGAAGGCTTCTGGGGGTGTCAAGAAAAGGAAGAAAATGGGCAAGGCTAAATCATCATAGTCTTCTAGGATGACTAAGGACATATCCCAAGAAGTCTACCTACATTGTGGCAAACGGGGTCACTGGAAGCGTGACTGCCATGAGTACAAGGCAGAGTTGGAGGAAGTGAAGACGGGCAAGGCTCCGGCTTCAGTTATGTTTGTTATAAACATGTCCACTACTGGTTTTAAAAATTTAATTTTTGATTCTGGATGTGGCACTCACATATGTACTGGTGTGCAGGATCTGCTGATTAGCAGGATACTGGCTTCAGGCGAGATCGACCTACGAGTCGGAAATGGGACAATAGTAACTGTTTTGGCTGTTGGGACCTATTTTTTGTATATGCCCTTGGGGCATGTAATTACATTAGGTGACTGTTATTTTGTACTTAGTTTGACTAAGGAACATCATCTCTGCATTTTGTTTAACCCATTGCGGGTGTACCTTTGTATTCTAGAACACTAGGTGTTTTATATATAAAGATAACATTTTGATATGTACAACAAATGTTAATAATATAAATGAATCTCAAATATATAACATGACAAACAAAAGGCTCAAACTAAGTAACACGGATGAGACTTATCTGTGGCATTGATGTCTGGGACACATTGACAAGACTCGTATATCCACTATTCAGATGAGTAGATACTTGGACGGATTTGATCATAATTCATATGATGTCTCTGAATCTTGTTTATTAGGCAAAGTGCCTTAAACACCTTTTAGTGGTAAGGGTTTACGTGCCACCAAGCTGTTAGCCCTCGTTCATGGTGACGTATGTGGGCCCATATCTAGCGAGGCTAAAGGTGGATATCAATATTTCATAACCTTTACGATGTTGCATCGCGTTATGGTTATGTGTGTCTTAAGAAACACAAGTCGGAAACATTTGATAAATTCAAAGAGTTTCGACACGAAGTAGAAAAGTAGACAAGCAAAAGTATTAAAACATCACGGTTGGACCGTGGTGGAAAATACTTGAGCAATGAGTTTTTCGATTGCTTGAAAGAGTATAGTATTCTTTTATAGTGGACTCCTCCCGGAACACTTCAATTGAGTGGTGTGTCCGAACAGATAAATCGAACTTTGTTCGACATGGTAAGGTATATAATGAGTCGCACTAAGCTACTAATTTTCTTCAGAGAATACGCATTGAACAATGCAATACTTATTTTGAATAAGGTTCCGACAAAGTCTGTTGGACGGACTCCATATGATATATGGACAGGAAACAAACCGGGTTTCTCATTCCTGAAGATTTGGGGATGCTGGGCATATGTTAAACGTTTGGATGGTACCATACTAGAACCCAAATCTGATAAGTGCCTATTTGTAATTGGTTATCCTAGGGAAACCAAAGGATATTGTTTCCACAACCTATAAGAGAACAAAATATTTGTTGCTCTCCATGCGGTTTTCCTTAGAGGAATTCCAAAATACAGTGGTAAGTGGGAGGAAAGTAGAACTCGATGAAAATCGGAGTAATACTGATCCTGGCACCGATCCCTAACGGAACACGAACAGTTCATCAGGGATGAGACTGTTCTATAATCTTCTAATACACAAGAACCGTGTTGGTCGGAGAGAGTCAGAAAATAACCTAAGAGGTATGGGTTTCTGATCTCAACTCATGTAGATATCAATCTTATTGAGGAAGATGAGCCGGCTACGTATGAGGAAGCGATAGAAGGTATCGACTCCGCTTCATGGCAAGATGACATGAGTCTGAAATGGATTCCATGTATACCAACCAAGTTTGGACACTGGTTGATATACCATAAGGCATTGTGCCTATTGCTAGCAAATGGGTCTTCATTGTGAAGACATACATGGATGGCAACATACAAACGTACCAAGCTAGGCTTGTAGCGAAAGGGTATCGTCATCAACATGGTGTCGATTACGATGAAACCTTTTACCCGTTGCCATAATTAAATCCATTCGGATAATGCTTGCTAATGCTGCATATTTCGATTATGAAATATGGCAAATGGACGTCAAAATTGCTTTCCTTAATAGAAACCTTTTGGAGGATGTTTATATATAAGACCCTGACGGTTTTTTCGTGCCAAAACATGCAAACAAGGTTTGCAAGTTAAATCGATCCATTTATGGATTGAAGTAAGCATTGCGTTCTTGGAACCAATGTTTTGATGAGATCATATTACAATATTGTTTCATTCAAAATGAAGATGATTCTTGTGTATATAAGAAGGTTAGTGGGAGCGCACTGACATTCAAATGTCCTATAGTTGATGATGTATTACTTCTTAGCAATGACATTCCCATATTAAAATCGATGAAAGCTTGGCTTTCATTAAAATTCTCCATAGAAATACTTGTGAGAGGCAACATTTATTATAGGAATAAGGATCTATTGGGATAAATCTAAAAGTTGTTGGCACTCTCCGAGAACTCGTACATTGACAAAGTGTTGAAGAGATTCAACATAGATCAACCCAAAAAGGGCTGCTTCCAGTATCATATGGCATCTCTCTATCTAAGGAAGTGTGTCCTAAAACTCAAGATGAGAGAGATACAATGAATCGGATCTCGTTCGCTTAAGCAGTCAGATCGATTATGTATGCCATATCATATACGCGACCTGGTGTCTCATATGGTTTGAGCATCAGCAGTCACTATCAGGCCGATCCAGGTGATGGTCACTGGATTGATGCTAAGAACATCCTTTAGTATCTTAGATGAACTAAGGATGCTTTCTTAGTTTATGGAGATGGAGAACTTGAGGTGACTGGGTTCACCGATGTAAGTTTCCAAACCGATAAATACGACTGTAAGTCGCAATCAGGGTACATATTTTGTTTGAATAACGGAACAGTGAGCTGGAAATCTTCCAAGCAAGATATTGTTGCCGATTCAACAACAAAAGCGGAATACGTTGCTGCGGCTGAGGTAGCAAAGGAAGCATTTTGGATCTATAAAATTCCTAATTGGATTAGGAGTAGTTTTGTTAGCAGCTGAGCTAGGAATTACGATCTCATCAATTATCCAAGTATGTACTTCGACGGTTTGATCTGATTCGTAAGATCACACATCGTGGCGATGTGAAGATCGTAAAGATCATTTCAGATGATAACCTTGCAAATCCGCTGGCGAAAGTGATATCTCGGCATAAGCATGAGCGACCCGTACATAGTTCAAGTGTTGGACACTTGAGTGATTGGCTATAGGCCAAATGGGAGATTGTTGGACAATTATGACCCATAGCATCACTGTTTATAAAAGACATGGTGTTCTTTGTACAAATTAACTATGTGACAATGGAAATTGCTCATTTATCATTTGTAATTGGATTACTTGGATATATAAATGATAAAAGTCCATATGATTAGTACCGGATTAATAAGATATGAGATAATATTAATCCACGAAAGGTTTAATCATTAAATATCTGTAGTCGTAGTATTATCGAGACTGGACATCGATAATTCAGAATAGGATAATATTACACTTGTGCGCATTATGGAAGCTTAACGGTATAGTTCTCATATATTTAAGTATTGGATACTTATGTAAGTGTGATAGGAGGTTCTGTTAGCCGTTGGACTGGGAACAGCTTCTCTCTGGATAGTTCCCTCGGAATCACGTTGGTAGTATGACTATGTGTCTATGGGAATCCGAATTAGGGTAGATGTATGTGGTCTTAACATGAGACTTGCATCGCTAATACTTGCGACAATTAATATACTTTGGTTTGGTCGTCCGGAGCTTTAACAGGTTCTGTGTACACCTCTTCTGGGTATACTGAGAATAGTAGTGTATTGGATGTGATGTCAAGATGGAAGTATCACTTCAGTCATATCGAGATGATGATCACGCAGTGTTACAGAACTAGTACTCTTAAATGCTACAACTATCGGCATAGTATGACTAAGTCATGATTATCCGATTACAAAGACTAGTTGCTAGTGATCCGATATATGATTCGTATGGGGCAGACACAATTCCAGCCCTAGGCCTAACATGTGACATCCGATACTGGATCCCAATATGACCGGCGTAAACACACACATATAACGCAAGCGCACGTATCGTTCAAGTAGTATAAAAATATCGATCCAACGAGGACTTAATTCCTACTGTTGTTATTAATTATTGAATCTATTTATTACAAATATCTAATTGAGGGTGAAGAGAATGATTGCTTGATTGATTGGGTTGATGTAGTTTTTGCAAAATAAATAAATAAATAAGAAGACAAAAGAAAATACTAAGAAAAATAACAAAAGACACAAAGATCTAGGGTTGTGAATCATTCTAATATCTTTTAAAAGATGAAGTGATTATTTTATGTTTGTGTAATAAATCAGTTTACTAACCTGGAACACGAAATTATGCAAAAGCCTCTGTCGATGGTCAGACGCAAATACCCAGTTTAACCCAATTGAACCATATGTTTATGTCAACCAAATTATCTGGATTCATTAAGTTTAAGTTCCAATTATGGCTACCCCCGCCCGACAGGTATATGTCTATCCTGTAAGGAAATCTATTAAAGGGTTATCTATCCTCAAGGAAGATCGTGGGCTATTAAGTCTAAGGCTGAAACCTAAAATCCCTATGTCTAGTTCATTTTAGATTTACCACATCAATCTTATTGGTGATCAGACAACAAGAAGCATTAAGCTTAAAAGTTAATAAATAAACCTTTAAATTACCCAAACTATAAAATAACCCCTTATAAAATGGTGATATTAGAATTCATCACAACCCCAGATAACTAATTTATTTTACGACACATAACTAGGGTTAGTAAAAACTTAAATAAAATAAAAGACATAAAGTAAAATGCTGGAAAGTAAATTGCTGAAAAGTAAATGACGAAAAGTAAATGCTGTGAATTAAATACTGAAAATTAAATGCTGAAAAGTAAATTGCTGAAAAGTAAATTGCTGAAAAGTAAATGCTGTGAAAGTAAATTACTGAAAGTAAATGCTGAAAAGTAAATAAAGTAAAAGTACAATAAAAGAAAATACTGAGGTAAAAGATCCACTTTTATTACTTCTATTTTAGATATCTCCATTAATATAATATATTAACTTTGCATGATAATTACCAACCAGCCATATAGGCGGTATCCAGATTAAGTCAAATTAATAATTAATTACCAACCGACCAATTAGGCGGTATCCAGTTTAGTCAGGTTAAAACCAATTTAAATAATAACCAACCGACCAATATGGCGGTATCCTCGTTAAGTCAGGTTTTAACTAGTTTATATATTATAATTAAGGGAGATTAATCTAAATATTAGTAATAAAATTTTACCTTTTACCCCAGCAAAGGGGAGTTACCTCCTCATTACTGAAAAGTAAAAAAACTGAAAGTTAAAGAAAGAAAAGTACTGTACGTAAAAGTAAATTGCGGAAAGTAAAAACTGAAAAGTAAAGAAAAGAAAGTGCGAAAGCGGAAATTAATTACTAAAAGCTATAAATAAACAAACAAGATACAATCTTCTTAGTATTCTTAAGGAATTCCTTAGAAGAAAGCATGAATTTTACAAATGAAATGGCTTGGTATTTATAGGCAAAATTTTGCCTCCATCAAATCATCCACCAAATCAATTATTAATTGCTCCACTAATTGCTCCACTAATTGCTCCACCAAATCCATTATTAATTGCTCCACTAATCTCTTATCATGTTTGGTGATGATTTGATAATTTTTATCATTTATTTATTAATTTATTTTTTGCTTTGAAAATGATTGAAAGTGACTTTAATAATTACACACAACACACCTCTGGATGGTTCATCAATTTCGGGCATGAAATATTCAGAATTAGAAATTATTCTGTCTTTTATAGCTGTAGATCGTTGAGTCTTCTTTAATCTGGAACTTGAATCAGCTCAATCCGATATTGGAGTAAAAAGTTATGCCTAAAATACAACAGATGCACAAAACTGGAATTTCCAAAACTACATTTCGTTAAAACGCCCTTTCAAGTTTCCAATCTCCAAAATTAATATGTCAAGTCCAATATTTGCCCTTTTGACCCATATTTCATCCTAATGATTTCATTGTGTCCCAATATTATTTTATCTGCAAAATAAACTAAAACACATCAAAACGTTCATCAAACCCGAGAAACTAAACAAATTATTAAGTAAAAGGGGCGGTAAATATTGATATATTTCCGCTCATCACACCCCCAAACCTAAAATTTTGCTAGTCCTCGAGCAAAATACAACAAAATAAAATACAAGAAACAATTAAAATTAAACTAAGCCACTTTCGTAGGGATCACAGTTGCATTTAGCATATGCAACAAGCCTTTAAACCCCTAGGTGTCCCTAGTGGACGAGTTATAGTCTCGTGAGGGCTTACAGCGACGATACCCACAAACGTTTTACAAAAGTAAAAAATGTAGTGAAACTAATGCACACAAAAGAAAAAAGACAAGAGAAAAGAGAATAAAAAAGTTAGTGACTAATCAGGTGAAACTTCTACTCCAAGTTACTAGTTGTTTTCTTTCTTTCTAAATTACTGAATAAGTAAATTCTCTTATTATTTTTACCAATCTCCATATACACAGCCAACAAAATATTAAACAACTCATTTTTACCCACAACAGTCATAAATGCAGTTGATAAGAGAGTAATATTTGTGTCCTAAAGTTCTATCAGATTTCACACCTTTTTGTAGCAATGGAATAATTTTTCTCATTTTTCAGATTTTTTCTTTGATTTTTTTTCTCTATTTTTTATTTATATATAATATCTTCCATCTATGTAACGAGTGTTGGGTCGGTGGCTCCCAAACCAGTTGGCTTTAGGGCACCAGGTGTTAAGACACCCCTAAGGACTTAATTACTCAGACTTTAGATATTTTTGCAGCATCTTTGATCCATGTAGCAAGCTTTGGGCCAGTGACTCCCAAACAAGTTGGTTTTAGGGCACTAGGTGTTAAAACACCCTTACAGACTTAATAACTCGGATCTCATATGTTTTTTTTGTTTGTTTTTTTGTTTGTTTTTTTTACTCCATTGCTTTTTGAGATGCTTCCTCCAATTAAACTAAAGCACTGAATATTACAAACTTTTCAATTATAAGTCATGTTCGTATGTTACTTTGCATATTGATAATACCTGCCAACTGAGTATATGAAGATCCATTTTAGTCAGTATTATGGAGAATTCACAAATTAAATAATTCAAAAGGAAATAAACAAAAATTAACTTGTTTCAAAAATGGTTTAAGATACGTCTCAGGAGTGAAAACTCCTTACTCAGCCATCTCTTACCAATTTCACCTTTTTAGTCAAAATAAAAATAAAAAAAAACACAAAATATTTTTGTAATTTTTGAAAATTTTTCAATTTTTTTTTGTATTTTCGAAAAATTTTGGACTAAAAATAAAAAGAACACACAAACTAAAAACAAGGTACTGATCAACTAATTCCCTCCCCCAAACCTAAATGAGACATTGTCCCCAATGTCTTAAACAGTAGAAGAAGAGTTTAGAAGATAATACATGCTTAGCTGAAAATCTATAAGAAATTAAAGGTTAAGATCCAATTAATCATATGCCTCTTACCACGATCGTCCTCAGACCATTTATCTTTGAAATGATATGGTCAACTTGTGGTTCATAGGCTAAGAGTTGGTCTATTAGATCCGGAGCAGTTCTGGTAGTAAAGAGGAGTTCTTTCAAAGGTTTTGACACGAACCCATTTCTCCGGGCATCATCAAGAAACACACAAAGAAAATCATAAAATCCATCAACGTTGTACAGTCCAAGCGGTTTCTGGTGTATGTTCAGGTTCGCCCAAGATAGAACTATAAACATTTCCTCCAATGTACCCAAGCCACCTGGCAAAGCAATAAAAGCATCAGCACAGTTAATCATTTCTACCAAACGTTCAGACATACCTGGCACGATCAGTTCCTCTCCGTTTGATGGTTCAATAAGATTTGCCTCTGCCAAGGGTTTTGGGATGATTCCCAAAATGTGACTGCCTCCCTCCTGTACAGCCTTTGAAACGATCCCCATTAGTCCAAGATTGCCTCCGCCATATATTAAGTGCATATTTCTTGCAGCTAAGACTCGACCCAATTCATGTGCTGCTTCTACGTATTGTGGCTTAACACCAACACTACTACCGCAAAACACACATATGTTTTCAACTCGTCTTCTTGAAGTGGCTTCCATTTTTATATATTTCTTTCTTAAATCTGGATGCCTTCCAAAGTGCAATGACGAGCTGAATTTATAGTACCTGAAAAGGGTGAGCAATAATAGCACTAATATCTTCCAAAGGACGATTGTTAGCTAAACAGTAAAAGAAATCGTGAAAGGTTAAAAAAATTCTGGATTCTGACTACGAAAATAAAGATAATTACAACAGAAAAGCGAATCAAAGCAATAATTAAGGCAACAGAATTGT
Source organism: Zanthoxylum bungeanum (assembly GCA_019454045.1). Lineage (NCBI taxonomy): Eukaryota > Viridiplantae > Streptophyta > Magnoliopsida > Sapindales > Rutaceae > Zanthoxylum > Zanthoxylum bungeanum. The sequence continues at coordinate 32,111 of SKCR01033412.1, read as the reverse complement.
GTACGCAATACGCCACTCGTTTGGTATATAAATCCATTAGGATGCGTCTCAAGATTTCATTCCTTACTCAGCCAACGCTAATGAATTGGTTCTCATCTTTGTGATTGCCAAACACCATTCCTTCTGTCTTAAAATGCTCCGTTTGTATTTTTCCTACAAAACAACACACAAAATTAAAAACTCTACAATATGTATACACACAATATGAAAACAGAAATTACAACAAATTGCATGGGTTGCCTCCCTGCTAGCGCTAAATTTTTCGTCTTTAGCCAGACGTGACTGAAATCCATCTATCGAGGAGGTTTCAGCGTCGTTTTGGATGTCCGATTAAAGACAATCACATGAGCGTTGCTTTTGAATGGTCTCTTCCAACGGTAAGGTAGCATAAAATTTTTTGTCCCATTTAGTGCTTGTGCCACCTTTTTGCTCCTTGTTGCTCTAGTGGTTCCTGTAAAGAAAGAAAGAAAATCAGGAGGTCTCGTATGCCAAAACAGCAATGTTTCTCCTGAATGCTCTGGATCTTTATTAAGGTCAGACATTTGCTCCTCCATTTGCTCTGCTTCTTTCTCCACCTTTTCTTCACAGATGTATTTGAAAATTTCTTCATTCAGCTCTTCATCTGTCATCTGTGAAATACATGCTTCAAAATTGTCAACCTGAGGATGAAAAGATGTTTCTGACATTAGGTTTTCATCCTCTGATACGACTGGAATGGATGGTTCAGATAGATCTTCTTCAAACATCATGGTAAAGCATGCTCCAAGATCTTCATTTTGAGGATTAAAAGTTTGATCCTCCGTTGTTTGTGCAGTTGGTACAAATATATCAGTTTCATCCTCGTTAGAATCTGAATAATAAAAATCAAATCGAGATTTTACCGGTTCGGGCTCCTGAACTGATACCTCTAATTCTTGATTCTGCTCAACCTTCTCTTCTGCTAAAGTGTCATCGTGAAATGCTTGGTACTCGAAGGCTTCATCTGAAAATGGTCATTGAGGTATGTAGCTCTGGTTTTCTGTTAATTGTCTGATCTGCTCAGTCATTCTCTGAATGGATGCTGATTGTCTCTGAATACTTTCGAGTTGATTCTGGAATGTTTCAAGCATTGTATCCAATTTTTCATCTCGTTTCTTGAACACATCTTTAAGCATGTCAATCATCTGATCTTCTTCTGATTGTTCTGATTGTTGATGAAGATCATTGTATGTGGGTGGTGGATAAGATGGAAAATGTGGTTCTGTGAAATGTGATGGATCGTCATACCATGAAGGATCTTGATAGCTCTGCCACCCTGAATGGTAGTTGTATTCGCAATAATCTCTAGGGTGGTTACCATTACATATGTCACATCTCCCCATTGCGTTCTGTTGAGCAAATGTAATATTGCTTGGTTCTGGCATCCAGTGATAATTGTTGGGCTGGACAACAGGCCTCAGAAAACCGGACTGTTGCTCCCAAATGTGGGGTGTATCTTCTTGTAAAGCACGTAATCTTTCAATCTCCCAATAATGTTCCATTTTTCAATCACCTGAAAAATAAAAGAAGGAAATAAAAATTACAGATAAAGAAAATTAGATACAAGTAAATTAGATAGCTTCAAAGTTAATCATTTCTACCAAACGTTCAGACATCCCAGAAGGCCAAGGTTTGGCCAAAGGCTTCTGGGGAGTGGAAAAGAGGCAAAGGAAAAATCATTATAATCTTCCTGGAAGACAAAAGACATATCCCAAGATGTCTGCCTAAACTGTGGCAAATGGGTCACTAGAAGCGTGACTGTCGTATGGACAATGCAGACATGTAGGAATAGAAGAATGGGCAAGGCTCCGACTTCAAATATGTTTGTCATAAACATGTTCGCTACTAGTATTAAAATTGGATTTTAGATACTGAGTATGGTACATAAATATGTACTGGTGTGAAGAATCTGCTGATAAGCAAGATACTGACTTCAGTTGAGATTTATATGCAAATCAGAAACGAGACGAGAGTCGCTGTTTTGACCGTAGATACTTAAGTTTAGGAACTACTCTTCGGGTGTGTACTTAAATTAGGAAACTATTACAATGTAAATTATTTGACTAGAAACATTATCTCTATATCAGAGTATAACTCGTTGCGAGTATACCTTTATATTCTAGAACACTAAAGTGTTTCATTTTATAAAGATGATATTGAGATAAGCACATTAGATGTGAATAATAGTATTTATATTTTGAATATAAATAAATCTCAAATGTATAACAGGACAAACAAATAGCTCAAACTGATTTAATCAGATGAGACTTATTTAGGGCATTGTTGTCTGGGACACAATTAACAAGACTCGTATATCCACACTTTTGAAGAGTGGATACTAGGACGGATTTGATACTATTCAAATGATGTCTACGAATCTAGTTTATTGGGAAAAGTGCCTAAAACACCTTTTATTTGGTAAAAGTGTAAGTGCCACAGATCTCTAAGCCCTCGTTCATAGTGACGTAAGTGGGCCCATGTCTAGCTAGGCTAGAGGTGTATATGAATGTTTCGTGACCTTTACGGATGTGGCATCGCGTTATGGTTATGTGTTTCTTTTGAAACACGGATCAGAAACTTTTGATAAATTCAAAGAGTTTCGACACGAAGTAGACAAACAGATCAGCTAAAGTATTAAAACGTCACGGTTAGACCATGATGGAAAATACTTAAGCAATAAGTTTCTCAAATACTTGAAAGAGTATAGTATTTTTTCAATCAGGACTCCTCCCGGAACACGTCAGTTTGACGGTGTGTCCGAACAGAGAAACCAAATTTTGTTGGGCATGATAATGTTAATCATGAGTCGCTCTGAGCTACCATTTCCTTCAAGTGATACGCATTAACAGTGCAAAACTTATTTTGAATAAGGTTCCATAGAATCTGTTTAACAGACTTCATATTAGATATGAACAGGAAAGAAACCGTGTTTTCTCATTCTTGAAGATTTGGGTATGCTAGGCATATGTTTGGATGATACCAAACTAGAACCCAAATTGGATAAGTGCCTAAGTTGTAGGTTATCCTAGGGTAACCAAAGTATAGTATGTTGGGTTTCTCTAAGGTCCCAAGGATCAAATCAAGCAATGAAACACATGTGAATACATCAAAGAAGTTGCGGAATACTTACAATGATCGGTTGAGCGATGCGACGAACAATGAAAACTTTTTATGCCCTTTGAAGCTCTTTGAACTCTCAGCATTTACTTGTTTTTGTCCTCCTCAAATTCGGCCATGAATGTTCCCAAGCTCCAAGCTTGTGATGTGTATTCCAAGCCCACAGGTGGGTTTCCCTATCAGCTTCGCAAGACTCCGGAAGTGTGCTAGCACCTCAGAAATTTTTGCCGCAAAATTTCCTTTGCTTCTCCTACAACTCACGGCAAAACCAGAAAGTTGAAGGAAGAAAATGCCCCTTGGGCGAGAGAGAGAAGAGAAGAATGAGAGAGTGTGTTGTTGTTGTTGTATATTTGGATTTGTGTATCTAATACACTTAAAATGAATTCAAAATTCATTTACCAAAAATCCACTTTCAAAAAGTCAAGGCATTAAAGCCACAACCACCTCCATCAATCAATCAAGTGACAAGTTGTCACATCACTCAAAGTGACAAGTGATTTGACGCTTGCTGTGACTAATGATTTGACGTTTGATGTGACTTGTGGGCCGCACTTAAATTCACAATGCGAGTGCGCCCGCAAATACTCCCGGGCTCGGGTTCACTAATTCCAAATTAACGAATTTTCCGTTGCGACGAAATTAAATCTAATTTAATTAAATAACTTTGCCTAGCAAAATTACTATTCACGTCGCTAACGAATTAATTCTAAATTAACTCGTTCGCCCGAATTAAAATCTAATTTTAATTTCGCGTCGAAATCTAATTTCGTATAATATATCGAATATATTATTTTATTGATTAATTCCAAATTAATCGTTCTCTCTCTTTAATTAATATTTTATCCCAGATAAAATATCTCTGTAATTAAACCCAGATTAATTTTCTCTCTCTTATAATTAATCCCAGATTAATAAAGTGCGAGTCATACGTCATCGGTGAATCTTTGGGAAGCGACCTATGAGATCCCCAGATATGTTGGCAGTAAATCCGGTCGTCGGACTATCCGAAAACGTAAGTACCTAGTACTACGTTTTTACCGATTTACAAGACATGGTTGGCTTCTAGCAAATCATCATGCCTACCCAATTCTCCAGAAATATTATTACTGGAATATGTGATCTATATCAGGCGTAGTATACGTAGTATTGTGTATTTCGATCCAGCATCGGATGTCACGTGCTAGGCCTGGGGCTGGAAAAGTGTATGCCCTGTACGAAGCACATATCGGATCTCTGGTAACTAGTCTCTATAATCGGATAAACATGACCTAGTCATAATATCCCGATAGCTGCAGCATATAAGAGAACAAGTTTCGTATCCTACGTGATCATCATCTCCACTATGACTGGAGTGATACTTCCATCTCGACATCACACCCAATACACTACGATTCTCAATATACCCAGAAGAGGCGTACACAGAACCTGTTAAAGCCTTGGACGACAAAACCAAAGTATATTGATTGTCGCAAGTATTAGCGGTGCAAGTCTCACGTTAAGACCAAATACGCCTACCCTGATTCGGACTTCCATAGACACATAGTCATACTACCAATGGAATTCTGAGGGGTCTATCCAGAGCGAAGCTGTTTTCCGTACCATCGGTAAAACACAACCTCCTACTACACTTGCATGAGTATCCTATACCCAAATATATGAGAATTATGTCGTTATGCTCTCACAACGCGCACAAGTGTAATACTAGTCTATTCTGTATTATCGATGTCCAATCTCGATAATACTACGACTAGGGATATTTAATGATTAAACCTTTATGGATTGATACTGTCTCATATCATCTCAATCTGGAACTAATCATATGGACCTTTCATCATTTATATATCTTGGTGATCTAATCACAAATGATAAAAGAGTAATTTCCTTTGTCACATAGTTAATTTGTACAACAACACCATGATCTGTACAAATAGTGATGCTATGAGCCATAACTGTCCAACAATCTCCCACTTGGCCTATAGCCAATCACTCAAGTGTCCTACACCCAAACTATGTAAGGATCGAAAACGTCTGCTGAGAAAATGGTTTCGTCAGTGGATGTGCAAGATTATCATCTGATGCGATTTATACGATCATCACATCGCCACGATGTATGATCCAAACGAATCAAATGAATATCGAAGTATATATCTGGATCATTGATGAGACCATTAATTCTTCAGCCTGCGCTGTAGCCTAGCTCAGCTGTTAACAGAACTATATCTAATCTAATTAGATTATTATCAATCCAGAAGGCTTCTATTACTGCCTCAGCTGCATCAATAATCCATTTTTGTTGTTTATTTGGTAAGAGTATCTTGCATGGAAGATTTCCAGCTCATTGTTATGTTATTCAAACTTTATAGTACTGTTGTTACGACTTATAGTCGTTTTCATCGGTTAGGAAACTTGCAGCAGTGAACCCAGTCACTTGAAGTTCTCTTTCTCCATAGTATAAGACAGCATCCTTAGATCATCTAAGATACTAAAGGATGTTCTTAACATCAATCCATTGACTATCACTTGGATTGGCCTGATTGTGACTCCATATGCTCAAAGCGTATGAGACACCAGGTCGCGTATATTTATCAATGTACGATTTCTCGGAGAGTGCTAACAACCTTTAGATCTATCCCAGTAGATCTTTATTCCTAGAATAAAGGTTGTCTCTCCCAAGAATTCTATGGAGATTTTTTCATGAAAGCCAAGCTTTCACCGATTGTATTATGGGAATATCATTTCCAAGAAATGATATACCATCATTATTATTCAGGACATTCACTGTCAGTGTGCTCCCACTAACCTCCTTATATACACAAGAATCTTTTTCGTTTTGAATTAAATCATACACCATTATGATTACATCAAAACGATAATTCCAAGAACTCAATGCTTGCTTCAATCCATCCATGGATCGAGTTAACTTCTAAACCTTGTTTGCTCGTTTTGGTATGACAAAACCGTCAGGATGTTTTAAACATCCTCCAAAAGGTTTCCGTTAAGGAAAGCGGTTTTGGCATTCAGCTGCCATATTTCATGAATGAAACATGCAGCATTGGCAAGCATTATCCAAATGGATTTACCGTGGCAACAGGTAAAATGTTTCGTCGTAATCGACACAATGTTGATAACTATACCTTTTCGCTACAAGCCTAGCTTAGTATGTTGGTATGTTGCCTTCCATGTATGTCTTCCTTGGAGACTTATATATTACCAATAGGCACAATGCCTTTCGGTACAACAACTAATGTCCAAACTCAGTTGGTATACATGGAATCCATTTTGGACTTTATGGCACTTTGCCTTAATAGGGAGTCGATACCTTGTATCACTTCCTCATACGTAGTCAGTTCGTATTCCTCAATAAGATTGACATCTTTACGAGGTAGATCAGAAACACATACCCCAGGTTGGTTTCTGACTCTCTCCGACTTACGCGGTTCTTGTGTATTCAAAGATTATTGGTATAGTTTCATCTTTAATGAACTATTTATGTTCCATTAGGAATTGGTGCCTGGAACAGTATTACTCTGATTTTCATCGAGTTTTAATTTCTTCCCACTTACCACTGCATATTGGTATTCCTCTCAGGAAAACCGCATGGCGAGGAATTATTACATTGTTCTCTAGTGAGTTGTATAAGTACTATACTTTGGTTTCCCTAGGATAACCTACAACTTAGGCATTTATCCGATTTGGGTTCTAGTTTGGTATCATCCAAACATATGCCCAGCATTCCCAAATCTTCAGGAATGAGAAAACCCAGTTTATTTCCTGTTCATATCTAATATGAAGTCTGTCAAACAGATTAACATGGAACCTTATTCAAAATAAGTTTTACATTGTTTATGCGTATCCGTTGAAGGAAATGGTAGCTCAGAGCGACTCATGATTAACCTTATAATGTCCAACAAAATTCAGTTTCTCTGTTCGGACACACCGTCAATTGACGTGTTCCGGGAGGAGTCCTCATTGAAAGAATACTATACTCTTTCAAGTATTTGAGAAACTTATTGCTTAAGTATTTACATCATGGTCCAATCATAGTGTTAATACTTTAGTCGATCTGTTTGTTACTTCATGTTGAAACTCTTTGAATTCATCAAAAGTTTTCGATTCGTATTTCAAGAGAAACACATAACCATAACGAGATGCCACATCTGTAAAGGTCAAGAAATATTCATTTCCACCTCTAGCCTGCTAGATATGGGCCCACTTACGTCACTATGACCAAGGGCTAACAGATCGATGGCAATTATATTTTTACCAAGTAAAAGGTGTTTTAGGCATTTTGCCCAATAAACTAGATTCGTAGACTTTATTTGAATGGAATCAAATCAGTCCTAGTACCCACTCTTAGAAAGTGTGGATATACGAGTCTTGTTTAAATTGTGTCCCAGACATCAATGCCATATATAAGTCTCAACTGATCAAATCAGTTTGAGCTTATTTGTTTGTCCTACGTATGAGATTTATTTATTTTCAAAATATAAATACTGTTTTTCACATCTAATGTGTTTATCTCAATATCATCTTTATAAAATAAAACACTTTAGTGTTCTAGAATATAAAGGTATATCCGCAACGGATTATACCCTGATATAGAGATAATGTTTCTAGTCAAACTAGTTACATTCTAACAGTTTCCTAATTCAAGTACACACCCGAAGGGTAGTTCCTAAACTTAGGTATCTACAGTTAAAACAGTGACTGTCGTCCCGTTTTCGACTCACAGATTGATCTCATCTGAAGTCAGTATCCTGGTTGTCAGCAAATTCTGCACATCAGTATATATTTATGTACCACACTCAGTATCTAAAATCCAATTTTAATACTAGTAGTGAACATGTTTATGACAATATATTTGAAGTCGGAGCCTTGCACCGTTTTCAATTCCTTATTGTCTGCCTTGTCCATACGGCAGTCACGCTTCTGTGATCCCGTTTGCCACAATTTAGGCACATTTTGGGATATGTCCTTTGTCTTCCCAGAAGATTATAATGACTTTGCCTTTGCCCTCTCTTCCACCTCCAGAAGCCTTTGGCCAAGCCTTGGCCTTCTAGAATGTCGAAGTAAAATGAGCCTTGCGCTTCTTGCCCATTGCAAACTTCGGCTTTGTCTCCTAGAGTATAGCCATTAACTCTCCAAGAGTTTACTATTGCAATTTAGAACTTCTAAGATCTAAAGTAGATCTATGAAGATCCTTCAATTTCATTTTCATACTATAAGGATCTAATCCTTATTCTGATTAAGAAATTAAGGAGTCTATTTGGCAAGCTTAATGGATTAAGCACTAAAGTTATCATCAAATGAATATTCCAAATATCATGTTCTACTATTTGCTTAACTCCGGCTTAGGCCTAAGATGTTATTTTATCAAATAAAGTAACTTCTTAGTTTTCGGACTATCCTGATTCATTATTCCCAATTTGAAAATTAAAGTCGTTTAAATACATTTTCACCCAGGATTATGTTTTAAACACTAATCTTTCAATTATCTTGATTCTAATAGTCCAACTATCGAATCAACGATTTTAGGTACTATTTATTATAATGATTACTATAGTCTAACTAAATAATCAACTATAATTTAATGATTAAATTCAATTATATTGATTACTATAATCCAATTATAAAATCAACTATTAATTGAAATGGTTAATTCAAATATATTGATTACTATAATCCAATTATGTAATCAACTATAAATGAAATAGTTTGAATACAGTCCAACTGTTTATTAAAACAACTATTAAATATTAGTCCAACTAATATATTAATTTGTTGACGAAAAATTTGAAATGAGGGCGTATGGCAAGTAACTAAACGAATATTGCAAATTTAATACTTGCCTCCCACTATTTTTCGGCGAGCCTCTAACACTCTGTGGAGTACTTGGGAAACCTTGTTTCCTAGTGGGCTAGGATCCCGTTAAATAACACACAATCTTGACTTTGGCCAACAAATTGTATGATAATTAACTAGGTAGATCTCTAAGATCAATTGGATCTCATCCAATTCCTAGATCCAGTATGTGGACATCCAAGTCCGAAACATATATCTTATATATGCCAATATATCCAATATATTGCCTAACCTTTTTCCTCTGAATCAACTAAGCCTTGGCTTTGGCACAACAAACTTAGTGATCCCAGTTAAGTGGAACCCATTGACCTTGGAAAGCTTCGTAATCAATGTCGATGGACAAGAAGTGATCTTGACTTTGGCCAAAAAATCACAACTTGGACAAGACACCAATATGGAACAAAGCCTTCATGATTCAAACACATCCTCGACGGACAAAGGTCTTGACTTTGGCCAACAAACCAATGCCAGTCTTGGATCTTGAGTAAGAATCACTCAATGGAAGAAAAAAATGCTTAATATGATGTTGAGGGTTTTTCGCGTGCAATTTGCAACCAATTAATTATCTTTGTTAAGGTCTCATCATCATACACCCTTAAACATGCATTCTAAACACATAATAAGGCGCATATAAATAAATATAATAATGATATGCGGATGGATACTTAAACACATTGTTCCAAGAACAAATCTCTCCATTTCCTCTCTCCCGCTAGCACAAGTATTACTTCTACCCGTTACATAACACTTATAAAGAAACCTCATTTACATTGAGGGGAATAGGTGAGAAGAGAAATACAAAGAGTAAGGAGGTAATAGGCTGGACACCCAGGTCCAATTAATAAATTCTAAATTTATTACAATAATTTCCAAAATTGCCCTCACCCATCTAATATCCATCTGATATACATTATTCATACATCGCAACCATGTATTCACACAAGCATGTTATCAATCAATCTACTCCAATTAATTAATCTGAATATTAATGACCATCCAATGTTCAAACAACGATTTGATTTTGCGCGAGTCCGACTCGTTTTGCGAATAAGTACTCAAAGTACGAATTCTTGAATTAAATTAAACTACAACATTAAATCCAATTTAATTTGTATTAAATACTAACTCATTTATTTAATTCCAAATTAAATATCTACACTTTTAATGTACCTTTACGACTTAGATTCAAAATCTAATCATTACGGGTCTCAAAGCCCATTAACATCCAATGTTATTTTAATTAAAGTCCAATGGGCTTTTAATTAATTTCTTAAGGCATGGACATTTGGTCAATATGGGTCAAACCCAAATACCAAAGCCCATTTAAGGAATCAGCCTTATTTGCCAAGAAACCAATTTAGGCCCATTAGGCCCAATTAAAATTAAAGGTCCATTAAGTCATATTTGGACTTTATGGATATGGTTTTGGGCCCAATTGGATCCAACCAATTTGCCTAAACCAATCTTGGTACAACCAAGCCCATTTAAGCCCAATTACAACATTTCAAGCCCAATTTCCAAAATAGGCCCAATTACTTAAATTACCAAATTCTAAATTTCATAACTTAATTAACCTAAGTATATAGCCATAATTAATTACCCAAACTAACATTTCCAAAACAAAAATTTGTACAATTAATTATGCTAATTATCATCAAAACATGTCCAACACATTTTAATAAAAAATCAATCATTTTCCATGCATATAAGTCCACGTCAATTAGGGTATTTTGTCCAATTCAAAATTCAATCCAATTAAATCTTAAATCAACATTACCCAATTGTTTCAAGTCATCCAATGATCAAAGAAACAAAAAATACCATGACTTTAGGGTATCAATTGTATTCGGCCAAGCCAACCCAATTTGGGGAAAATTGTTCCAAATCAATTTTCATGAAATTGATCATATCCAACTTCAATTAAACATCATTCAAGCATACTCAATCAATTAATTTTATCAACTCATGCTCAAATTTAATTTACCCAATTTTAACCCTAAATCATTTTCATGATCAAAATGGCTCAAGATACCATTGTTGGGTTTCTCTAAGGTCCCAAGGATCAAATCAAGCAATGAAACACACGTGAATACATCAAAGAAGTTGCGGAATACTTACAATGATCGGTTGAGAGATGCGACGAACAACGAAAACTTTTATGCCCTTTGAAGCTCCTTGAACTCTCGGCATTTACTGGTTTTTGTCCTCCTCAAATTCGGCCATGAATATTCCCAAGCTCCAAGCTTGTGATTTGTATTCCAAGCCCACGGGTGGGTTTCCCTATCACCATCGCAAGACTCCGGAAGTATGCTAGCACCTCGGAAATTTTTGCCGCAAAATTTCCTTTGTTTCTCTTACAACTCACGACAAAACCAGAAAGTTGAAGGAAGAAAATGCCCATTGGGCGAGAGAGAGAAGAGAAGAATGAGAGAGTGTGTTGTTGTTGTATATTTGGTTTTCTGTATGTAATACACTTAAAATGAATTCAAAATTCATTTACCAAAAATCCACTTTCAAAAAGTCAAGGCATTAAAGCCACAACCACCTCCATCAATCAATCAAGTGACAAGTTGTCACATCACTCAAAGTGACAAGTGATTTGACGCTTGATGTGACTAATGATTTGATGCTTGATGTGACTTGCGGGCCGCACTTAAATTCACAATGGGAGTGCGCCCGCAAATACTCACGGGCTCGGGTTCGCTAATTCCAAATAATGAATTTAATTAAATAACTTTGCCTTGCAAAAATACTATTCACGTTGCTAACGAATTAATTCTAAATTAACTCATTCGCCCGAATTAAAATCTAATAAAAACAACACAACGAAAAATAAAAACAAGATACTAGTCAACTATTCCCCTCCCCCAAACATAATTGATACATTGTCCCCAGTGCCTAAAAAATAGAAGAATAGTTTAGAAAATAGTACCTGGTTAGCTGAAATTTTACATCTAAAAAGAAAATTAAAGGTTAAGATCTAGATTTATCCGACGCTTTTTACCACGATCATTATCAGACCAGTTTATCTTGGAAAGGATAAGGTCAATTTTTGGTTCAAAGGCTAAGACTTGGTCAATTAAATCATGGGTTGTTCTAGCAGTGAAAAGGATATCTTTTACAGGCTTTGACACTAACCCATTTCTCCAGGCATCATCAAGAAACACACAAAGAAAATCATAAAATCCATCAGCATTAAATAGTCCAATCGATTTCTGATGTATGTTCAAGTTTACCCAAGATAACACCGTAAATATTTCCTCCATCGTGCCCAAGCCACCTGGCAAAGCAATAAAAGCATCAGCACGGTTAATCATTTCAACTAGTCGTTCGGACATACCTGGCACGATGCATTCATCTCTGTTTGATGGTCATATAAGATTTGCTTCTGCAAAGGTTTTAGGATGATTCCCAAAACTTGACTACCTCATTCCTGTACGACCCTTGAAACGCACTCCATTAGTCCAAGATTTCCATCGCCATATACTAAGTGCATATTCCTTCCAGCTATGACTCGACCAAATTCATGTGCTGCCTCAACGAACTCTGGCTTAGAACCAACACTAGTACGACAAAACACATAGATATTTACAACTCGTCTTCTTGAAGTTGCTTCCATTTTTTTTATATATATTTCTTTCTCGAATCTTGATGTCTTCAAGAGTTCAATGACGAGCTGAATTTATAGAACCTGAAAAATGGTGAGTAAAAATAGCACTAGTACCTGCCAAATGACAATTAGTAACTAAACAGTCAAATATATCGTGAAAGTCAAAAAGTCTGGATCCTGTCGGATAAAATAAAAGAAAATAACAAAACAATTATTAGATAAATACAAAAAGAAAATAATATTTACAAGAAGTAACAGCTTGATTGACTTCTATGCATCGGGGACAAGCTTCTCATCCAATTTTCTTATAAATTGGAAAACAAGGTCTTTTAAAGTCAGATTCTCGAGACTTAAATGTTGTCTTTCTTTTCAAAACTGTGTATGTAACATGTGAATTGCGTGATGCATATATCCACTGAAATGCTTCTCAAGAGTCAATGATATGTCATCTAAAGACTCTTTACTCATGTCATCCCTAATGAATTTAATTTTATCTTCATGGTTATTAGACATCATTCCTAAAGAACGATAATGAGTATTACATGTCATGCGTGTACATTTATAGTAAACACCTAGTCTTTTAACTCTTCTCTTTTTAGCATAGGTGCTTCTTCTTAAACCAAGCAGATATGACACAAAAGAATCAGAGGAATCACCTGCCAATCGGACCCGTGCTTCAATAATCCAACGAATGTCATTAGGAATACCTTTGATCATCAGTAATCTCATTTGTTCCAAACGAGCTTTGTAGACTTTCATCAGAGAGTTTTGAGGGAGAGAAGGAAATTTCTTGTGAATATTTGCGAGAATGTCTTCCATCCTGTCTGTGACTTTACCTACAAAAATTACACACACAAAAGTAAAACACACCAAATTTCAATATATACACAAATTGCATGGGTTGCCTCCCTGCTAGCGCTAAGTTTAATATCGTCAGCTAGACATGACTGCCCGAATGTTAGGCTGGATCTGAAAATGTGACACTTTCTTTTTGTCACTCCAATGATTCTCCCCAGTAGTGTTTGACACGCTTGCTTTTAACTTTGAATTTTTTATTAGAGTTGGGATCACGTAACTCAACGGTTTTATCTGGTAAAACTTGGGTGATTAAGAATGGACTTGACCACCATAATCTTAACCTCTGAAGAAAAAATTTCAACCTTGATTTACTGAAAAATAACCGCTGCCTCGGTTCCAGTTGTATGCGTATTATTTTCTCATCATGTCTCTTGTTGGCCTTTTCATTGTATAGTTTGGCATTCTCAAAAGGTTGTATGTGAAATTCCTCAAATTCGTTTAGTTGGTGGAGCCTTTTCTCTTCAGTTGCTTGTAGATCAAGATTTAACTTCTTTAGTGCGCAATACGCTTTATCTTCAAGCTCTACAGCAGATTGCATGCTTTAAGTTTGTCATTGGAACTTTGCATTTCATCAGAGTTCTAGACGGTGCTATCTATCATATCAACTCTGAAACATTCCTCCTTCTTTTCGTCATTCGGGAAGTCCATGAATTTGAAAATATTGAATGTTACTTCTTGGTCTTATACCCTCATGGTTAGTTTACCTTTTTGTACATCTATAATGGTTCGACCTGTAGTCAAGAATGGTCTTCCAAGGATGATGGGCATATTTTCATCTTCCTCCATGTCAAGAATAATAAAATCTGCTAGGAAAATGAATTTGTCGACTTTGACCAGCACATCTTCAACTACACCTTTCGGAAATGTGAGAGTTATATCAGCGAGTTGCAAAGAGATTGAGGTGGGCATTGCTTCTCCGATCTGCAGTTTCCTATAAATAAAAAAAGGCATCAAATTAACACTAGCACCTAAATCACACAAAGCCTTACCGAAGTTATGTTTTCCTATGGTGCAAGGGATAGTGAAACTGTCAGGATATTTCAATTTTGGGGGAAGCTTCCGCTGAATGATGGTGTTGCATTCTTTTGTCAATGTTATTATCTCGTAATCTCCCAATCTTCATTTTCACGACATAATATCTTTTATAAACTTGACATAGCTAGGCATTTGTTCCAACGCTTCTACAAATGGAATGTTGATATGCAGCTTTTTGAAGATCTTCAGGAATCGAGCAAATTGTTTTGCTCGTTTATTTTTCTAGAGACGCTGTGGAAAATGTGGAGGTGGAGTAAATCTTTCTCGATCATTTTCCTTTGCCTCTTTTTTCTCCATCTATTGTTTAGCTCTGCTGCTTTATTTTGGAACTTCCTCAACAGTTGCCTTGATTCCAACATCTTTTTTGATTTCAGTACCGCTTTTAGAAGTGATGGCATGACATTGCTCATTCCCCATGTTCCTTGGATTTGGTTCTGTGTTGCTATGAAGTGTACCTTGCGGTCTGTAACTCTGAGTATTGGCCAGTTGTCCAATTTGATTTTCTAATGCCTTTATAGAAGCAGTTATGCTTTGATTCAATGCTGATTGGGCTTCAAATATAGCTTCATTTGATGCTGTTTCATTTTGAATTAATGCTGCTTGATTTTGAAACATAGCATCATATTTGGCTTATTGCTTTTTCATCTAAGCAAGCAAATCTTCTATTTCTAGCTTCTTCTCATACTCATGTCTTTGATTTTGATGTTGGAATCCTGATGGTGGATTATTTCTTTGCCCTTAATTGTTGTTCCATGCGAAATTGGGATGATTCATCCACTCTGGGTTGTAGGTATTGGAGTATGGATTGTTCCCCTCTCTGTTGAAATTGTTGACATAGTTAACTGTCTCATCATGTTGGTTGGTCCCTAGTGCTCCTTCTGTTGGGCTATATGCCCTAGAGCTTCATGTGTTGTAAAACGGAATTGATTATTGTAATAATTATAAACGCATTATTCATTTATCAAAGTTGTTTGATTTAAATTGCATATTGTCCAATTGTCTTGTTCACCTTGATTACTTTTGTACCTTCAGACTTAGTGTATGTTTGATGTACAAGAGGATTAGTAATCTAAATTGTCCATATAGAGCAAACAGAGTGGGTACTTTGTTTGTGGTTTATCTATAGCTGCGGTACATTCTATACTTGTATGACGACCTTGATCCAGGTTCATTCATGTGATGACACGGTAATTGAGGCACCTTGTATGATATGATCATATAGGACTGGACTCAGATAATAATGAATTTCTTTTAAATTTATTAACCCAAGAAATTCATTTTATCGACTAGATGGTCATATATGGATTAATATTAATCCTGAGTGTACTACGAACTCCTGCATGTCAGACTATGTCCTTTGATTTACTATAGTAAGGTTGGTGTAGCAGTCTCTGCCAATAACTACGTATTTTGGGGAAATGGTTTGGTGTGTAGCTGAGAACGTTTTACATAGATATAGAATTCACTCATTCTTTTGAAAAGTAGAAGAATATCTCTTTTAAGCGTTGATTCGGGACTTGAACAATTCATAATTATTATGAATTAATTGTTCATTATAGAATCAATGATGCTTAAGAGACAAAATATTTAGAGGGGTATAATGGACTTATGACCCGGCTCTATTTATGAGATATTCGTGAAGGGCTATATCCATATGTAGTGACTATATCGATGGACACCGAAGTTGTTCGGCTTATATTTTCCATCTACGGTAACGGGAGTTCAACTTCGAGTTTTTAGTGGAATAACGCGAAGTTAATAATTCGTAATATTTGATTAAAGGGTTTAATTAATATTTTGGAATTATTGGAGTTCGGAACCGTAGGTCCATTTGGTCCCCGTGCTAGCTTGATTAACTGTAGCAAACCTAATATAATTATATTATCTAATAATATGCTCACATTATATTTATATATTATTAATATGATTAATAATAGTTTTTGTCACAAATGAAAATAATATTAAATTAGTTTAATATTATATTTTCTAATATTTTTTATTATGAGATAATCAAATAATAATTATAAGATAATTATTACATCATTAATAATTATGAGATAATTATTATATCATCATTGATAATGCATATTTATGAGATAATTATGACATCATTATTTGATAATGGTAAATGCATTATCAAGACAAGCCTTAATGGTTTGCCAAATCATCCACCAAGTTTTTGTTAATTAGTTTTGACCTAATTACCTAACTTGTTCCATTATTTAATGGATTTGGTTGACACTCTACTCAAGTGTGTTGGCCATTTACAATTGATAAGATTGAGTGGATGTTGATGGAATGGCTTTAGTTTATATTCTCTACCAATCTCACTCAAAAGTTGGGTAATCAAGTTTAAATCATACTTAGCATTTTGGAAAAAGAAATTCAAGAGAGAGCTAAAACATTCACAAAAGTTGTGAGTAAGGTAGAGAGAAAAATCATATTTCTCAATAGTTGAGATTAGAAAGAAAAACAAAAGTGAACAAGATACTTGATCTTCTTCATCTCATCTTTCTAAATCCAAAAGAGTTTGTGACAATATCAATTTCTCTAAAAAGTTTAGAGGCTGATCTTTGTGAGTGAAGCCCACACTTCGGTTTGTTGGTTTCAAGATATAGCTCGAAAGATTGAGTGGTTGATTCTACAGTAGAATCTCAAAGGAAATTAATCAAGAGTTTGGTGGAGTTCGACTTCAACAAAGGAGAAGGCAAGGAAAAATTTAAATATTCGGTGCCACCACATCTGCAACTTCCATCTCGTAAAAGGAAATCGATTTCAAACAATTGGTATCAGAGCGCTTAAGGTTGAAAAGTTTTCTTATCCCTTCTCTTTTAAGTTTCAGTTTTAGTAATTTATATGAGATATAGAATATTAGAATGCATGTTGTGATGAGTAGGCAAAATTAGATTCATGAGATTAATGGTTTGAATGTTCATGTGATGGATTTTTATTTTGATTCATGAGATAAATGTATTGCGTTTATCGTTAATTTTTTCGGATCTTATTTTTAGTTTTTAGGAATGTAAGACCATGAGGTCATTTTTTTTCAAGTGGTGTAAGTTCATTTCCTTTGTAATAAGTCTAATATGTAACCCTATTGGTAATTTGGAGGAGCTGATGCCGCGAAGGACTTATGACAAAGAAATTCCGTGAAGAACTCAACAACACACCATGGAACATGATTTGAAGACCAATGGATGCCTTGGATTTATTGTACTTATTTGGTTAGTATAAAAAAAAAAATAAGAGCCCAGTTAACGTAATTTTTGGATGTATGTAAAACTACATTCCATTACGAGTCCGTAGAAAAAAAACAGGGACCAAGGAAGCTCCGGAATGAAGTAAATGAAGTTCTAGCATTCAGACAGGCATTCGAACGCCCGTCAAACGCCACACAAATGTTTTCAGCCCAGACCTAGGCATATATATGTTTCAAATTGTTTATTAACATATCATATAGCCTATGGTGCCTACTTTTGTATTTTTCACATGCCATAACATGTAGACATGCATGATATTCAAGTCATAAAATATGATTTTATGTAAATTTAAAAGTTAAATTAGAATATAAGATGCATGTAAACGAATTAATAAGATTAATTAGTTTAAGGGTCTAAAAATTATGAATTCAAGTTTAAGAACAAATAGACATTATGAGTACATTATTTTCCTTGGTATATCGGATGGAAACCCATATATAAATTTCATAGCCGCTTCCGAATGGACGGTAATTTGGTTTTCACTCGGGATACAATTCCACGTACCTTTGGAGTAAATAACGTATTTTTAATCTATTAATTGGTTTAATGACATATAGTCCATTAGTTGAATTCTGAAATTTTAAAAACCTATAAGTGAACTAATATTTTAAAAAGTTAAAATTGATTAGATCACTTAAGCAAACTTGATTAAATTAGTTTAATTAAGTTAATGATTAGTATAGACTAATAAGGATTAGTGAATAAAATTTTAAATGTTAAAATTGGTTAGATCACTAATAATCCACTAGTATTAATAAAGATATGTTTTAGCCGAGCATAATCTTAATACATTAGAAACTAGTGAGATAGAAACCTTACACTTCAAAATAGTGAGTGGGGGAGGGGTATACCACAATATATCCAATGATCTCTATTGTTATCCAAAAACCTGAGATTCAATAGGTGCCTTGTGGCAGCTTTGTTCCTGTCCCCCTACGGATTGTGTCCTTATTGGGTCAATATCAAGTTTGGATTCCAAAAGGATAGAAACTCTAGATGTATCTAGTGATTTGACATACCCTACGACGGCACTTCACTAGTTAAGTCCAAGGTATCTAAAATAATGGGTCACACTCACAAAGGAATGATTAAGTTGTTAATCAAATATTCTTTGATCAAAATAACGGCAGTTGATCAATATAGGAATAAGAGTTATTTCAGATATATTAATCAATTGAGAATGTCTTAATCTATCATGTGAATACTTGACCTACCCTACGGCGGCACTTATTTGTGGGATGATAGATAATTGTGGCATAGTAATTCTTTTAGGTTTCTAATTAATTATACATTGATCATGCATCATGTTTAATTTTATGCCTAAATGTTTGACAATTTCAATATGTGATTATGAATGTTGAATGCGCGTTTATTATTTTTCAGCCATGGCATCTGCAATTATCTAAATTATCAAACAACAAGAAAAATTAACCATGGATAATTATGTTAAATGGAAAAGTGACATGAATGTTATCTTGGCCTGCGAAGACCTTAAATTTGTCCTAATGGAGGAATGTCCTCCTGAGCTAGCACCTAATGCTGGCAGAGCTGTACGTAATGCCTATAATAATTGGAATAAAGCTGATGAGAAAGCCCATAGCTATTTGATAGCATCCATGTCTGAGGTTCTTGGTACACAACATGAGCCTATGGCGACATCATCAATGATTATGCAGTCATTATAGAACATGTTTGGGCAACCTTCAGACCGGCAATAACATGAGGCAATTGCCTCTGTATTGACCGCTAAAATGAAGGAAGGCACATCAGTTCGAGACCATGTGTTAAGGATGATGACTCATCTTAATATGGCTGAAACCCATGGTGCACGTATTAATGTACAAAGCCAGGTGACAATGATCATGGAAATCCTTCCGAAGAGTTTCCTACAGTTTAAGAGCAACTGTTCTATGAACAAGTTGACTTTCACGTTGACTGAACTGCTGAATGAGCTCACCAATTACGAGTCCGTTATGAACGGTCCTCGTAGGCCCAATGCCGAGGCAAATATTGTCGAATCTTCTAAATCTGTAAAGAATAAGAAGAAAGGAAATTGGAAGGTAAAGGCAAAACCAATGAAAAAGAAGAACAACAAAAGCTCCAAAGGAACCAATACCAAAGGAAAATGTTTCCATTGTGAACACCAAGAATTTGGAAAAGGAATTGTCCAAAATACCTTGTAGAGCTTAAAGAGAAGAAGAATACAGGTAAATATGATTTACTTGTCATTAAGTCTCTTTTGGTGGAGGATGATAAATCCATATGGATTGTTGATTCTGGTGCCATTAACCATGTTTGTTGTTCTTTGCAGCTACTTGATTATTGAGGGACCTTGCTGAAGGTAGCTTTACCATGAGAGTTGGGACATGGGATGCTGTTTCAGCTAAAGCAGTGGGAGATTCCAAATTAAACTTTAATAAAAGTTATTTGTGTTTGAATGGTGTGCTATATATTTCTGGTTTTTGCAGGAATTTGATTTCTGTAATAAAACTTATGGAATGTGGTTTTTCTGTTTCATTTAATAATAAGTCAGTTATTATTAGTAGAAATGGAATAAATATATGCCCGGGAAACTCCGAAAATAATCTATATGTAGTAAGACCGTTAATGCATGATTCACTGTTTAATACTGAAATGTTTAAGATTGAAAGATCTAAAACAAAACGGCAAAAGATTTCTCATGATGATACCTATATGTTGCACCTTAGACTTGGTCACATTAACCTTGACCGGATTGATAGACTAATTAAGAACAGAGTTTTAAATCAGTTAAAACTCGATACCTTACTTGTCTGCGAATCCTGTTTAGAAGGCAAAATGACTAAGAGACCTTTTACTGGAAAAGGGATAAGAGCCAAAGAACCACTTGAGCTAATAAATTCGGACGTTTGCGGACCAATGAATGTAAAAGCACGAGGTTGTTATGAATACTTCGTCACTTTCATTGACGATTATTCTAGATATGGGTATGTTTATCTAATGCAGCACAAGTCAGTACATTTGAAAAGTTCAAAGAGTATCGTGCTGAGGTTGAGAACCAGTTAGGTAAAAGCATCAAAATTCTATTATCAGATCGTAGAGGTGAATACCTTGATAGAGATTTTGAGAAATTCTTAGTTAAGCATGGAATTATTTCACAGCTCACAGCACCTGGAACCAACAAAACAGTGTTGCAGAAAGGAGAAATCGAACCCTACTGGACATGATAAGATCAATGTTTAGTTATAGTACTCTACCTAGTTCATTCTAGGGGTATGCATTGGAAACATCAATGTATATCCTGAATGTAGTTCCTTTTAAGTCTGTTCCTAAGACACCATTAGAGTTGTGGAATGGTCGTAAAGCTAGTTTGCGACATTTTCGCATATGGGGGTGTCCAGCACATGTGCTAAAGAACAAGACTACTAACTTGGAACCACGTTCACAGGTATGCCTATTTGTAGGCTATCCTAAGGAAACTAGGGGTGGATTCTTTTATAATCCAGAAGATAATAAAGTATTTGTATTGACAAATGCTACATTTCTTGAAGAGGATTATATGAGAGAATTCAAACCTCGAAGTAAAGTGTTACTTGAGGAGTTACTTGCTGGTACGACCAGTGAACAATTGTCAAATGTTGACAAAGACATAACACCTTCAGCATCTGAAAGTCAAATGTAAGTTTATCAGAATACCATGCCACCTAGACGCAGTGGGAGGGTTGTAAGACAACCTGAACGCTATCTAGGAAATGGTGAGGTACAGGTTGTTGCATCTTGTGATGGTATAGATGATCCATTAACCTATCGTAGTGCAATGGATGATACTAATAAAGAAGAATGGCTCAAAGCCATGAACCTTGAGATGGAATCCATGTACTCTAACTCAGTCTGGGAACTTATGGACCAACCTAATGGAGTAAAACCCATAGGTTTCAAGTGGATCTACAAGAGAAAAAGAGGAATAGATAGGAAAGTACAGACTTTCAAGGCTAGGCTAGTAGCAAAAGGTTATACCCAAAAAGAATGAGTTCACTATTAAGAAACCTTCTCGTCAATACAATATTCTTGAATGGTAATCTTGATGAAAGTATCTATATGGTACAACCAGAGGGGTTCATAACCCAAGGTCAAGAGAAAAAGGTTTGCAAGTTGCAAAGGTCCATTTATGGGCTTAAGCAAGCATCTAGATCTTGGTGTTGGATAATATGACCCATAGCGTCACTATTTGCACAGAACATTGTGTTGCTGTAGCAAAATTAACTATGTAACAAGGAAATTGCACTATCGTCATTTGTGATTAGATCACCATAGATATATAAATGAAGAGAGGTCCCTATGATTAGTTCCTGGATTGAGATGATATGAGACAGTATCAGTCCACGAAGGATTAATCATTAAATATCCCTAGCCGTAGTATTATCGAGACTGGACATCGATAATGCGGAATAGGCTAGTATTGCACTTGTGCGCGTTGTGAGGGCACATCGGTATAGTTCTCATATATATAAGTATTGGATACTTGTGCAAGTGCGATAGGAGGTCGTGTTTCACCGATGGTACGGGAAACAGCTTCGCTCTGGATAGACCCTTCGGAATCCCATTGGTATTATGACTAGGTGTCTATGGGAGGCCGAAATCAAGGTAGGTGTGTATAGTCTTAACCTGAGACTTGCATCGCTAATACTTACGACAATCGGTAAACTTTGGTTTTGATGGTTGGGGGATCTTAACTGGTTCTGTGTTCACCTCTTCTGGGTTTCAGGAATCGTAGTGTATTGGATGTGATGTCGAGACGGAAGTATCACTCCAGTCATAGTGGAGATGATGTCACGCAGGATACGGTATTAGTGCTCTTAAGTGATGCGCATCCAATCGTGATATTATGACCAGGTCATGAATATCCGATTATAGAGACTAGTTACCAGACATCCGATATGTGCTTCGGACGGGGCAGACACTTATCCAGCCCCAGCCCTAGCACGTGATTATCCGATACTGGGCCGATATGCACAATACATTGTATACTACGCTTGATACAGATCTTTGATATTCTTTGATGAATATGTCCGGAGAACTTGGTACTTGGTGCTTTGCTAGGAGTCGACCTTGTCTCGTAAATCGGTAGAACGTAGTACTTGGTACGTACGTGATTCGAATACTTCGACGACCGTATTTACTGCCAGCTTATATCCGGGGATCTCATGGGTCGCTTCCCGATAATCCACCGATGACGCACAACTTGCACTCTTGAATAATCTGGGATTATATAGAAGAGAGAGAAAATTAATCTAGGATTAATTACGGAGATATTTTATTTAGGATAAAATATCGTATAGAGAGAGAACGATTAATTTGGAATTAATCGTAAAATTATTATATTCGATATAATAATCGAAATTCGATTTCGACGCGAAATTAAAATTAGATTTTAATTCGGGCAAACGAGTTAATTTAGAATTAATTCGTTAGCGACGTAAATAATATTTTGCTAGGCGCATTATTTATTTAAATTCGATTTATTAACGTCGCGACGTAAGTTCGGTATTTCGGAAATATCGAACCCGAACGCGTGAGTGCACGTGGGCCCACTTTCATTTGGAAACGTGTGGGGCCCACATGACACATGTCATATTATGCATTATTTAATTCTAATGCATTGCGTGGAGATAGTGTACAATGCACTCAATGGTTATGCATGGAAATTGAGTGTTTGACACTCTAAGCCATTGCATGATTTGTGTCATAAGTTTATTATTAATTTAATAAATATTATGGCATAAATATAAATTGATCTTTTGTAATAACTTAACAAAAATTTCAACTCTCTCATTTCTCTCCACTCTCTCACGCCCAAAATAGGGCAAAACTCACTGGTTTTTCATCAAGAAAAACGTGAGCTAAGGGAAGCCAAGAGTTGGGTTTTCATGGTGAAAACCGCAAGTGCTAGCACACTACGAGTCTTGCGAAGGTGGTAGGGAGGTTCACCCATGAGGCGGGACTCATCCGACGGAGTTTGGAGCTTCGTTTTGAGACCCGAAACTGCCAAGACAGTGAGCATGGGCTGCTGCAGTGGGCGCTCAAAGGCAGTGCGTTTTTGGCTTTGAATCGTCTCCAAATCGACTCAACCGATCGATGTGAGTATTCCGCTACCTCCGTTGGTGTATTCACGCATTATTTCATGTCTTGTTTTGATCTTGGGACCTTAGAAAAACTCACAACATGGCATCAAGAGCTAATGTTGCAAGCATGAAATTTTAGGGATTTAAAATTTGGGTAAATGTGATTTGAGCATGATTTGAATAAATTGTTTGTTTGAGTATGCTTATAACATGTTTAATTTCATTTTGGTTGGACTAATTTGACGAAAAATGATTTCGAATTATTTTCCCCAAATATCATGCCTTGGCCGAATTGGTGTATATGCCCTAATGTCTTGGTAATTTTGATTTTGAACATTGGATATATTGGAAATCAAATTGGATGGTGATTTGATGTCGATTGTAGGTTCGATTGGATCGAAACCAAATCGGACACAAAATCCCTCCTTGGCCGAGAGCATGAAAGCATGTAAATGGGTTTGATTTTTTTTTTCATTTAGTGTGTTTGACATATGATAATGAATTGAATATGATTAATAAGACTAATTTGGTGTTTAAAAATATTGATTTAGTCGATTAATCATGTAATGCACTTTAGGTAATTTAATTGCGTAATTGGATTAGTGTAATTTAATTATTTAGGCTTAAATTGGATTTGGGCTTGAATTGTTGTAATTGGGCCTTTTGGGCTTGATTTATCAAGTTTGGTTTAGGCCAAATGGATTGGATCCAATTGGGCCCAAAACCTTGACCATAAAGCCCAAATGCGACTAATGAACCTTTAAAGTTCAATTGGGCCTAATGGGCCAAGATTGATTTATGGGCTTATGGGGTAAATCCCGGATTGGACTTTGGTTATCGGTTTGACCCGTTGACCAAAGTCCACGCCTTAAGAAATCAATCAAAAGCCCATTGGACTTTAATTGAATTGACGTTGGACGTTAATCGGTCTTTGAGACGCGTTACGATTAGATTTGGAATTTAAATCGTAAAAGGTTTATTAAATAAAGTGTAATATTTAATTTGGAATTGAATAGTGATTAGTATTAAATACATGTTAAATTAGATTTAATGATGTAGTTTAATTTAATTCATGAATTCGTACTTTAAGTACTTATTCGCAAAAACGAGTTTGACTCGAACAAAATCAAATCGTTGTTTGAACATTGGATGATCACTTAATTATCAGATTAATTAATTTGATTAGATTGATTGATAGCATGCTTATGTGTGTGAATACGTGGTTGTGTTGAATGAATAATGCATATCGGATGGATATTAGATGGGTGGGCAATTTTAGAAATTGTTGTAATAAATTTGATTTATTAAATTGGACCTGCGTGTCCAACCTTATCACCTTCTTTCTCTTTGTATTCTCTTCTCACCTATTCCCCTCTATATATATGAGGTTTTCTTTAGAAGTGTAGTGTAACGGGTAGAAGTAGTACAAGTGCTAGCTTGAGTGAGAAAGGGAGAGATTTGATCTAGGATCAATGTGTTAAGTATCCATCCGCATATCATTATTATTTTATTTCATACTCGCTTTATTATGTATTTAGAATGCATGTTTAAGGGTGTATGATGATGAGACCTTAACAAAGATAATTAAATTGGTAGCCAATTTGCACGCGAAAACCCTCGTTCTATATTAAGCGAATATCCTTCCATTGAATGATTCTTGTTCAAGATCCGAAGTTGGCATTGGTTGTTTGGCAAAGTCAAGACCTTTGTCAATCAAGGATGTACTTGAATCATGAGAGTTTTGTTGCATATCGGTGTCTTGTCCAAATCGTGATTTTTATTGGCCAAAGTCAAGATCACTTTTTGTCCAATGACATTGATTACGAAACTTTCCTCGTCAATGGGTCCCACTTAACTGGAATCATTAGGTTTGTTTTTTGGCCAAAGCCAAGGCCTAGATGATTCGGAGGATAGGGTTAGGAAATGTAATGGATACATTGACATTATACATATGTTTCGGAATTGGATGTCCACCTAACCGGATCTAGGAATTGGATTGGATCCAATTGATCGTGAGATCTACCTAGTTAAATAGCATACAGCTTTTATTTGGCCAAAGTCAAGGTTGTGTGTTATTAATAGGATCCTAGCCCACTAGGAAACACGGTTTCCCGAGTACTCCACAGAGGGTTAGAGGCTCGACGAAAAATAGTGGGAGGCAAGTATTGAATTTGCAACATTCGTTCAATTACTCGCTTAACACGCTCATTTATATTTTTCTCGTCACATTAATCAAAAGTATTAGTTGGACTAATATTTTATGTTTTTTTAAAAATTGATTATATAGTTGGACTATATACAAACTCATTCAATATATAGTTGATTTTATAATTGGATTATAGTAATCAATATAATTGAATTAAAATGATAGTTGATTTTCTACTTGGATTATAGTAATCAATATTAAAATTATAGTTGATTAAATAATTGGATTATTGTAATCATTATAATAAATAGTACCTTATTAAAAATTGATTAAATAGTTGGACTATTGAAATCAAGAAAGAATAGAAAAGATGAATATTTAAAATATATAATCCTTGGATTAAATGTTTTAAATGATTTAATTTTCAATTGGGAATTAATAATAGGTTAATTTATTTGATAAAATAACTTATTATGACTAAGCCCATTATTAAGCAAATAGTAGAGCATAAAGTCTTTGGAAGATTTATGTGATGATGACTTTAGTGCTTAATTAATATACTTATAATAAATCTATCTTTAGATTTAAAAGTATTAAAATTGCAATTAATAATTCTTGGAGAATTAATTGACTATTCTAGTGGAGAAAGTCAAAGTTTGCAATTGGGCATGTAGCACAAGGTGCACATCGTTTCGATATCCGAAACCCAAGGCTTGGCCAAAGGTTTGTGAAATATTGAAAAGGATAATTGACATATCCCAAAGTGACTACCATTTGGATATGGAAGACACGAAGGAATTAAAAAAGGGCGAGGCTCTAACTTTAAAAATATTTGTCAAAGTTATGTTCACAACTAGTATTAAAATTAGATTTTAAATACTTAGTGTGGTACATAAAATATATGTATTGATGTTCAGAATCCGCTATGAGCTGGATACTGACTTCAAGCCGAGATTTCTCTGCAAATCGGAAAACGGGACGAAAGTCGCTGTTTCGACCGCAGATACCTAAATTTAAGAACTACCCTTCGGGTATGTACTTAAATTAGGAAATGTTATAATATAACTAGTTTGACTAGAGACATTATCTCTATATCAGTGTTTAATCCGATACGGATAAAACCTTTATATTATAGAACACTAAGTGTTTTATTATATAAAGATGATACTGAGATAAAATACATTAGATGTAAATAACAGAATTTATATTTTGAATATAATAAAATCTCAAACATATAAAATGACAAATAAATAGCTCAAATTGATTTGATCAATAGAGACTTATTTGTGGCATTGTTGTCTGGGACACAATTAAACAAGACTCGTATATCCACACTTTTGAAGAGTGGGTACTAGGACTGATTTGACTATTCAAATAAGGTCTACGAATCTAGTTTATTAGGTTAATACCTAAAATACTATTTACTTGGTAATAGTAAAGGGCCACCGATCTGTTAGCCCTATTCATGGTGAAGTAAGTGGGGCCCGTATCTAGCTAGGCTAGATGTGAACATGAATATTTCGTGACCTTAACGGATGTGACATCACGTTATGGTTATGTGTTTCTTTTGAAGAACACAGATCGAAAACTTTTATAGTTTCGACACGGAGTAGAAAAACAGATCGGCTATAGTAATTATGCCGCCACGGTAAAACCGTAATGGAAAATACTTAAGCAGTAAGTTTGATACGTACATGAAAGAGTACGGTATCTTTCAGATGAGGACATGATAAGGTTTATCACAAGTCGCTCAGAGCTACTATCTCCTTCAACCGGATATGTATTAACAGTGCAAAACGTATTTAGAATAGAGGTTCCATATAAATCTGTTTGACAGATATCATATAGGATATGAACAGGAAAAAACGAGGTTTCTTACTCCTAATAATTTTGGGTATGCCAGGCATAAGGTTTGGATGATACCAAACTAAGAACCCAAATTGGATAAGTGCCAATATAGGTTATCCTAAGGGAAACCTTAAGTATAGTACTTATAAATCCCACATTAGAACAATGTGATTGTTGCTCACCATGCGGTTTTCCTGAGAGAAATACCGATATGCAGTGGTCAGTGGGAGGATAGTGATACTCGATGAAAATCGAAGTAATACTGTTCAAGGCACGAAGTCCTTAATGGAACACAAATAGTTCATCTATGATGAAACTATACCATTAATCTTCAAATACACAAGAACTTCGTAAATCGGATAGAGTCAGAAAACAACCTAGGGTATGGGTTTCTGATCTCACCTCATAAAGATGTCAATCTTATGGTGGTGTACCATCCGACTACGTTTTGAGGAAGTGATACAAGGTATCGACTCCCTGTTATGGCAAAGTGCCATAAATCCGAAATGGATTCCATGTATAACAACTATTTTGGATACTAGTTGTTGTACCACAAGGCATTGTGCCTATGGTACATTAAACGTCTTCAAGGAAGACATACATGGAAGGCAACATACCAACGTACAAAGCTAGGCTTTTGACGAAAAAAAGGTATCGTTATCAGCATTGTGTTAAAACGGTTCAACCTTTTTAACCTGTTGCCATGGTAAATCCATTTGAAGATGCTTGTTGATAACTGTATATTTCATTTATGAAATATGTCGTTACAATCAAAAATCAAAATCGCTTTCCTGAAAAGGAAACCTTTTGGAGGATGTTTACAACATCCTGACGATTTTGTATAACCGACACAAGGTTTGCGGGTTATTCGATCCATGTTTGGATCAATGCAAGCATAAGGTTCTTGGAACTGTCGTTTTGAAATAATCAAAATGGTTTATGATTTGACTCAAAACGAAATAATTCTTGTGTATATATGGAGGTTAGTGGGAGAGCGCACTAACAGTGAAATTCCCATATTCCCATATAGCTATTGGTGAAAGCTTGGCTTTCAAAAATATTCTTTCATAGAAATTCTCCTTAGAATTCTGGGGAGTAACAATCTTTATTCAAGGAATAAAGATCTACTGGGATAGATTTGGAGTTGTTAACACTCTCTGGGAAATTGTACATTTAAAATGTACTTGTATTGGTGTCTCATACGCTTCGAGCATATGGAGTCACAATCGGTCAATCCAAGTGATAGTCACTGGATTGAAGATTAAGAACATCTGTTAGTATCTCTGAGAACTAAAGATGATATCTTTTAACTATGGAGAAGGAGAATTTGAAGTGACTGGGATAACTGCAAGCAAGTCTCCAAACGATAAATACTGCGGTACTATAAAGTTTGAATAACGGGACAGTGAGCTGGAAATCTTCCAAGCAAGATAACTGTTGCCGAATAAACAACAAATGCGGATTATTGCTGCAAGCTGAAGCAGCAATAGAAGACATTTGGATCAAATAAATCTAATTAGATTAGATATAGTTCTGTTAGCAGCTGAGCTAGGCGTCAGCACAAGCTAAGGAATTAAAGGTCTCATCGACGATCCAGATATATACTTCTATATCATCTGATTCGTTCGGATCATACATCGTGGCGATGTGATGATCGTATAAATCGCGTCAAACGATAATCGAACAATCCGCTGACGAAAACCTTTCCTCAGCAATTGAGCGAACCTTACATAGTTCGGGTGTAGGACACTTGAGTGACTCGCTATGTGCCAAGTGGGAGATTGTTGGATAATATGACCCATAGCGTCACTATTTGCACAGAACATTGTGTTGCTGTAGCAAAATTAACTATGTAACAAGGAAATTGCACTCTCGTCATTTGTGATTAGATCACCATAGATATATAAATGAAGAGAGGTCCCTATGATTAGTTGAATGATATGAGACAGTATCAGTCCACGAAGGATTAATCATTAAATATCCCTAGCCGTAGTATTATCGAGACTGGACATCGATAATGCGGAATAGGCTAGTATTGCACTTGTGCGCGTTGTGAGGGCACATCGGTATAGTTCTTATATATATAAGTATTGGATACTTGTGCAAGTGCGATAGGAGGTCGTGTTTCACCGATGGTACGGGAAACAGCTTCGCTCTGGATAGACCCTTCGGAATCCCATTGGTATTATGACTAGGTGTCTATGGGAGGCCGAAATCAAGGTAGGTGTGTATAGTCTTAACCTGAGACTTGCATCGCTAATACTTACGACAATCGGTAAACTTTGGTTTTGGTGGTTGGGGGATCTTAACTGGTTCTGTGTTCACCTCTTCTGGGTTTATCAGGAATCGTAGTGTATTGGATGTGATGTCGAGACGGAAGTATCACTCCAGTCATAGTGGAGATGATGTCACGCAGGATACGGTATTAGTGCTCTTAAGTGATGCGCATCCAATCGTGATATTATGACCAGGTCATGAATATCCGATTATAGAGACTAGTTACCAGACATCCGATATGTGCTTCGGACGGGGCAGACACTTATCCAGCCCCAGCCCTAGCACGTGATTATCCGATACTGGGCCGATATGCACAATACAATTGTATACTACGCTTGATACAGATCTTTGATATTCTTTGATGAATATGTCCGGAAGAACTTGGTAGACTTGGTGTTTTGCTAGGAGTCGACCTTGTCTCGTAAATCGGTAGAACGTAGTACTTGGTACGTACGTGATTCGAATACTCGACGACCGTATTTACTGCCAGCTTATCCGGGGATCTCATGGGTCGCTTCCCGATAATCCACCGATGACGCACAACTTGCACTCTTGAATAATCTGGGATTATATAGAAGAGAGAGAAAATTAATCTAGGATTAATTACGGAGATATTTTATTTAGGATAAAATATCGTATAGAGAGAGAACGATTAATTTGGAATTAATCGTAAAATTATTATATTCGATATAATAATCGAAATTCGATTTCGACGCGAAATTAAAATTAGATTTTAATTCGGGCAAACGAGTTAATTTAGAATTAATTCGTTAGCGACGTAAATAATAATTTCGCTAGGCGCAATTATTTATTTAAATTCGATTTAATTAACGTCGCGACGTAAGTTCGGTATTTCGGAAATATCGAACCCGAACGCGTGAGTGCACGTGGGCCCACTTTCATTTGGAAACGTGTGGGGCCCACATGACACATGTCATATTATGCATTATTTAATTCTAATGCATTGCGTGGAGATAGTGTACAATGCACTCAATGGTTATGCATGGAAATTGAGTGTTTGACACTCTAAGCCATTGCATGATTTGTGTCATAAGTTTATTATTAATTTAATAAATATTATGGCATAAATATAAATTGATCTTTTGTAATACTTAACAAATTTCAACTCTCTCATTTCTCTCCTCTCTCACGCCCAAAATAGGGCAAAACTCACTGGTTTTTCATCAAGAAAAAACGTGAGCTAAGGGAAGCCAAGAGTTGGGTTTTCATGGTGAAAACCGCAAGTGCTAGCACACTACGAGTCTTGCGAAGGTGGTAGGGAGGTTCACCCATGAGGCGGGACTCATCCGACGGAGTTTGTAGCTTCGTTTTGAGACCCGAAACTGCCAAGACAGTGAGCATGGGCTGCTGCAGTGGGCGCTCAAAGGCAGTGCGTTTTTGGCTTCGAATCGTCTCCAAATCGACTCAACCGATCGATGTGAGTATCCGCTACCTCCGTTGGCGTATTCACGCATTATTTCATGTCTTGTTTTGATCTTGGGACCTTAGAAAAACTCAACACTTGGAACATAAGATTTGATACTACGATCAAGTCTTATAACTTTGAGCAGAACATCGATGAACCTTGTGTCTACAGGCGCATCATTGACGGGAAGGTGGTTTTCCTTGTGTTATACGTCGATGATATTTTACTCATTCGGAATGATGTAAATGTTGGACAATTATGACCCATAGCATCATTATTTTTACAGAACATGGTGTTGTTGTACAAATTAACTATGTGACAAAGGAAATTACTCTTTTATCATTTGTAATTGGATTACCGGGATATATAAATGATAAAAGTCCTTATGATTAGTTCCGGATTGAGATGAATGAGACAGTATCAATCTATCAAGGTTTAATCATTAAATATCCCTAGTCGTAGTATATCGAGATCGAGATGGACATCGATAATGTGGAATAGACTAGTATTTCAATTGTGCGCTTTGTGGGAGCAAAACGGCATAGTTCTCATA